>JADLZN010006313.1:0-198591 GCA_018155175.1 Sinocyclocheilus anophthalmus
GAGACTCCAACCTCGTCACCGCCTACGCCACTCATCAATACCTTGATGAACTACTCCGGCATTTGAGAACTACATTTGCTTTTGCCCAACAACAACTACAAAAGAGCGCAGAAGGCCAGAAAGCACATTACGACCGGAAGGCGTCACACAAAGAACTGGATGTGGGCGACAGGGTCTGGTACTAAAGCTACGCACAGCCTCCTCAGATAACCACTCATCGGCTATCAAAGAAGTTTCTGCCACACTGGAAAGGACCACATGAGATTGTGGACAAACTCTCCCCTCTCGCATATCGGATCAAGCTGAGTCGAGGACAGAAAGAACCAGTTTTCAAATGGTCCATCGTAACCAGATCAAGAGACATGTGGCTGCTGGCAGGAAAGGGCAGGGGGAGGCTAGTGCTAACTAGGCCTTGCTATAGTCCTCAAACAAAAACTGTATTGAACAGACAAGAACTTCCCTCACTGATCCACTGCCTTTCTCCCTTTTCTTTGAACCAGGATGCTGCTGTGGCTCTCCCTCCTCTGCCTCCAGCTAAACAGAGGACAGCCGCAACCTGATATCACCTCACCAGGTCCAGCATCAGGCATTGCACCGAGGGACCAACCTGGACTTCTTATGACCAACTGTAGGACTCACACCCAGAAGGTGTACGTCCGACTCGACCCCACGAAATGTCTACCGGACACATTATCCCCAGACAGCTGCACACTACAGTTGGGCAGGTACCCAATGGACTGAGAATACCCTCGCTCACACAATAGCTGATATCAAACACATGCTCACTCAGTTGCAAAAATGACTGTCACCCAAGCAGAGCTAAGCGGACATAACAAGCATAACAAACGATTCCTGGGGGCCTTGCTTGGAGCTTCTGCTGCTGTTGGAACCCTGTTCAACCAGGGAGTGACCAGTGTCAACTCCGTGAGCATATCTACCCTGAGGCAACATGTAAGGGAGATCCAGACAGAGATGCCCCAGCTGAGAGAACAACTCACAATACAGGGCCAAACCTTACAGACTATAGGCAAATCATTGAAGGGTACCCTGGTGGTTCTGAACACCCACAGTGTCCTGCTGAACCAAACAGTGAAATCCGTGAAACAGTTATTCTCAGTTATACAGAATGATGTTGCCCAAACTCAGCTGGTCACCGCACTGATGTCTGACATGCTCCGTGAGGTGAGCTCCTCCATTGACAGCCTAGCCATGGGTAGAATTCCTCCGTATCTGGTGCCCCTGAGCCTGTTACAAACAGTGTTATCCTCTGTAACTACCCGTCCAGCTGACCCTCTTCAACCACCTTGCCTACTCCCTGGGAGGGTACATCCTGCTACATGTTGACCCCAAGCAGAGCGAGATGGCGTTCCTTCTGAATCTACCCATCATTGAATCCGACAACATTTACAGACTCAAAGACATTGTCAATGTTGGATTTTGGCAGGGAAACACTCACATCAGAATACACACACCAGATATGGTAGCCTACCACGACGATAACCCACAGTTATACTTGGCCCCAAACCTGCGCATGTGTACCCTGACCAAAGACATTCATTATCTCTGCCCCAGCAAGCCCTTCCTTCGAGACAACACTGAAGGAATCTGCGGGTTACAACCAATGCAAAGAGAGACACTCTGCCCGCTGAGGCCAAGTCGCGCCTAACAAGTCACCAGAAACACAAGCAGAGAAGGTGGCAAATCGGGGGCTCGTCAACACGCCCACCCGTACCGCCACACTGACCTATGACCAGCACGACACCGCCACCCGTGTCAGCCTGCCCAACCAGAGTATGTGGATTCAAGTGCCCAAAGGTGCCATCCTCCACCTCGGTGACCTGGCGCTGTACCACCTTCCAAGTGAAGAGTACCAATCCGAGGTAGAAATGCCAGCCTTCTTCAGGGACAACAATCTCACCATGGAACCTGAATTGGAACTGAGCATTGAGAAAGGGGGGTCCCAGACGATTGACATCACCCCAATCGACACAGCCCTCCAAGCACTGTCCCGGATGCCTGTCCAGAACACCTTTCCCGTCGCTCGATCCTGGACCTCTGCCGACACGGCACTTTGCCTTGCCACAGCAATCGGGTACACCCTAACACTCGGTCTTGCTTTTGTCCTGTTTAACAGAGTCAACGGGGTGCAAAGGTCCATGAACAGGTGCACAGCTGCCCTTCCTCGAACCTTCAAACAGAGCCACCGGAAGAGAGGGACCCCGGCAGAGACAATGCTGAACCTGACCAAGGTTAACACCCCCGCTGAGGATCCAAAGGCTGAGGAAAATCAGAATCCACCTGCCATCTGGCCTTCCTGATCCACCTACCATCTGACAATCAGGATCCACCTGCCATCCAGCCTTCAGGATCCACCTGCCATCCAGCTATTATAATCCACCTGCTACCCGATCATCATGATCCACCTGCTGTCCGACCATCATGAAAACTGTTGTCTGACGAAGTGTGCAGGTGAACTTCGTCAGCCAAAAAGGGGGGCTGTAGCGTCTGCGTAGGATCATGCATGAGCGTTGGACTGTTTATGGTTTAAGAGACCCCTTTTAGCCTTTTGACTTTTGCATATAAATTACAGTTCTGGTCAGGGATGTTACTTGTATAGGGGTTGTAAATTGCCTAATGGTTCTTCGCCGTCAAAGAAGATTAGAACCAGACCCCACGAGAATCCTGGAATCTGAGTTCAAAAACATTCCACGTAGAGCTGTGAATGGCCAAACGAACACACACACACACACACATACTAACACACACACACACATAAAGACCTTTCTTTATTTTAGACTATAATTAATCAGTTATAAGTGTATCTGGTATATGCATGTGTTGTGTACATTCCCTTGTTAGACTAGATGAGTTACCACTCGTTATTTGTATTAGTTAAAGCCATAAAACACTTATATTCAGGTGTATGTGTGTATCTTTGGTTTAATCTATTCCAGATTATTGTTTCTTGGTATCAATGTCACCCGTTCTTAATTTCTCGGACAATGACGTACAGTATTTGATTGTGAAACGCATCATATGACTCGCACGATATTTTGGGTTAAAGCTACGGATGTTCCAGACCGGCCATAAAGCAGGCAAATGAGCCATAAAACAAGAGACAACGAAAATTCTTACGCCCTCCCCCCACCCCCCCTCCCCCCCCCCCCCCCCCCCCTCCCCCCCCCTCAAACATCCATGTCTCTCATTGGTCAGAACACACAGAATAGGAACTCTCAAAAACGATTAGCCCAAAATAAACTTGGCTCAGAAAACTTCTTCTTCGTTTGAGACAACACCTTTCAGGACTCTCAAGACCTTCCTCTTGAGATTTTATTTTCCGGCAGTTTTACTTTCAAGTAACGTTAGTCGCCGTGGACTTCTTCTTCAGAAGAACCAGAAGTAAAAACTTCCAGCTGATTCCTCACGAACTCATCAAAAGACCTCCGTTATCTACAGCATCCGGACTCTTCTTCAGCAATCGAAAAACCAATGCAAGTAACAGCTTAAAATTATTCAGATGCGTGTTTAAATCTCAGCCCCTTTTAAGGCGATTATTGGATTCTTTAATGATTTTTCAGAGGTTGTGGTTAAGTGATGTGAAATACTGCCATTCTTTTCTATTCTCTATCTTTTCCTTACTTTGTTTCATTCTGTGTATATATGTTTTAGTTAGTTATATGTTAGATATAGTTTTCAGTTATTAAATCACTTATATTCACAACGAATTGTCTCTGTTACTGCTCACAGTTCCAAGTCAATGAATGTTTAAACCCTCGCTACATTTTGCTAAGAATAACTGCTAGCACTGTACAAAGAAGGACATTTTATTGTTCCGTGGCCAGAAAATAAACATTCCTTGAATTGATAAACGATTATATTGTCTGCTCGGTGGACAGACAGATCAAGTAATGGTAATATTGATTCTGCTACAGTTAATTCGAAGATATAATCTAAATATTAGTTATGAATCATAACCAGTTGTGATTCGTCATAAATACTCCCCTTTTTAGAGCTTATAAATAATAATAAACGTTACATAGGATAATGCTGAAAAAAAATCTCAAGTAATAAATACAACATGAAAGAGACAATGAGGCCCGCCGAGACCAGAGAGGAAAGAGAGAAGAGAGAGCAGGCGGATAGAGAGAGAGAGAGAGAGAAGCAGCAATAGCAAAGGACTGTTATGAGATCAAGAAAAACACAAAATACTTTTGGACAAGAAAAATCACAACTACAGATTGCTCTAGAGTTAAAGGGAAAGCAATGTTGAAACATTTTCTCCTACGCAAGTTCAGTATGTAGTAGCTACAGACATAACTACAGTGGGATCCAAAAGTCTGAAATCACACTGAAAATCTGTGATTTTGTTCAGTTCAGTGTTAATTTCGTCAACGAAGACGATGACGAAAAATATTCGTTAACGAAAATTTTTTCTGTGACTAAGACGAGATGTTGCCGAGCTAAAACTAATATCTGATGATAAAAACTAAGACGAAATATATGCCGCGTCTTCGTTAACAAGATGAGATGGGACTATAATGTTATTTGAGGACTATCGGACATTCAAAATACATCCTATAGGCTACTGTCTTATCCTTCAAAATGTGCGTCCCTGTCATTGGATTGCAATCGAATAAGGGGCGTTTGCATATCTAGTCTCAGTATGGCAGCCACAGTGGATACCAAAATGTGAACTAGCGGTCTGAAACAATGGCCTCAGCACCCGTAGGGATAAGGTGACCAGACGTCCCATTTTTCCCGGGAGTCACAATTCGTTGTCGATTAACTAGTGAGTTAGTATAGGCGGAATCGTGCTAACAGAAGTTATCCCTCTCGCGCACGCTCCACTTCTTCAGTTCTCATATACAGCGCGTGATCAGGCTGTAAGCTCCCGTGCTCAAATCCACACACAGCAGTCCAAAGGTCTATTGTGTAGAGCAGGTGTGGGCAAACTTGGCCCTTTCAGGTCACTTTCCTTCAGAGTTTAGCTCCAACTCTAATCAAAAACACCTGAACCAGCTAATCAATGTGTTCAGGGGGCTAAGACTACTAGAAAGGTACAGGCAGATGAGTTTTATCAGGGTTGGACCAAATCTCTGCAGGAAAGTGGCCTGGAAGGGCCAAGTTTGCCCATCACTGGTGTAGAGTATCTCACGTAAATACAATCGATTATGGATTAAGTGAACGTAAACAAGTGGATGAAAACTGAACGTGTGTCAATACTACATGCATGCCTTCCGTCTTAAAGGAACAGCATTCCTAATTAAGTACCTATCACTGTCATTAATGTTAACCAACAAAAGATGTTAAATAAATATGTTAAGTAAACCTACTGTATCTGAAAAAGTTTAATTTGTATGTCTTTCGTATTTGTCTTATTGTCTTATTCTGCTTCTTTTTCACAAATTATAAATTATAGTATATACTGTATATATATACACTGAACAAAATTATAAACGCAACACTTTTGTTTTTGCCCCCATTTGTCATGAGCTGAACTCAAAGATCTAAGACTTTTTCTATGTACACAAAAGGCCTATTTCTATCAAATATTGTTCACAAATCTTTCTAAATCAGTGTTAGTGAGCACTTCTCCTTTACCAAGGTAATCCATCCACCTCACAGGTATGGCATATCAAGATACTGATTAGACAACATGATTATTGCACAAGTGCGCCTTAGGCTGGCCACAATAAAAGGCCACTCTAACATGTGCAGTTTTACTGTATTGTGGGGTCCGGGGGGTCCGAAAACCAGTAAGTGTCTGGTGTGACCACCATTTGCCTCACGCAGTGCAACACATATCCTTCGCATAGAGTTGATCAGGTTGTTGATTGGGGCCTGTGGAATGTTGGTCCACTCCTCTTCAATGGATGTGCGAAGTTGCTGGATATTGGCAGAAACTGGAACACGCTGTCGTATACGCCGATCAGAGCATCCCAAACATGCTCAATGGGTGACTGTGTAAGGGACAGGTCAATAATTTAGCTTCAAAGGGAATATTTAAGATTTTAAAGGGAACTCCACAATTAATATGCAAGGGAATTAGGACAGAATAACTGTTTACGGATGATCACTGAGACGGCCAGCGATTCATTGAACGAGCGTATGACATCAATTCTGCAATGGATATTTATATCCAAAATATAGTTAAAACACTATTAATTAGCACATGTAACAAGATCGGCAGTTTAAGACATTAACTTGTGAGCACAAAACACAAGATACTTTTCTTTTCAATATAAATAAGGCTTTATTGGATAATCTAAGACATATAAACTAATCTAACACATGAACACACACATTCACACAAGTTTTCAGAAAGAGAAAGAGAGGAAATAATTAAAGAGAATGAAAAAGTGAAATCCCAATTTTATAGCAATATGTCCAATTGCATAGACCTAAACAACCATCAATCACTTAAATTTACCCTCGCATTGAGTTCCTCAATGAGTATAAAATATATATTAAATGCACCAGTTCAGCTAGAATCTGGAGGTACTTGCATTCCTGTGTGGGGTTCCCTTCCTTGTCTGGTTGCCAAAAGAGGTTTCCCGCTTTTCTGATTGGCTGGAAGCTCAGTCTTGGAAGCCAGTGGTTGGGCGTTGGCTGGCGACGCGGAGCGTGGTCTGCAGTTGACGTTATACGGGCAATCTTGCGGAGATGCGGCGGTTAGGGGGACCCCAAAATTTAACTCAGAACACGAAACTCTCAACGTAAAATAAAATAAACTAAAGAAATAGAAAAAGAAGTAAAGTTTGACGAGACCAGGTGGCGTTTTCCTCATGGTTTTGGAGGAGCTGGCGGGTAAGCCAGACCACGCTCAAAACTAAAGAAGCATGACTAAAAACATAGCTCAAAGCTATGACTAAAAAAGAGGCGGAGAGTAAGAGCAAAGAAGGGGGTGAAGAGAGAACCAAGAGAACCAACGAAGACACCAAGGGAGAGAGAGATTTTGATGGTGTCCTGAGTATTTAAACATGGCTGTTGGACAAATCCCAAATGGTGTCTTGACCAATTAGATGTCGTGTTTGCTAGGGGTGTTGTATATTTCTCCTCCCAATACACAAATCAACATGTCATCTCATCAGTCAAATGGTCCGATTTTTCCCGCTCTTGCAGAGTATAATTATAGACATGATTTCTATAACAAGAATACGATACATTTGACAAAGAAGTGAAGTGATTAGATAAACGTGTCAAGCACACCACATACTAAAAACATGAATAGCAATCTTAAACTATTCAATATTATTCAAAATACATTCACGATAAATGATTAAGACCTGATAAGTCACAGTTATGCATAGAAATGATTAGTTGCTCACAAGTATTTTAGTGTCATTTAGATGCATATTCTCATGGAAATGAAGTTTCTTTGGCATTATGTGGACGTAAGGATACGTTCTGTGAAGACCAGAGTTTAAGAGGTCTGTAGGAATCTCTGAATGTCTGTTCTTTGTCTTAGGTGGGGGGAAAGTCAATCCGAAGATCTTGTGATCACTATCACATGTTTCCATATGATGGTCACGCTGTGCATCTCTTTTGACCCTTATTCTTGATAACTTGCCCAAAATTGACTATCTCCTTGGACTTGTCAATAAGTGTTCTTGTGTGTTAATGGTGAAAATTGTTCTGTGACAGAGGGGTTTAGGCTTGCTTCAGCCTGGCTAATGCTCGGGTCTGATTTATGACATCCTGTTTGTCTTGGGCCTCTGTGGGGCATTTTTGGGCTCATAAGTTTGACCAAATCTTAGAGTGTCTGATTCGGTCTGATATCCTCCACTGTCCGCGTGAGTATGCTGGCCATGCAAGAACTGGGAAGTTTTCAGCTTCCAGGAATTGTGTACAGATCCTTGAAACATGGGCCGTGCATTATCATGCTGCAACAACTGTGATGGTCGTGGATGAATGGCACAAAAATGGACCTCAGGATCTCATCACGGTATCTCTCTGCATTCAAAATGCCATCAATAAAAAAACACCTGTGTTCGTTGTCCATAACATAAACCTGCCCATACCATAACCCCACCGCAACATGGGCCACTCGATCCACAACGTTGAAATCAGCAAACCGCTCACCCACACGACACCATACACGCTGTCTGCCATCTGCCCTGTACAGTGAAAAACCGGGATTCATCCGTGAAGAGAAAACCTCCAAAATGCCAAACGCCATCGAATGTGAGCATTTGCCCAATCAAATCAGTTATGACGACGAACTGCAGTCAGGTCAAGACCCCAATGAGGACGACGAACATGCAGATGAGCTTCCCCGAACTGGTTTCTGACAGTTTGTGCAGAAATAATTTGGTTATGCAAACCGATTGTTGCAGCAGCTGTCCGGGTGGCTGGTCTCAGACGATCTTGGAGGTGAAGATGCTGGATGTGGAGGTCCTGGGCTGGTGTGGTTACACGTGGTCTGCGGTTGAGAGGCCGGTTGAATGTATTGCCAAATTCTCTGAAACGCCTTTAGAGACGGCTTATGATAGAGAAATTAACACTCAATTCACGGGCAACAGCTCTGGTTGACATTCCTGCAGTCAGCATGCCAATTGCATGCTCCCTCAAACTTGCGACATCTGTGGCATTGTGCTGTGTGATAAAACTGACCATTTTAGAGTGGCCTTTTATTGTAGCCAGCCTAAGACACACCTGTGCAATAATCATGCCGTCTAATCAGCATCTTGATATGCCACACCTGTGAGGAGGATGGATTATCTCGGCAAAGGAGAAGTGCTCACTAACACAGATTTAGACAGATTTGTGAAAAATATTTGAGAGAAATAGGCCTTTTGTGTACCTAGAAAAAGTCTTAGATCTTTGAGTTAAACTCATGAAAAATGGGGGTAAAAACAAAAGTGTTACGTTTATAATTTTGTTCAGTATATACCATAGGGGCATGAATATAGACGACCCCCCTTTTTTTTCAGATGTACCTTTTTGAAAAAGCTTTTTAAAGCCAAAATCTGTTTTTTCAGATGTAAAACACATTTTGTCTTCAATTTTTTTCATATTGCATATTTTTCCTATTTTAATTTTTGTTTTGAAAGTATGGTAAAAACTGGTAAACTGTACCAACAATCACATTAAAAAAATATACACTTTAAAAAAAAAAAAAAAAAAAACAGGTAGCCATCTGAATTAGGACATTTAGGCTAACCATCTAATAGTAGCCTACCAAAATCATATTAACAGTAGAAGTTAAATCTTACTTTAGTCTTCAAATCTGGGTACTGTCTTACGTTTTAAAATCACAAAGAGAGTTTGGTCCCATCAGGCTAACGTGACAGTCACGACTCATGCAGCTGTAAGGTTTTCTTTTTCTTTTGTTTTTACTCGCGATCTTTACAACAAGCATTACATTAATGTATTTCATGGCACACTCGTTTTATGCGTATTTGGTGTCACCTATTGTTGTGGGTGTATTATTGTCAAAGTCTAGACCCTGAATATAAGACGACCGCGTTTTTTCAGATGTATTTCCAAGAAAAAAAACATTGTCTTATATTCGGGTCGGTATATATATATATTATGTAACAGGCACAGGCCTGTTGCCATGTCTTCTCTGACTGCGTGTAATATTACTACACACCATCAGAGGCACCATGAGACTGTAGTGTATGGTATATACCCAGGTGTGTGGTAGAGCAAGACAGATTTGTGGGGCAGAGGAAGCCTTCTGTGTTTGCACAAACCACTTTGAGTCCTGATTGGGAAACTTTGGGTTTTAAGCTCAATCAAAGTAAGGAGTATTTTATTTTCTTCCCTTCATTTATTCTATGCATTTTTGGGGTGGTTTTTGTATGGGTTTGTAATCAATTTACATGCTTTTTCTATGTGGTATGAGATTGTTATAGAATGGCATCACTGCTAATGTTAAGTTTGTCTAATATTGTAGAAGGACTCTTTATTGCTACGAGCAGTGGTATGGTTACCAATCATTGCTTGGAGTTCACAAGATGATGTTCATCCATGAACTGCATCTTTACTTCACCTTGTGGATCTCTTGGATCTCATGCACGAGGATTGTAAAGATGTAACTTTGTTTTTTTGGAGTTGCCTACATATGGAATTTATTCTTCTTGGATTGGAGTTATTCTATGTTCAAGACCATTATCGCCATCTTTACTGGACTGTATCTTGATAAGTGGACTATTCAGATAGCTTTTATGTTGATTTCAATATGCAATGGTGTTTACAACTGGCTTGATATCAGTGCGGATTTGTTGTTTTGTTTTTTTGTTTTGGCCCTCAGGTCTCCCAGTCCGTGAAGCCCATTTACAGCTGAGCCTCCCTACATTCGTTCAGTCTGTTTCTTTCTAACATTCTCATTTGTTTGTTTGATGGTTGGTTTATATAAAATTGCAAAAACAATTTTTTTTTATTGGCTGACTGTCTTATGTGAATTATACCTGGTTTAGATTATATCTATGTAGTTGGCGGTTCCCTTCCTTAAAAATCAGACCTATAGCAGTCTTAACACTTTAATGTGTTAAGGTTGTTATAATATATATATATCTATATATT
The DNA here is from genome assembly GCA_018155175.1 of Sinocyclocheilus anophthalmus. Classification (NCBI taxonomy): domain Eukaryota; kingdom Metazoa; phylum Chordata; class Actinopteri; order Cypriniformes; family Cyprinidae; genus Sinocyclocheilus; species Sinocyclocheilus anophthalmus. Next base: position 10,531 of record JADLZN010006313.1, read on the forward strand.
AATATATATGAACAACTTAATTTTTACAAGTTTCTCCCTTTTCACTTACTGTTAAAGGGATAGTTCACCAAAAAATTGTCATTTCTTCAAGTTTTTCCAAATTCAATCCTTGATTCAAATTTCTCATGAGCTTAATTTATTTGGGCTAAAGAGAGAAGAATTAATGATTATTTTCGTTTGAAAACTACATATAAAATAGCTACCAAAATAAATGTTGGTTACTGCAGTTTGGCTAAAAGTAATGACTAAAAGTTGCCAAAAATGCAATGACTTTTCGTCGACTAAAAAAAAGACACAAGGACTAAAATGGGGACTAGACTATTGAGCATTTTCGTCTCAAGATAAAGACTAAAGGTCATTGCACACTGAGTCCGAAATTTTTGCACGTTAAAAAATAAATACGACCTCACGTTATGTCAATCACGTTTACACACTGCCTCCGAAATATTCGTCGGTCATAAAAAATTTGGATCGGGTTCGATTTTCTGCATTTTCGCATCTGTAGTAAGCATTTTGAGAGGTGTTTTGACAGTTCAGAGCCACCGTACAAGCGAACGCCAAAGTCCAGAATGGCAATTGTCAAGTTCATCCACTTCGTCTCGCAGCACAAATCACTGTATATAGATCCTTGCACACTGAGTTCACAGAAATTGGTGGTCTTCTTTTTAATATGTGGCTCTAGTATCGCTAGCAAAAGCATCAAACTGAGCCAGTGACATCCTGAAGTAAACTTTGAATCGCCCAGGATAATCCCGCTGCTCCTGAGGGAGAACTCTCCGTCCTCTCTATATCTCAGGATTGGATGGACCCAATATTCTTTTTGTATTTTTTTAGAAGCGAAGGTAAGAAGCGAGAGGACAACAAAATCATCCTCACTGCTTGAAGACTCCATTTAGTGCTGTTTTGCGAATTTTTTCGCAACGGATTAATTAATACGCATCGGACTCAGTGTGCAAGGTTTCTGTGCGTGACGAATTTTTAGGATTTCGAATACGAAAAAACGCATACGAAAATTTCGGACTCAATGTGCAGAGACCTTAAGACTAAATCAAAAATGCCTGTCAAAATGAACACTGGTTCAGTTAAACCTGCAATAAACAAAAGGTTGTAGTGACATTAATATAAACAAATATGTAACGTTATAACAGTAATATTTCAGATTCTGCACTATTTTGTAGTCACTAATCAAATAAGTAAATTTGGGAAATTGATCGTCCTGCTTCAATTTATGCAGCAAATTATGTTTTTAAAATGATTATGCTGACAACATACTTTTTTTAAAATGCAAAAAAAATAAAAAAATAAAAGCATTTTCACAAATGTTATACCGGTCCCAAAAAGTGTAAACACTGTGGTTCTTGCAAACATGTTCAACATGTCAGATTCTGGCTTTACCAATGGTGTGACTTACTTTTTAATAAAGGTGTTTATTTATTTGCTCCTGTCATTCAGTGCAATCAAGAAGATATGAGACAGAAAATGGTAAAGGTCAGATAAGATGGAACATTCCCTTGATGGATGAGCCATGAATAAAATTTTCAAAAAATTAATAAATAAAAAAAGTGTTTTCTCATACAGTATTATTCATTTTTGAAAGCCACCCCTGATGTAATTTTCATCAGTCTCCTTCAGGAGCCATTCAGTAGCTAACAACCTGAAATATGTGTGTGTGAGCACGCATTAAATGTTTATTTCTTGGTTAGAGTTTTCAGTCCAGAACACACAAGACCACACTTCTCTGCGTATCTGTGTTTTTCCACTATCAATGAGGCTTTTAGGCATTTTTATTTAATGTCTTCTGAGCACAATATCTCAGATATTAAGAGGGTTTTCTTAGACATTTTAATTAACATTGTAACAAATCCAGCAAATTTGTAACAAATCCACTGAGTGTGGGTTTTCACAGATAGCTTTTAAAAAAGAACTTAAACCTACTGTAAAAATCCCCCAGTAAAAAAACGATGCATAAAAAGTTGACAATTTTTGATGAATAAAAAGTAGCAGTATTTAATTTAAATTAATTTTATTGTTAATTATATTTAATATTATTAAAAATAAGAGTATTCTTTGAAATAGAAATGTCTTCCAATGTAGCTCCTGCTGAATAAAGTAACCTAATGAATAAAATAACTAAAAAATCTTAACAGACCCAAGCTTTTGAATGATGGTGACTTCAAAATTGACTTTTTTTGCACACATTGCTAGTATTGAGGTGAAAAATAATCCATGCAAGTTAATTCATAGAAAAAAAACATGTTTGTCTTGGTCATCAAAATCGACGATGATTTGCTATGGATGCATTCCTCTTGATTATTGTTTTTCCTTAACCATGACCTCTCAAACCGTTAGTTTGCTATGAGTGAGAGATGGTGTGGGGGGGGGGGGGGGGCAGGAACGCTCTAAAATACCCCCCCCCCCCCCCCCCTCCAATCAATAGTCGTTTTCAAGGGTTGGAAATACATCATTAAACTGAAATATAGTTGGCAGCAACTTCCAGTTCACGAGGACTTTAAAGTCAGGTAAATGTGTATTTGGACAAGTCTGCAAGATAGAGTAGTTAAAGTGAGGAGAAACTGAAAACGTGCAAAGAAACCAGCACTTCACTATCTTTATCAGAGCACAGCATGCAACTACAACAAAGCCTGTTTTCAGCTCTTATCACACAGAGCAGGCCCCAGCATGGAGCTCCACCCTAAGGCTCATTATTCCAATCATATCAAATACAAGCAGGCACGGCTCCTCACAGCTTAGGTTATCCACATTGTTTGATGATGCACAGTGGGGCTCAGCATGGAGCTCTGCTATGGGCCTCATACTGCACCTCAGGTCAGAGTGAATAGGCCTGAACGTTGAGCTGCACTGTGAAGCGCGGCTGATTGAACGCAGAGGCCGCAGCCTGATGGCATTCTCAAGTAGCTGGGCTGGATTTCACCGGCCTGCAGTATGCTGAGCTGGGGAATATGATTGAAAGCAGGTTCTGTAAAAAGCTACAGGCAAACAGAATTATTACACTTGGTAAAGTGCTTTACACAATACTTAGTACACGTTTTCAATACTCTTAAGTCAGTCAGCCCAATTGCAGTGTGGACTAAACTGAGGATTATTTAGTCTTTGCTTTGATACAAAATGCATTCAATGACCACCTAAACTCAAAACACTAGCAAAACCCTATGCAACTATAAAACTGTTAAAAGCTATGTTTTTTTTAAAAGTGAAGAACAGTATTTTTACCACAAAATGGCTGATGCCCAAAATTGCCAACATGAGAAAACTGTATTGTTTGACTTATTATGCTGCACCAAATCTAATGCAACCAATCATTTGGCTACACTGTTCAGACATAAGCAAAATGTATTTTATTTTTTTTTTTTTACATTTCTTGACCAATAGGTGGTTCTGTGCTGAAACTGTGCAAGCACCCTCAGGTCATACTAGTAATGACAGATACCAAGTAGTCATCACAACACCAAAGCACTGCAGAGTTAAAGCCTAACATCCATTTTTGCATGCTCTGTATTCATTGAATTTGTTGATGTGCTACATGGTCTATCGCAAATGACATCATAGAGTGTGTAGCAAATTAGCTCAGGAAAGGGCAAGTATTAAATAATGATAATGAATTATCGTTTCTTTTTTTTTTTTTTTGATTAATTAAAATATGAATTTAGATGAGCGGACCGGGGTAGTAACTGTAAGCAGAATGAACTACCTCACTTAATCTGTAGTCCAGAGAACATCAGTGTAAGTTCAATCAAAACTCTATAAGGATATTACTGCATACAGTATTAATGTATTAGAGCATGTAATAAGGATCAAAATCATAAAGGGACATTAATTTGCAAGGCAGAATCAGAAACTCGTGTAATTTGTGCACAAGAGTTTTATTAACTAAACACTAACACAAACTAACAAACAATCATACACTCACGCATACATACAAAAGGGGAGCAAAGTGGGTGAAAGAGATCATTAGAAGAACAGGGAATGAAGCTATGGAAAATGAGTCAGTTAACCACCTGAGTGAAACCATCAGCACCGTTTTACAACGGGGTCTAAAGCTTATACTAAACCTCGGTTTTGTTAGTTAAATGTACGATACTTGCATTGCCTTGGCCTGGAACGAGTGTACGGATGCAGTCTCGAATGAAAGTCTTGATGGTTTCAAGGTTTTAGACTTGCGATCACGTTCTTCCGGGTTTAAAGAGTGATGAACTCCACCCCCTTCCAAAGAGTTTCCAACGATGGATGATTGGGAGGGTCTTCCCAGTGGAAAGTGAAAAAGAGCTAAGAGAGACATCAGCTGAGATCCTAGGATCTTTGGTGAATGGAAAGACAAGGCCGAAGCCTGGCACACTTAAGGGTTCCAGGAGAGTTCTAGCTCACATCCTCATCTTCTCCGTATCTAACAGAACTGCAGACTGACTGAGGCGGGTCATTGATGTGAGAGCTTTATCTCCTATTGACCTCACACCTCTGGGAGGTCACAGAGCCAATGGTGACTTTCACTTTTGGAGGGAAAGTTTACGACTCTTTGTCTCCAAGCATGGTGTTTTGCATATGTAACTGGATTGGTTGTTGATGCAAAAACTATTAAAGATTCTTATAATACTAATATGTTGCATAGATATCAACATATAATATACACTCATTTAGATCATCCGAAGACGAATTCATAGAGACCAAGCATGGTATATGTAAGGTTACATGAATGAGTGGTTCTATCATAAGCATGCATAAAACAGTATACAATACAAAAGACAATATACAAGAACAGTAACAACATACACAATGACGTATATGTGAAGTATATGTGTGTTCATTCAAAGAAAGGTTTTCCTATGAATTAATTAGAGAAGAGTCCATTTTTATGGGAATTATGTGTCTGTTTTAGAGACACTTGAGTAAGAGTTGATTCTCTCTACATACCTTTAGGTCGTAAAAGTTTAGCTGATCTGGCTGAGGGGTCCTGGTTGCCATGGTAACAAGGGGCCTGGCGTCGTTCACAGACAGTGGCCCAGGATGTTTATTTGTTTTTTTTTGGGGGTGAGGGGTCTGTGATTGGTTTTAATCTAATGAATAATTGATTTGTTAAATCTAATGAACAAATGTGTGTCTGATTGGTCCAAATGCTACAAGTGCAATCGATTAGGTGTGATACAAGAATTCAGAAAGAAAATTATTTTGCTTTAGCACTGTACCTACAGTACACAGTGAAAAAGAATGTATTGTAGCACAGCACAGTTTAAAATCAAGGATTTAAAGTGTGTCCAGTAACAGCAGATCTCTCTGCATCCAACATGGACAGACCATTATGCACAGAGTGCTTGTGTTTTTTTCACAGGCTACATTAACTCTTCAGATGATGTAACAACTGGATTTATTAACTTTACAATGTTTGTGGCATTAACTTTTTTTTAAGATTTGTTTAAATCATACAAATTTGCAGAATGCTGACAGTATATGAAAAAAACTGTTATAGCACTTGCCTTTCTATTTTTCCACATAGAATTGTTAAACAAAAGCCCTATTCGGAGGTTATTGTATCTCATGTAGATATCTGTAAAAATAAATGTACATGACACATCAGTGACAAACCTCATTGATTCGGGTGGCAATTTATTCAGAGTGGAGAAGCTCACATGGTCAGTCACATGATTGTAAAAAAAATGTCACATGCTTGGAATAATAAGAATACATTTAAAATGTAATAATATCCTATTTATTATTTGATTATTTAAATATCCTGTTTTAAAATAGGAAAACAGATGTGCTATAGAGTTTAGCAGAAATAAGTTAATGCAACCTCTTATTTACATAAGGTAAACATAAAGCTGCTTGGTTTATATTTTGTTTATATAATTGTATATAAAACATTTAAAATTGTATTTCAAATGTTGTTGCTTTTCTTTCATCTCTTTTCTTCTTTTTAAATTGTTCTATAACACTCTTTCCAACACACGTCACTGGGGTGGAGCAGTTATGAATTGGTTCTGCAAACACCTTATTCCAGCTTTCCCGTAATAACTATGCTGCAATTACAGCAAAGTTTCCACAGTTACTGTATGCGGGCAGTGGTCAAAAAGGATTTAAACAGTTAATTTTGAATTGATCCCATCTTGTAAACTCAGAGATGTGGATTCGAACGGCAATTAATCAGTAGGTATTTCAACCGGGTTTTTTTCGTGCGATTGGTGGGCAGCTAAAACCCAGACATTCCTGTGATTATCGTCACGGCAATGAACAATCACAATGTGACTCTAACCCCTATGACATGTTTAAATAACTTACTCCCCCATTGCAACACCTAATGTACACATTTCCAGAATACGGCAACAAGAACATAGCTCAACTGAATGTAGATATTGAGATGGGCACCCATCCTCGTTTAGCTGCCTAGGGATTCGTCAATCGTTTGATGCAAAAACAAGTCCGTTGTTGCGACTCGCTTTTTGTCATCAACCGTTATCAGAAAAGTACTTTGTATGGCTGATGAGTAATCAAATAAAATGTACACTGGAACCCAAAACCATCATAGTAGCATGGTATATTTTTAGTCCCAATGGACCAACAAATCACTGTCTGGATTCTAATTGATTTATTCGTTTATGCACAAGAATTCCTTTAAAGATGAACTATTAATTAAAGATCTTGTTCCATGAAGATATTTTTAAATTTCCTACCGTAAATATATAAAAAAAACTTAATTTTTGATTAGTAATAAACATTGCTAAGAACTTCATTTGGACAAACTTAAAGGCGATTTTCTCAATATTTAGAATTTTTTTGGCACCCCCTCCAGATCCTCAATAGTGTATCTCAGCCAAAGGTGATTATCATATCTCCCAATCCTAACAATCCATACATCAATGGAAAGCTTATTTATTCAGCTTTCAGATGTATATATATATATATATTTTTAAAAGGTCCCGGGTCAAATGTGTAATTTAAAACAAAATATTGGCTGATACATCTATCCACAACTATAGAAAATACCCAAAGAAAAGAAAAAAAAAGAAAGAAAAAAGCGTCACCCATGGTCTGCACATCCAAAGGTTGCAGGTGGAGTTGTAAGTAAAGGTCACCCCAGAGACTTACTGAGATTCTGCTCTGTCATCATTGTGTCCTTCAGTAAGGCTGTTAACCTGACTGCTCTAGGGGAACCGTTTCTGCAATTAGTGTACTTGGATGACAAATGTCTGCTAAATGGCAAATAACAACACACACACAGAGCCATAAAGACCCTGCTCACAGCATACTAGAGTAAGTCATGTAAGCTTAAAAAGCAACACCTCAGTTTATTGTAGAGCATGTTTTCAGAAAAAAAGATGGACAAAAATACGAATAAAAACAGCAGAGGGTAAAGCTCCAGCACAGAGCTACGTCCACCAGGAGCCATTACATTTAATGAAATCCTTCTTTGCAATGCCCTAAGCACATAAAGCTAGCGGTTACTGTTCTACAGACCTCCAACAGATTTTAAAGGAAATACAATCCCACTAGGGCTTCCATTTATATCCTGATCTAAGAATAACTTAATTTGTCCAAACTGCACAGAAGAGATGGTAAAACTGGTCTGGGATCAGCACAGAAGAGTGTCAGAGGAGGATGACCTCTGAGGTCATTTCTGTGCTTTGAATTATGAAGCTAGAACAAGAGTTTGGGGGAAGGAAGGTAAGGATCAATATGAACTGGAGGAGTCTCAATAGAGCAACCAATCAGATTCAGAGAAGAGAGACTCAATTCATATTTCAAAGAATGTGTCAAAAATTATGACAAATCTCAATGGAGCATTTCCCTCTGTACGGACAAATTCACTGTCAGCAAATTATGCTGTAATGAGCTGGAAAAAAGTGTGTGAAAAAAAAAAGTAATGTTAGAAATTATTGTTTGGGTAGGAGAATGTCCATCTAATCCAGCCAATCATATCACAAGAAAATGCATATATAAACAGCTGCTTACCTCAATCCCGCGACATAAACACAAAAACATATGAATAGGGAAAACAGACGAGATGAAGGATGAGAAAGAGGAGTCCAAACAAAAGCCAGAGAGGATGAGAGAGAAGAGATATGACAGAGAGAAATAAAAAAATGGAAGAAAAACATGAAGGAGACTGAAAGAAGAGGAAAGGGGAAGGGAAAGGTTGTGAACTAAATCACAGAGATTGATAAGGGTATTAGTGTCAGAAAGAAAGGTGAAATAGGTTTTCTGGTCCTGGGTCACCAAAACCCTCACTCATTTCTGACTTTAGCCTTTCTACAACCCTATTTCTCTTAGTTTTTAGCCTCTTTTGCAGTTTATCCTTGTTTCTGTGTCCTCTTCTGTCTCAAACAGCACAACCCAAAATAAAGATCTACTGCAGCAATTTAGAGACATTGTTGAACGGTCATTACTCAATATGTGGTGGGCAACCCAGAACACACATATATCCGCCTGCACAAACACAAACACTATTACAACATATATACATCCACACGGATAAGCACAAAAACGTTGGCCATATTTCACTCCAAAATCATAAGAAGTATAATGCAGTATAGGGCCATCAGGATTTTTGCACATTATTTTGACAATTCAGTACTGTAATGTGTAAGGAAATAATGATAAATTATTCAACTTATATAGTTTTTATACATTTTGGTAGTCCCTGTTATTTACATTTAATGAAAAATATTGAATTGTTATTTGATGAACTGAATTTAATTTACACTAATTTACATTAAACAAATCTTTGTGTCTGGACAGGACTATTTTCATTACTGATTGTCAGCATTACAGTAATGAGAATTAAGGGGGGGAATGTGCTTAATTGTGCTTAAACATGAACAAGATATCTTAATGGTTTACCCAGACAGATTAAATGTGGGGAAAATTACTGTAAGTCTCCTGTTTCTCAGCATCTTGCTCCAGAGAAAAAAAAATCTCTTACTTTCTCCTTAAGAGTTTCAGATGAGGTCTCAACAACGTCTAAATCTGTGCTGAGATTTGCCAATGTATCAAATATAAAGTCATAGATTCCAGTAGAAATTCAAACTAGGGGAGTCTAACACATCGGTATTGATGATAATCGTGTTACAAAAAAATTAAATACTCATATCCTGTTTTCAAACCTAGTCTACACTATCCACATTCATTTTATAGCTATACTCACATTTTAAGGTAAACAAAAACAGGAACAAAAACACTGTACATAGTTGTATACAACAAATAAACTAGGAAAACTAGGATTAGGAAAGAGATGGATAGTATGTTAACAAAGTAAATAAAAGTGTAGGACAAAAATAATATAGAAAGGTATTTCCCCTATCAAGAGCACATTTCCATTTTTTTCATTACAATAAGCATGAAAAAGAAATTACAGTGTTTTTATCAAATCAACAACAGACAGTCACACTTTATGACATTAAACACAAACAGAAACCACAACGAATGGATCACATTAGCGTATAAAATGGAATGTATTATCCCATATAATGAAAGATTATTAATCTTTCACACACACACACACACACACACACGCACACGCACACGCACACGCACACACACACACACTTTGTGCAGTAAAATAAACATGTACAAATATGACTGCATTACAGACCATCTATATTTCCCCATGTAAAGGTGGCAGTATAATATCCATACAAATGACAGACTAATACTCATTATATATTTCAGTAAATCCTTTGCAAATATAAAATGGCAGCACACGCAATGAGAGCCAATTCAAAGCAGCACTGTCAACTACACTTGACAACTCTGATATCTATAATGTATGAGACTCCATTTCTGTGGTGAGGAACTTGTGCTGGAAAACAGAAAGATGCGTCTGTGTGAGTGTATGTGTGTAGAGGAAGAATGAAAGGAGCGCTATCAATCATTTGACTCATCAGTGTGTTAATGTCTGCATGCTTGTCACCATGGGTGTGTATGTGTGTGTGTGTGTGATGAGATCAGGCTCATCTCTATGTCATTATGGAGCAGCTCATAGGTTATCAGGGGAGGTGAGAGCTATTTATAACGCCTCTTTCCTTTTCCTTCCTCTCTCTCTTTTTCTCTCATACACATGCTGTTCCTAACACATGTTCTCTCTTCCTACCATCTCTCTCTCCCCTTGACCAACTCCTCAAGGTGGGGTGGCAGACAAGCATTAATCCTAGACACTGTACATTGACAGTCTGCAAACACATACACCTACATATGGATGCAAATTCACGTGCATGCTGCATGTCCTCACACACTGGTAATATTCTGGCCTACACATTTATTGCGGAACAAATGGGGTACATACTTCAAATACCCAATCAAAAACAGTCGACACATCATTTACTTCAGACTGTCTTATGAGGAGGTACATATTAAAGAGCTGTAATTCCTTTACCTTTGCTCCAATTGTGATGAGAATACCCTCACATTAAAGCTCAGAGTACGCACTTTAATCCCATATTCATTATATAACTGTAACTTGAATAAGCTTTGGTCAACAGCTAAAATAATACAAATTGTGCCTGTGTCCAAATATATATATGGATCTAACTGTACCTACAGTTTGATTTACTGCAGTGGTTCTTGACCTTTTTAACTTTTTTGACACTCTAGCACTATTTTTTTTTAAACGTAGTTTATTGTATGGAAAGTCCTTGTGAATAAATAAATAACTAATAATTAATTAATTTTAAAAAAGCATTTAAATGAACTCTGAGTGCAACTTCAGCATATGGATGCAATTATTGCAGCATTTGTATATTTGCACACAAGTGCTCTTCTGTTGATTGCTTGACTGTTGAAGTAATTGCAGTGCACATAATGTTTGGCTTTAGAATTTGCTTTGCCGTGGTTCTCAACCTTTTAAATTTTTTTGACCTTTTTGACTTATTGACAAAGGCCCACCATTGTCTACAACAATATTTAAATGCACTCTATCACTATTTTTTGTACTTATTTTAATGTATGGAAAGTCCTTGTAAATCGATTGCAGTGTCAATCAATCAAAGAAAACTTATTTAAGCAAAAGCAGGTCAAGCTTGGAACAGACAGAAACCATGTAAATTCAGCTATCAGCCATCAGAATGTCTTAACTCGGAGTGCTACTGCAGTTTGTTAATGCAATTATTGCAGCATTTGTATATCTGCACACAAGTGCTCTTCAGTGCTTGACTGTTGAAGTAATTGTAGTGTGCATAATGTTTGGCCTTCTTAGAATTCGCTTTGATTAAAAAAAAGCATCTAATAGAATATAATAGCAAATGTAAATGTAATATCCTCCAGACATACTGGTTCAGAGAAATGAATGGAGAATATACACACAAACACACATCTATGATGTGTTTTTGATTTGCTATTAATTTAATGCTTTGCATATGCAAAGTTAAGTTAACATTTTGGAAAATAGCCCAAAACAAGCTATAAATCTAGCAAAAAGCTATAAAATCCTCAACATCTTTGAGAGTTTATTTCCTGTGCATTTTGAAAATGTCATTATATAGTTGGTCACTCACTCAGTGATTTCCTCGGTAACCGTATGTTCCACCTGTAGACGGGAGTTCACCTCGATGAAGTAGTGTTTTCCATGTTTGTCCACCAGGAACTCCACTGTGCCTGCGTTTTCATAGCCCACCTATGGAAAAAAAAGAGTTGTAGTGTTAGCACAAAAATAGGTCCCACTTTATATTAAGTGTCCCTAACACCTGTGTACTTACATAGTAACTAGATGTGTATGTAGTATGTAACAGTGTATGTACACATTGGTACATAGTATCTAGAGCTGTAATATTTCTGCAACTACACACATGTAACAACCCTCCGTATGGTTTGTGTAAGTACAAATGTATAACAGGACATATACAGTATAACTACATTTTGTAACAACAATATGTATAAGAGTAATTGGAACAATTTGATCCAGGGGGTGGAGATGGGTAGGTTTATTTTTTGTTTTTTGTTTTAAATAAAAAAGAAGATAAATATAGATAAAGTAGAATTAAAATAGAATAGAAAGTGCTAGAGTTAGAGAGTCAAATAAAGGTGGAACAGATGTGTTTTTAGTCGTTTCTTGTAGATGGTTAAGGACTCAGCTGCTCGGTTTGATTTGGGCAGGTCATTCCACCAGGAGGGAACAGTTAATGAAAAAGTCTGTTAAAGTTATTTTGTGCCTCTTTGAGATGGCACTATAATGCACTGCTCACTTGCAGAACGCAAGCTTCTAAAGGGCACATAACTCTGAAGTAATGAATTTAGGTAAATGGGTCCAGAACCAGTGGTGTTTTTGTAGGCAAACATTAATGCCTTGATTTTTATGTGAGCAGCTACTGGTAGCCAGTGTAAATTGATGAACAGAGGTGTGACATGCGTTCTTTTCAGCTCATTAAAGATTAATCTTGCAGCGGCATTTTGGATTAATTGTAGAGGTTTGATAGAAGTGGATTGAAGACCTGCCAAGAGAGCATTGCAATAGTCCAGCATGGATCGAACAAGAGCTTGAACAAGGAGTTGTGTTGCATGTTCTGAAAGAAAGGGCCTGATCTTCCTAATGTTGTATAAAGCAAATCTGCAGGACCGGGCACTTTTAGCAATGATGAAATAATATAAAGTGGGACCCAAAAATACATTAGAGCATATGTTGTTTATGGACCACCTTAAACCTCCTTAACACACACAGCTAAACTTCTAGTTGAGTACCTGTTAAGTCTCCTGCCTGCCTGTAATTTTTAAGCATTCCTAAAGACTTGTGTTAGATTTTTCAGGTCTGTTTGATTAGGGATAGAGCTAAACTCTGCAGGGATGGTGGCCCTTCGGGACCAGAGTTGCCTATCTCTGATATACTTCAAGCTGCACTGTGCTTTGGAAGTCATCCAGTAAAATCGGTTACTAAGTTGAGGCATGATACAAGAACCCAACACACGAGCACCACAGCATGCAATGATCAAAAGAGGCTTTATGTTAGAAACTAGAAATAGTGGTAACAATGTCAGATATTTTGGCATGGAATTATGAGAAGATGAGTAAGTTTGTGAACTTTATTTACATGTGCCGGTATCCCCAGGGGCTTCTGCTTGAGCTCCCAGAGGAATGACAATTTGAACCTAAAATGATGAGCAGAGATTTAGTTTAAAAAGCCCAAACTTTCCCTCTTAAATCTCTCAAGCTTGTAGAATAAAAAAAAAACCCTCAGGCGTTTGGTTAATTCTGCTGAACAGCGTGGTGCCAGTGGAAGGAGGCAGAGAGGCTTCTGGTAAAAGCCATGAAATCAGCAGGACTGCTGGTCTTGACACCAGCCAAAAACACAACCCATAGAGTAGGAGATGTGCATGAGATATACAGTAGAGACAGATATCCTAGGTGAGATGAAGACAGTCTCACATTAAACAGAAGAAGGAGACAAAGATACAAGAATCCACTTCTTCTAAAGTCTGCAACTCTCTTCTCTTTTTCTGGTGTCTTCTCTCTCACGCTCTCTTTCATACACACTCTCATTCAGGCTACTTGGATACACTGAAGGGACTGAAGATAATCCGGTGCCAAAATTGACTGTAATCTGATCCAATTTCTCCCCACAATTCAGTGTTGCCTGCTAATCCCACATTGCAACGAGCTTGCCAAAAGCAGACGCTCACCCACACAAACACAAATATACACACACAAATATAATTTCAAACATAGCTTTGTAAACTCACTCTGACTTATTACAATATTTACCACATACGCATGGACATAAATCCCCACTTTTAGACGCTTTACACAAACAAACAGATTTTTAAACTGCTGGGACACTGATTTGACAAAATGAATTCACTCTTTTACTCAGTGCCCGCCCTTTTTCCATTCATCCCTCTTTCCTGCATCCCTCCACACCCCATGCCAATCGTGCCAGGAGGATTTGAAGCTCTTTAATCTTAACCGACTAACATGACCATGAGAACAGGGTTCAAACTGATGTCAGCTAAAGCACTAGAGAGAGGAAGAGAGATGAAAAAATTAAAGAATCAATGAAAAAACATATGGGTGACTGAACAAACAAATAAATCAATGAATGAAAAAAAGAACAAAAATGAATGAACTAATGAATTCTGAGTTAAAACCACAAGGGTTTCTTCATGGAGAAAATTTTTGATTGCTGAATTTGATAAATTGCTGAATTTGTAATCTGTAATCTGTAAACCGTTTCTCCATACATGCACAAAATACATGCTGATGTCATTGCAAATAGATTAAATTGCACCCACAAAGGGATTTATGAAGCCTGAACGTCGCTTCAGAACCTGCAACTGCATGTACAAATTGATACCACCAGAAGGCAGGAATTGATCTGATTCATGTGGATACACATGTAACTACTGTCATAAATGGAAAATTATGAGAATATGTAGATTTACCCAGTGCTGCTGGTCTTCTGTCATGCTCTAATGTGACATGATTTTTTTCATAAGCAATTGATTTATTCAAAATAACTGAACTTCAAGGGGTTTCATGCGAAATGATGAATACGCTCATTTAAATAAATATACTATAAATGACTTGTATATAAAAATGTGTAGAATGCATGTATATTTATACAATAAATAATATTATATTTGTCTATTATTCTAAACATTAATATACATCATATAAATTGACATTCTTGAGTAATACATCAGTTAAATAAGACAGTAAAATCAATCCAAACTCAAAATAAGCAACAACAAAACATTGACATAGCATAGCTAGAGAAACAATAGTTTACACCATTGGTTCTCAATCATTTTGACTCCAAGGTTCACCTTTATCCACGACAGTATTCAAAGATAATCATATCATAGCAAGATAATACAGTATGTTCCTCTTGGACTTCTGTTCTAATAAAAATACTTCAAAATATGGTGTCAGTTAAATGTTCTACTTCTTTATTTTCAGTAAATGTTTTAGTATTTTAATTAAGATTATATTAATATAACTAATTTATAAAATGGTTCCAGTCTTTGATTCTGATTGAGCAACAGCTGTTTTATTCATGATAAAGCACGACTATGACCGCTTCACCCAACGGTTGTGTGTATCATTGCACAACACCCTTAGCAACCACCCTTTGCATCATAAACAATCAATATAGCATCTAAACTAAAATGCATTATGTACTTCGACAAAAAATAACTTATTATGTCTGTAATGATTTATGATTGACCCGTGCTAGCCTTATGTTGCATTATTCACCGTTAATTTCACGCTTCACGCTGTCAAATAAGTCTTCTCATAGGGAAGATAATTCTCATGGAAGATACTCCGCTCCGCATCATGCTTAACAATGCCCTTCAGCCATGATTTATTCACAATACAGCATGGCGTCTCGTACCTTACTGCTTAATTTGCATAACTTGAAGACTTATTGGGGCCCCACTGGAAGTTGGGCTTTATCTACTTTGTACAGTCTTTCCCTGAATTATGCTGCTCCGCTTTACTCAGCTACTCACTTTTCACTGTCCTACCTATAAAGCACCACAAAGACCTCAACCAAAATGCTGCTGTTAATTTGATTTTAGATGTCATGTCATGCCTTCTTGCCTCTTCCTGGTTGTCTCTTCACCTCATACTGTCTACAAACTTACAAATACATACATCATAGATACACCGCTTTATAAACAGTATATCAGAATAATGCATACTTTCTCAAAAAAAAAACATTTTCAAAAAAAAAATCATACTGATCCCAAACTTTTAACGTAGTATACTGACTATATGCCATTCTTGTAGTGTCATTGACTAATCAGCAATGTCATGACATAATTTTCCTGTGGCTCCATAGTGATTAATGCAATAAAACCCCATTTGCAAAAAAGTACAGACATCTTGGAAAATGCAATTAAAAAACGAAAATCTGTAATTTTATAATTCTCTTATTTAGCTAACAAGAAAATATCTCCTTAATCTTGCTTCATACAAAACTTCACCTGCTCAACAGTCTGTGGTCATTGTTGCCTTAATCTCCTATTCATTATGCACCATACATTTTCAATAGGAGACAGATCTGGACTGCAGGCAGGCCACGCAAGCACATCCACGTTGTGTATGAAAGCATACTGTTGTTGCTCGTGCAGAAAGAGGCTTGGCATTGTCTCACTCTAATAACCATGGAATTCTCTGGAAAATACATTTTGATGGCAGCATATGTCACTGGACAATCTTAATATGTGCCTCAGCTTTAATGTTACCTTCATATGTAATGTAATGGTACCTTCAACATATGTAATGCCGTTGGGGGCATTGTAACCCATCAATACAATGTGCTTTTCACCTGTTGTGAGAGAGTCTGGACGGTTTCTTTTGTCTTTGGCACGGAGAACTCAATACTTTTTTTTCTCCCTAAAAACAAGCTGAAATGTGGACTCATCTGACCACAGCACACATTACCACTGTCTTTTAGACCCCCTGAGATGAGCTTGGGCCCAGAGAACTTGGCAGCATCTTTGCACACAATTGATGTATGGCTTTCTTTTATGTAACAGAGATTCAGGCTGCATTTCTTGATGCAGAGATGGACGGTTTTCTGAAGTACTCTTGAGCCCATGTGGCTATATTTAACACAGTAGCATGATGGGTTCTCATGCAGTGCTCGAAGGTTTCATACATTCAAGTTTCCTGGCTTTCACTGAGATTTCTCCAGATTCCCTGAATCTTTTCACAATTGTTTTTTTATCATGATATCCTCACCTATTACCAATTCACCTGCTTATTGTGGAATGTTTCAAAACAGTTGGAAACTGTTCAAAACTTGGATATTCTTTTCACTTTTATTTGACCCGTTTCAACTTTGCAGGCATCAACATGTATGAATTTAAAATTAATTTATTACATTTTACGAAATGTCCCAACATTTTGAAAATGGAGTTGTACATTTACGCCCCAAACAAGAAAAGATGGCTTTAATCAGGTTTCTGCAGTTTTTCACGAGATGAACCGGAATGCTAACAGAGAGCTTACTGCAGATGCGACAGACCTCCTTGACCTGCAGAAGTGTCGATAGACCTCCTTATCTCTTTTCAAATCCTTTCACCTCACCATTGGATTTCTGGCTTCTGTGAAATAATTTCCAACTGAATTCAATAAACTTTATTCTGCTACTTCCCTTTATGATGCAGCATCAAATAGGCAGGTTATAACAAGTTCCATAAGGAGGGGCAGGATGAAAGGACAGATGGTGAAGAGAAGAGTGGGGGGTGGGCGCAGAGAGAGAGAGAGAGAGATGCAATCAGTGTCTTTTTGATCAGACGTGTTTGTGGTGACGTGTGATTATAATCGGCTCTCAAGTGGCTGCCATGGTGACAATTCACCAACAGATATGACCCAGAATACGCCAATGAAAAAAATAGTAACTGGGTCTAAAGATGAAAGATAGACACTAGCAGATGTAGACACATGAGGAGAATACAAAGAGAAGTAGAAAATCACCAGGTTATTAGCACACATCATTGTTCAATCATTACTAGCAGAATGTCAGAGCTCCAGACGTGCTCAGACTCAACTCACTGCTTTAGTGACATCTAGAGAATGCTTTATGTTATGAACTAATGAAACTACTTAACTGAGTGTAAGAAAGTATAATAAACAAGACAAGTTCAAATAAAACTTCTTTTTATGAGGATCTGCTTTACTGTTTATAGATTTTATATCGCTGTGTTTCAGACAATAAAGCAGATGGCAGATTTTCTGTTTGGAATACATTAGAGAAGCACTCACACAAACATAATTTATATATATACAGTGGGGCAAAAAAGTATTTAGTCAGCCACCAATTGTGCAAGTTCTCCCACTTAAAAAGATGAGAGAGGCCTGTAATTTTCATCATAGGTATACCTCAACTATGAGAGACAAAATGAGAAAAAAAAATCCAGAAAATCACATTGTAGGATTTTTAAAGAATTAATTGGTAAATTCCTCTGTAAAATAAGTATTTGGTCACCTACGAACAAGCAAGATTTCTGGCTCTCACAGACCTGTAACTTCTTCTTTAAGAGGCTCCTCTGTCCTCCACTCATCTGTTGACCTCGTTATCATATAAAAGCACTGTCCACAACCTCAAACAGTCACACCCCAAACTCCACCATGGCCAAGACCAAAGAGATGTCAAAGGACATCAGAAACAAAATTGTAGACCTGCACCAGGCTGGGAAGACTGAATCTGCAATAGGTAAGCAGCTTGGTGTGAAGAAATCAACTGTGGGAGCAATTATTAGAAAATGGAAGACATACAAGACCACTGATAATCTCCCTCGATCTGGGGCTCCACGCAATATCTCACCCTGTGGGGTCAAAATGATCACAAGAACTGTGAGCAAAAATCCCAGAACCACACGGTGGGACCTAGTGAATGACCTGCAGAGAGCTGGGACTAAAGTAACAAATGCTACCATCAGTAACACACTGCGTCGCCAGGGACTCAAATCCTGCAGTGCCAGACGTGTCCCCTGCTTAAGCCAGTACATGTCCAGGCCCGTCTGAAGTTTGCTAGAGAGCATTTGGATGATCCAGAAGAGGATTGGGAGAATGTCATATGGTCAGATGAAACCAAAATAGAACTTTTTGGTAAAAACTCAACTTGTCGTGTTTGGAGTAGAAAGAATGCTGAGTTGCATCCAAAGTACACCATACCTACTGTGAAGCATGGGGGTGGAAACATCATGCTTTGGGGCTGTTTTTCTGCAAAGGGAACAGGACGACTGATCCATGTAAACGAAATAATGAATGGGGCCATGTATCCTGAGATTTTTGAGTGAAAACCTCCTTCCATCAGCAAGGGCATTGAAGATGAAATTTGGCTGGGTCTTTCAGCATGACAATGGTCCCAAACACACCGCCCGGGCAATGAAAGAGTGGCTTCGTAAGAAGCATTTCAAGGTCCTGAGTGGCCTAGCCAGTCTCCAGATCTCACCCCATAGAAAATCTTTGGAAGGAGTTGAAAATCCGTGTTGCCCGCGACAGCCCCAAAACATTACTGCTCTAGAGGAGATCTGCATGGAGGAATGGGCCAAAATACCAGCAACAGTGTGTGAAAACCTTTGTGAAGACTTACAGAAATTGTTTGACCTCTGTCATTGCCAACAAAGGGTATATAAGTATTGAGATGAAATTTTGTTATTTACCAAATACTTATTTTCCACCATAATTTGCAAATAATCTTTAAAAATCTATAATTGATTTTCTGATTTTTTTTTCTCATTTTGTCTCTCATAGTTGAGGTGTACCTATGATGAAAATTACAGGCCTTCTCACTTTTTAAGTGGGAGCACTTGCACAATTGGTGGCTGACTAAAAACTTTTTTTCCCCACTGTATATATATAAAATGATCTTTACTCCGCCCACATTTGTTCACATCTTGCAGTGAAGCTTGTGTATATTATATATATATATACTAGATATATATATAGTATATATAGAGCAGTGAGTCAATTAATGATCAGTTATATCATCAGTGATCCTGGATAGTGAATGGGTGAGTGAGTGAGTGAGTGAGTGAGTCAGTAAAGAGTCCGTTAGTGAGGAAATGAGTCAGTGATTGAACGAATCAGTGAGTGAGTGAACAGTTACGTACTAATTTGCATACTTATGCAAGATTCTATGCTGTTTTTTCCAACGTACGAATGTCAGTATCACAAATTCATGAAATGCAGAGGAAACACAGAAGCTGCATTAGAAGGGACATTGATGCATTTACATTGTTTAATGCAGGACATGAATGCTTTTAGCTGCAGTTACAAATGCAGATATAATGTTTTGATATTTTAATCCTAAAACGTTGAATATTGATATCTGAAATTATTTTAAAAAATATATAAAGGTAATGTTTTTTTTTTGTTAAAATGGGGAATTAAACTGCAGTAGGTGCAGCAAGTCCCTGTAATAATTGAGTCCTTGTGGATTGAACGAATTGTTTAAAAACGTTGAATTCATTCATTAACAAAACACTGTCATGTTTTCAGAGACGCAAACAGGGCTTTGTCCTTGTTTGAACCATTTTTTTGTTGGCGACATATAGCAAAAACTAGGCAATAGGGTGTCTAAAATGTATGTCCTTAATAATTACTTATTTTTTTTATGAACTGGTTCGTTAAAATCAATATTACATTTGTGAGAAAAAAAAGCCACTCTCGTGTGATATTGAATCACCTATATGAAATTATATAATATATTAATTTTCCTGCCCCCCCCCTGTTTTTTTTTTTTTGGGCCCAAAAAATTCTAGATGCATTTTATTATACTGAATCATGCAGTGAAAGAACAAACTCTAAATGAGCATACAGTCTAGCTAGTGTTTAAGCACTCATAACTCCTCTTATAATCTATAGGATACTATAATGTATACATATAGAATAAATGTGATATGTGATATTTCAGTTTTTCTTTTTTAATAAATGTCAACAATTCTGTGTTTTTCTTTTAATATGGGGTGCTGTGTGTACATTAAATGAGGAAAAAAAATTAACTTAAATAACTTTAGCAAATGGCTGCAATATAACAAAAAAATTTAAGGGGGTCTGAATACTTAACATACCCACTGTATAATCATATATATATAGTATATATATATAGATTATAATAAGTCTCTATATGATATATTCTTATATAATATTATTTACTTCCGCCCCATTTGTCACCTTCAGTGAGCTTGTTTTATCTATATATACGAGTGATTCATTAATGAATGTGGATGAGTGGTGAAGTGCAGTGAGTGGCGAGTCAGTAAGAGGTCCTTAGTGAGGATGATTCAGTGATTGACAGAATCAGTGAGTAGTGGACAGACATACTAATTTGCGTACTTGCAATAATGCTTGCAGTTTTCAGTGTATAGAATGTGTCAAAGCTCTTGGGGGGGTCCCCCTAACCCCCCCCCCTTCACAAAAAAAAAGAAACCTTTGATATCCTATGATGCATATTTTTTGTCTTGTCCTCGTTATCGTTGAGAAAACCTAATTCTAAGATAAAAGATTATTTTACGATGATCAGTGAATTAGGTGTAGCAAACAATCACTAAGCAAAGAAGAATTCAACATCTAGCCTAGGGGTGTGCGATGTTGACAAAAAATTTTATCTCTATATTTTCTGGGGTTTTATCGATAATGATTGATAATCAGATGATATTTTGCTGAGTGTGTTGCGCTGGAGGACTGCCATGGACAGCTGACTCTGTGTGGTGGTCAGTTCACAGCAGTGACAGAAATTAATCTTTTCCAATAAGTTTTAAACTGATTTTTTGCATTTTATGGGCATTTTTACCTTTGTAAAGCCATTTTTTTCTAGAAGTGTGTCAAATTCTTAGATTTAATCAACAAAGTCAATTACAATAATAAGACATTTGGGCCTCTTACCAAACAAATAAAATCATTATCAACAAAATTCATGCAATGCAGAGGAAACACAGAAGCTGCATCTGATGTGGCATTTAGATGCATATATACATTGTTTAATGCAAGACATGAATGCTTTAACCTGCAGTTACAAATGCATAAATAATGTTTTGATATTTTAATCCTAAAACGTTGAATAATGATATCTGAAATTATTTAAAAAAATATATGAATAGATACTTTAAAATGTGGAATTAAAACTGCCAGTAGGTGGCAGCAAGTCATTGGTAATAAGTGAGTCATTGTGATTGAACTGAATTGTTTAAACGGTTGATTCATTCAGGAACAAAACACTGTCATGTTTTTCAGAAACAGTGCTGTGGCCTTGTTTGGAACCATTTTTGTTGGCGAAATAGAGCAAAAAAATAGGCAATATGGTGTCTAAAATGTATGTCTCTTAATATTAACTTCTTTTTTATTGAACTGTTGTATAAAATCAATATCACATTTGTGATTTAAAAAAAAAAAGCCACTCTTCGTGTGATATTGATCAACTATATGCAATTATATAAATATATAAATTTTCTGCCCCCTTGTCTTGAATTGTGGGAGCATTCTAAATGCATTTTATTATACTGAATCATGCAGTGAAAGAACACACTCTAAATGAGAACAGTCAGTCTAGCTAGTGTTTAAGCACTCATAACTCCTATTATAATCAATGAAGCAGTCCATACACTGTACAATAAATTAATCTCTAGCTTACATCGTACGTACATCTGCACTTTGTTGCTTATGATGAGGGAATTCACGAGTCTCAGTCTGAACAAAACTCTGGGGTTTCAGCGATGACTAATCTGAATCGCACAGATGACTAATCTGAATCGTGTGTGATTGGTTTAATGAGCAACGATGTAAAAACGTTAAACAGAAATATGATGTAACATAAGAATCTACAATTTAAAGGGGGGGTACAATGCTGTTTCATGCATTCAGAGTTGTAAAAACGTGTAAAAATAAAATATGATGTAACATAAGGTCTAAATTTAAAGGGGGGGTACAATGCTGTTTCATGCATTCAGAGTTGTTTACACTGTTAAAGAGTTGGATTCTCATGCTAAGCATGGACAAAGTTTAAAAAAACAATTTGGACGTATGACAGAGTATTTATGTGCCACATATCTTACTTCCGGGTTCGTAAAAGTTTCGGAGAGTTTTTTTCGATCATGACTCTTCATGACCTAGAGGAGGGTGGAACTCCTTTTATGGGCATTTCTCCCGGAAGAACGCGCCCATGCATGCATCAACCAAAGGGAGAATGAGATCGCGCCCATCAACGCGCTTCATCTGGCAGCAGCGCTGCACGGGACTTGCTCGAGAAGAATGTCTCCAATTCAAAGAAGTGTGTTTTTGGTTGTAAGGGAAAGATAACTTTGTTCAGCTTCCTAAAGAACCCATTGTAAGGCATTTCTGAACATCACAACACCAACCCAGATGAGAGTCCCGTAAAAGCATGACCATGGTCATCCAGGCGTACCTCTCTCCATGAGTTCCGCCCGGAAGAATCGCGCTGCTTATCTTTACAAGAAAACCCGGAGCTAATGATTTCCAAACCACCTCCGAGTCCTACACACTATAAGACAACAAGAACTGACCCCCTCCATCTGGATTCTTTAACCACAGAAGGTCAGTAGGTGTCGCACGGACCTCAATGACCGCTTACCATAGTGATAACCCGATCAACAAAAGAGAAAATTTTATAGCTCCCTGTCCAGCAGGGGAAACTTGGCAGACTCTCATGTTCTGACACGAGGATGACCTCAGAACATCTCCCCTTTTCCCCCTTTTGCATTCCAAAAAAGGACGCACCCTTTTCTCTCTCTTCGGTCAGACAAAGGGACACGAAACTTACAACAGACAATTTCAACAGATAATAATTTATGCGCATAACAGGGCAACCAGATTCACAAATAATATGTTGTATGTCTTATATATATGATTGACGTGTTTCATGTAATCGGTGCAAATTTAATCAGTGTTTTATTACCCTTTTTAGGAAATAAGGATATTCAAATGTGTGTAATATGTGAAGTTTAATCTTGAACGAATGGGCACGACAAATTCAGAATGTTGAAATGAAGTAAACTTTAATAGTATGTACAATACTTGCATTTAAGAGACTTTATAGAAGTATTAACACAACTTTTATAGATGGTGTCCTCATGTGATGAATTGAAGCCTCTTGTTAATGTATGCACGCTCCGCCTCGCAAGAAGTCGATTGGAAGTTCGCGTCGTGGGACGGACTTATGCAGCGGAGCAAAAACCCAATGCAAGACAGACTCAAGTGCTTGCTTGCGGCTTCTCCTGCTCTCGCCTGTCGCCGTGTTAGAGCACCCCACGTGTGCTCACGCGCTTACCATCAAAAGCGACCAGCCATCTAAAACTCAACACTTCAGTGATACTTCGTTGAAATCTTCAAAGAACTTAAAGTCTTGCAAACTAAGACTTTCAGCAGAACTGCTCAAGCCTCTGCTTCATCAAAGACCAACCAATCCAACGAGGGGTTTTCCAAAAGAACGTCATTCAAACGTCATTCCGACGTCACCTCAGCGACCAACCAGTAACGGGGTTTCCTCATCCCAGAAGCCCGCATCAGCCACGGAATCACCTCAGCTGTCAACCAGCAGAACGCAAGTAAACGAACAACTCTCTAATCTGCTGAACTGGTGAATTTAGATAAGCAGTAAAATTTAAGACGAAATTCTCTGCTCTGTAAATTCTTAAGGTGAATTTACATCACTCGTGAAAACGAGGTAGAACTATGAAACTCAGAACTCCGTTAACATAATTTCCTTCCTCTGAAACTGTATGTTTGTGTGTATGTGTGTTTTAGCTTAGTTTTATGTAATCTAGAATAGCCAATAAAAATTCATGTTTCATTTATAAATAATCAATTGTCTGGTGTCATATAATTTCAAGGTTAAAACTTTGCCAAGATCAACGTTACCTCTCTCTTAAGAGCTGACAAATTATCATAAGTGTGTTAACCGTGGCCAGGAAAACACATATTTAATTTGTTAAAATATACTGAGAATCACCGGCTCGCTGGACGACCCTTGATTTAAAGTGTAAACTATCAAATTTAGAATCAGTTCAAATCAGGTTGAATTAGGCTCTTCAGATCCTAGTCCTATAAAAACCTGAATGAATTAATAATAATTAATTCCCTTACAACTGAGTTAAAATTCATTACACCAGTGTTATGTAAACAGTGGATACAGTTAGTTTTTTCCGGGGTAGCAACGGAGTTTCACAAGTGTGTTTGTTGACGAACGTTTTATAAACAAGGCCAAGTTCGATGCTGGATTAGCACATCGTTTGATACTGAAGGATGGAGCAGTTCCAGCTATAAAAGATCCCGGTCATGATTCAGAACTGCAGACGGTAAGTGAAACGGCATCAAATGTCATTCGGCGCCCAAGTGCTCGTCACTCTTTAGCTCCGCCCCCGGCGCGCCTCCAGGAGCTCAGCTTTTTCCGGAGAGCTGTCACAGCTTTCCTTAACTAGAGGAAAAGGAGGGGCTATCAGACTGTGCATAGTTCATAGTGCATGTCATTTGGGACTAACTATAAGTGAGTGTGTGAGCAATTGAGTCAATGAGTCAGTGAATCAATGAGCAAGTCAGTGAACAAGTGAATGAGTCTGAATGAGTGAGTGAGTGAGTGAGTGAGTGAAGGGGTCAATACTGTACTTCACAGCTCTTTAGTGATCTTGAGGCATGAGAACGGTCGTCATGGCAACACAGACAATGACAAATAAACCAGAATAAAAAAAAGCTCATTAAATCTTGATATCTGCTTACTGATCTGGCTCATAATTTTTTCTCCATTCTTTATTTGTAACCTTTCATCACCTTAACTGAGGAAAAATACTCTCTCTCCCCTTATCTCTCTGAACTGTAATTAAAATAGACATACTGCAGCTAAAGACAGTGCTTTGCTCTACAACTTTATTTTCTACATCTTCATGTTTACAACTTGCATCCAAACATTATGATCCAATCAAGCCGACTGGATCATAACCCAATCAGGGTTATGCTCAATCATGAGGTTGAGCATTTCATTTCATTGTCTTCAAATGCCTTATGTTTTGCTGACATTTGAGCTAGTTTCCTGCATAAACGTCTTGACGGATATCTTGATCTTTTATGAGCGCATTAGCACTTGTCTTTAACGCACATGCGCAGACAACATTTAGATATAGATTGCAATTTAAGTGTAAATATGACATTTCTCTGTATGATTAATTTTTTCACTGAGTTCCAATGTCCATCCTTTGTCCTCCCCTCCCTCTTCCTTTGCATTGTTAAAAAAAAAATCTGCTGAATCTGAAGTTCTGCTGAATCCACCAAACTGGCCCATAGACAAGACAATAAAAACCATGGAAAATGTCCCATAATACTCAGTAAGACTCCAAAGCTTCAGTGTATCTAATCAAACAAACAAAATACACAACACCACCCCTTCCACACACACACTCCAGACGTAACCAATGAAATCCCTCAAAAATTCCCCTGCTGGCAGTCTTGTGGAATTAAGATTGATGTTCTCAGTCAGAATATAAAATAAGAGCCAGCAGATAAGTGCAGTCCTAAAGCTTGTTAACACCAGCAGGACATTCTGCAGAAGACCATTTCTGCCGGTCTCTCTTAGTCTCTCTGTGAAATGCATTAAATATGAGCTCCTGCATGAACAGCTCAATTAGAATGGCTTGAAAAAAAGAGAGAGATATGTAAAAGTTTGAGCATACATGTTTCTGAGAACTTACACAACAATTGTGAATGCAGCTCACATCAGGGCACAAACAAGAGCTTAAGAGCTTAGAGAACAGAAATGTATTTGTTGCTAAAGGGTGTTTGTGTGTACATATTTTCAGGCATGAAAATGTATAGATACACACAGAAGATGCGGCTATAAATGCAGTGAACTGCGAATAAGCCAGTTTATATGTGGGTTCGTGTATTTCTAGAAGTGTATGTGTTTCAAGTGGGGATTGGGTAGGTAAAACGACTTCTCTCTGATGAAAAATATGTCAGACATCACTGATCATTTAGTCTGCCTTTTTTTTTTTTTTTTTAAAGTAATCCAATTATACAATTCAGTAGATGTACTGTACATCACAATATGAAAGAAAAAAATGTCACTACTTGTGTTTCTTTAGAACTTAAACATTTCCATTATTCTAGTTATTGATTAGTTATTCCATATCAAACTTCTAATGGTACTTATCGCATTTCTGCAACTCAAGTCTGTTTCCAATCATTTAGATTTTAACAGAATAAATACAACAAATCAGATTTCAATCAAAAAAAAAAAAATGTATACAGCTTCAACATAACGTTTAGTTAAACATCATCAAACAACCTGTCAGTAACTACACTGATTTGAGTCTCACAAGCCTTATAGTGCAGCAAAACACATGAACAGTTATTGGTTCATTTTGAGATCAACATGGAAAAGTAATAACTTGCCATTCAGTAAGTGAATTAGCTGACTGATTTATAAGGGATTTTCACTCACAAAAAAAACAAAAAAGACTTAAAACCATCATGTGGTTGGAAATTAGACTACACTGGTCACGCTGTGTGTTTTGCCTTCATAAAAGGCAGTAATTCATGAATTGCACTACACTGAATAGTAGTGTACTAAACACTTTTAGGGTATTTCAGTGCTCAGTTGATTTTGGTGCTCATTTAAAAGCATTTGGGTTAAAAAACAACAGGAGCACAAAAGCAGTACCTTCTTGATCTTATTAAAGAGTACTCTAGTTATCTATGATGTGCAGGCCTATGTAGCATACATACAAGTATACAAGTGTGTAATTAGTCTGTCCTCATGTGGGTTTATATTTACAGTAGTAAATATGTAGTAAGTATGGTTAAGTCAATAAGACACATCGTTTAACAGAAATCGAATAACAGGGAAAATAAATGAAAAAGTCTCCGTTAACGGAAAATCCTACATGTGTTTGTCTGAGTGTGGGTCAAGAGCTCACTCTAAACCCCTAGGACAGGGCCCCTACAAAAGACTGACGTTTATAGCACCAGCGGCCCGTCTGTTTTAGAGAGATTTGGCAGTCATTTGCGCAACACCCACTTTGCAGCACTCCACACAGCCTTAGGGAAGAGCAAGCAGAGAATGAGAGAGACTGCAGTGTGCTGAAGAATGGTTTGTATTTCTCTGTAGGGAGTATGGAAGAGGAGAGGTGATATGTGAGGAGAGAATGATAGAATCGGGTTATCTCTGGCTTCTGTGTTATTTGATGAGCTAGTTTTATCTGTAATCCTTTCTTGAAGATTTATTCATGAATTTTGCTTGCTATAGTCAATCAGCTCAGAGTTAATGGCTTTTAGCTACAAAATTAATTGTCATCCAATAACTATTTGCAATTCAAATCGGCGAGGGGGAGTGAGAAAGTGATATCAAGAGAGAAAGAAAGGGAGGACATGTTTCTGATCACATTTACAGAATCTGCAATCACCCTGACACTAGATCAGACACATACGCAAAAGATAAGCAGGGCTTTAAAGTGGGTGTTCACACCAAGTCTATGCAAATAGCTGAAAAACAATTACAAATCTACATTCAAAGTCTGAATTACACACTATACCACATGTGGATGTGTATGCGGTGTGTTAACTGCATCTGTCAACAACGCTTCTGTACTCTCCATTCCTTTAAAACGTGCTCATTTCTGTTTGAATCACATCCGTTGCATATAAACTCCTGAAAGAAAGACCGAAATGGAGCGAGAGATATCAGCCAACAAGCACAGACATTGAGCGAGTCAGACTGCTGACGATAGCAAGCTGCCGGCTATTCTGTTGTTTATCCCTCGGTTTCCGCTGTTTATGAAAGGTTAAGTGCACTTAGCATTTTATTTAGCAAGGGGCATTTGGATGGACGCAGGAGAGGACGGATGTGCGTGAACGGATGCAGTAAAGGAAGGAAAGGGAAACGACAATAGGCTTTTTCTTCAGAGCGAACACAAAGACATTCTGATACCACGCACTTAATCTCAGAATTCAATCTTTTTGAGCACAAACCACAAGACTGTCGAATGAGATTTTATTGAAAATACAATAAAAGTGTGTGAGAGCGAGTATAAGTTATAAAGTAATATATATGGACTTACGGTTTGACTTTAAAGTGCTTACATTGCCAACAGAGCCGGCTTCGGGGCGTAGCCTGGCTGTGTATTGTATAGGATAGCCATTAGATTTCAGCCATGTCCAACAACAGCACCGCCAGAAGTAACTAAATCAATTCCACAGCTCTGGCCATCAACAGCAGAGCACAACTCCACATGGTATACTGTGGGAGCCTCAGGCCTGTGTGTGTGTGTGTGTGTGCGCGATGCGTTCATGTCAAAAAATGTGTGTTTATTTTGCAACCGAGGGAGCGTCCTTCACAGTACAGTACTGACTGTCTCCTCGCTGCTCTTTCCACCCCTACCAGCATTTACTTCTTTATTCATTTGCGTCTTTCATCCTGTCCAGAAGATCCATTTCTCTTTACTGTGTCCTCACTCTCTTTTTCAGTCTAGCCCCATTTAATTTAGTTACAGGGCATAAAAAGAACAGTTTCAAGATTTATGTCCACATGTTCTTTTTAAATTGTTGTTGCTGCAATTTGTTAAGGTTCTGTAACAAAATAAACTATCCCCTCAGAACTAAGGTGGTCCACTTGAGAATGAACTATCCACTGTTGCTTACTCACAAGACAAATGTATACAGCATTTAAAATGAAAGCATTTCAGAACCATGGACAGCAATGACATTATGGCACAGAATCACAGAAAGAGTTACACTTGGAAGGATAAAGCCCTAATCAATCACAAAAATATGTTGCTCATTGAAAATACGTGCCACTACGTGCATTTCTGCAAAACTGAAAGAAAAAAAAAAAACGTACCTATATGCACGATTCACTGCAGTTTCTAGTGTAAATGAACACTAGAGGCAGTAAAACACTGAAAACTTATATTATTTTTCACACAAAGTATGATTTACAGGTTTTACAGTTTTGATTAATAAAAGCAAATTTTCACCACAATATTTGCCGATAGTATAATTTAGACATTCCCAAAACAATTTTAACATCCTGCATGATTTGAAAACTGATACTTTTGGAAGGTTTCGTCACATATCCAGCTTCATATGCATGAGTTTTCGAATTTAGTAGGTTTGCTCGGTAGCTTTCGCAATATAGCATTGCACTTGGGTGATGAAGAGCTCCGGTACGAACCCCGTGAAACTACGGTTCAACAGCTCAAATCTGGAAGGTAGTTAAAATAGCACGGCTGCATCAGCAAATACATTTGTATACTACTTTTGCATTTGTTAACACTATCGGGTAGGTTTAGGGTTGGGTTTGGTGTAGGGGATATTTCCAACACGATAGAGCATTAACCTTTAGCGACACTCCCCGAATATTTGAATTCTGAAAAGCCACAATACATACCTCAAGCAGCGTAATAAAAACGCTGCAATATGTGCCTGTACCAACGTAATAAAAACGTGCAACGGTCACGTATTAAACGTGTGTTTTAGCGCCACTTTCTGGACATTTCATTTTAAAACTGCTGCGAAACATGCAGTAAGGTACATAATTATGGTGTTGCATAAATGTATGTAGAGGCACGTATATCCAATGAGCATGGGTTGACAAAAAGAGTCTTGCAACGATGTCATGAAGTCCAGAGTAAAAAAATCTTTACAGAACGTCAAACATTCACGGGGGAGGTTTACTCCTTAAAGCCCACTTAATGACTATGCCAAGAGGAACTTGAATTGTGGGGCCTTCCTAAAGAGGTTGGCCTGAGATATTAGCATTTTTATTTTATTTTTATTATTTTTAAATACTCTGATTGTTATAAATATAGAAATAAAGTGCCTTTAAATATATACACTACCATCTTATGCTAAGGTTGGGGGGCAGGTAAGAGTGTCATGTAGTAACAAGCATTAAAAAATAAATTGATCAAAAGTGATAGTAAATACATTTATAATGTTACAAAGGTTTTCTATTTAAAATAAATGCTGTTCTTGAACTTGAAAAAAAACAAGTTTCCACAAAAAACAAGCAAAAGAGCTTTTTTTAGGACTGATATTAAAAATAACTAAAAAGAAATGGTCCCCCTCTATCACAGGTCCCCGTGTGATAGAGGGGGACCTGGGGACTGGGGCAGAGTCGACGGGATGGGGACCCAGGGCAGAACCAGCGGCCACCACAGCGGTGTGTGTGTGTGGAGCTGCAGCCTTGGCTGGCCAAACTGGCGGTCTCCGCCGCTTCGGGGGAACTGTGAGCGGACACCGCCGCATCGAGAGATATGGGAGCGGACACCGCCGCTTCTGGAGCTCTGTGAGCAGACACCGCCGCCTCAGGGGAACTGTGAGCGGACACCGCCGCCTCAGGAGGATCGTGAGCGGGCACCGCCGCCTCGGGAGGATCGCGAGCGGGCACTGCAACCCTCGGGAGGATCGTGACCGGGCACTGACAGATTCGAGAAACATCGTGGGGGGCCCCGCCGAATCGGGAGCGATCGTGAAGCGGGCCAGAAGATTCTTCGAGAACATCATGAGCGAGCCCCGCCGCCTCGGAAGGCTTGTGAGTGGGCACCATCGCCTGCCTCACCGACATCAGCGGCGGATCCTCCACGCTGCATCTCAGCCCAACAAAAATAAAACCACATATTAGATCCCCAGATCCTCCAGTTGAAGGGCTCATCCAGGCACCGATTAGAAACAGGTAGATTGAGGGTGTTCGCCTCAAGGCCCAGCCCTGCCGGCCACGAAGAGGTCCTCGAGTACAGCCCAAAGGGGCGATTGTCTGGGGCAAAGGGATGTGGCCCATTGGCAAAGGTTATGGATCCGCGGTCGTCGGGCGGCTGGGTTTTATAACAAATCCATCCCGCCGAGTCTTCAAAGGTCATTGTACTGTCACGGTTCGAAAGAAGGGCGAAGAAGACTCAAGTGCAGGCCGATGGGGTGTCTTTATTACCACCACAAAAATTAAACAATAAACATAACGGAAACCACACGAAGGGGAAAAAAGCCAGAGTAACACAAAACACTCACCACGCCGACATAAAACTGAGCACCGGGCAGCCACAATCAAAGGCTGTGCTCGACACCTAGGTGAGACAAAACGAGCACAGGAACAGAACAAACACCGGGAGCTTATAAGGGAGAGAGCAATCAGGTAAAAAGCTGGGACAACTTCATTCAAAATAAGGTGATGAGATAAACAGGTTTGAGTGGTAGAGTGAAGGTAAAGGAGTCCGGGAGGTTGGGAAATGGCGACCTCTGGTGGTGAGAGGAAGAAAGAAGAAGACAACACCAGACACCAGACCCTGACACATAAAAACAACTCCAAACATTTGAAAGGCAGTGTATCTAATATATTAATAAATCAAATATATACATTTGTTGCCCAGTCCATCAGTTCTGATGGGACAGTTTATTTTGTCACATAACGTTAACAAATTGCAGCAACAACAATTTAAAATGAACATTTCTACATTAATCTTGAAACTCTGTTCTTTATATACGTTTTAATTAAATGGGGCTAGACTGAAAAAATTAAAGAGGATATAGTAAAGAGAAATGGATCTTCTGGACAGGATGAAAGATGCAAACAAATAAAGAAGACCATAGTTGTCACGATTTTTTAATACAAAACATAATTTTACATTGTTTTGTTTTTTAAAAATCCTTAAAGAACACTAATGCTTATGCCATGACTTGCAGTTGTGATTAATGAGTTGGCTCGATATAATTAGAAGATCTTTTTATTGTATTTTTATTTTTAAATATTTATTTATGTTATAAAATATATAAATAAACTTGTACAGTATACATTATTCATCAAATATAGTAAAGATATTAATAATGTTATGGAAGAGTTTGATTTCAAAATTGCTGTTCTTCTGAACTTGAAAAAAAAAACAGTTTCCACAAAAACATTAAGCAGCAAACTGTTTGAACAATGACGAAAAAAAAACTACTGAAAACAATTTGTACGAATCCGGTCTTATGAACTTCAATTCACTCACCACCAGAGGTCACACTTCCATTACATAGAATCTCGCACTACACAAATTGTTGCATGTCATCCCGGACTACATATTCGCTTGTGGTCCAGGAGCGCCATCTGTGGCTGTGTCTGGCAGACATGAGGGACACTGAAAAGGTTTGGTTCCTCAATTCCCCTGTGTCTCTTCGGCGACGCAG
Source organism: Sinocyclocheilus anophthalmus (assembly GCA_018155175.1). NCBI lineage: Eukaryota > Metazoa > Chordata > Actinopteri > Cypriniformes > Cyprinidae > Sinocyclocheilus > Sinocyclocheilus anophthalmus. The sequence continues at coordinate 43,135 of JADLZN010006313.1, forward strand.
TTGAGAGCTTTGCACTTTTTCGTGGAGCCGGGCGTGGGCGGGCCACCCTGCCTGTCCAGGCCCCCGTCCAACCCGGCGGCAAGCAGAGAAGCAAGAGAAGACGCAAAGCGCCCTGAGATGAGAACAGGCGACCCAGAGATGGAGGGCTCTTCACCTCAACGCCGGGGGGAGAATCTTTTGTTTCATTTTTTTTCCGCTGTTGGCCCTCACGGACGACGGGTCCCAAATGCTCACCAAACAAGAGCAGTTTCTTATTCTGAGGTACAGGAGGGCACGAGAGAGTTGTGGAGGACTAACGCGGACCTCATCTCCTCCCCCTTCGCCAGCGGCAGAGCGGGCGGTTCGGAGGAGGCGTACAACAAAGGCCACTGCCAAGCACCCTCTTGCCACCGTGTGATGGAACCAGGGTGAGCATTGCACCCACCACTAAACACCCTCTTCGGAAAGCCACAAGAAGCCGAGTGGGTCACTGGGTTCCACCTCGCATGCCCCCAACTGCGGGGTATAAGGCCTTGTTTGCTGGTCCCGCTGTACGGTTTCGGGTGCTTGCTCGGTCAGCGCTACCCACCTGTACTCGCTGGCTTTGCGGACAATCAGTATCGGCATACGATTTAAGTTGAGCCCGGCTTCCGCACAAGTTCAGAGGTATCCGCTTCACTACAGTGAGGGTGGCCGATGCCCCTGTTCTGCGGGCAGAGATAGCAGTCCTACTGGCGAAGGATGCGATAAAACCGGTCCCTCCAGCAGATATGAATACAGGGTTTTACAGCCCTTAATTTATTGTACCCAAGAAAGGCGGTGGGGTACGACCAATCTTATCGCGAAGTTTGCACCGGGCCTTCATCGGTACCATTAAAGATGTGTGACGCAGAAACGCACTTTGTGTGCGTCCATCCCAAGAGAGTGGTTTGCAGCGATCGACCTGAAGGACGCGTACTTCATGTTTCGATTCTTCCGCGCCACAGGCCATTCCTGTGGTTTGTGTTCGAGGGTCGGGCACATCAGTACATGGTCCTGCCTTTCGGGCTGTCCCTGTCTCCCCGTGTCTTTATGAAAGTTGCGGAGGCGGCTCTTGTTCCCCTCAGAGAGCAGGGTGTTCGCGTCCTCAACTATCTAGACGATTGGCTTATACTAGCACAGTCTCAGGATCAGTTGTGCGAGCAAAGGGACTTGGTGCTTTCACACCTCAGACTGTTGGGCCTTCAGGTCAACTGGGAAAAGAGCAAACTATCCCCGACGCAGAGGATTTCTTTTCTCGGTATGGAGTTGGATTCTGTCGAACAGACAGCACGCCTCATGCAGGAGCGTGCTCAGTTGGTGTTGAACTGCCTGAATATGTTCAAGGGCAGGACAGCGGTCCCACTAAAAGTATTTCAGAGGCTCCTGGGGCACATGGCATCCGCAGCGGCACTCACCGTGTCCAAGTTACACCGGCCTGTTGCCAAACCTTCACACTGTGGTCAGATCTTGCGTTCCTCGGGGCAGTGGTGCCCCTAGGCAGATCTCCAGGCATGCTGTGGTTACACAGATGCCTACACCACAAGGGGGGTGCCACGTAAACGGGCCTGCAGCTGCATTGGCACATCAATTGCCTAGGGTTGTTGGCAGAGCACCTTGCCTTGAACCGTCTCAAAGGGCGCTTATGAGGCAAGCACGTACTGGTCCGAACGGACCGTACACAGCGACCGTTGGGGGGGTATCAACCAACAAGGTGGTCTGCGCTCCCGTCGCATGTCACCCGCCACCTCCTCCTTTGGAATCGGAAGATTCTGAGGTCATTTCGTGCTGTTCACATTCTGGGCCTGCTCAACCATACAGCCGACGAGCTGTCGCGAGCAATGCTTCCGGGAGAATGGCGACTCCATCCCCAGACGGTTCAGCTGATTTGGAGACGTTTCGGAGCCACTAAGGTAGACCTGTTTGCTTCTCAGAAACTCTGAGGAAGGACCTACTGACTCAGAGACGGGGCACCGTTTGGCACCTTAGCATTCAGTTGAGCTAAAGTTTCTTTCATTGAAAACTCTGCTCCTGTTTGCACTGGCCTCCATCAAGAGGGTAGGGGACCTGCATGCATTTTCGGTCGACGGTTCGTGCCTAGAGTTTGGGCTGTTACGGAGGCCGACAGAAGGGGAATGCCATCTCTAAGCAGAGGATGGCCCACTGGATTGTGGATGCCATCACCCTGGCTTATCAGGCACAGGGTGTGCCCTGCCCGTTCAGTTTGCGAGCTCACTCAACCAGAAGTGTTGTATCCTCCTGGGCGCGGGCTCGTGGCGCCTCGCTGACAGATATTTTTAGAGCTGCGGGCTGGGCGACCCCCAAAACGTTTGCTAGATTCTATAGCCTTCGAGTGGAGCCGGTATCCTCCTGTGTTCTCACCTCAAAGGGTAGAAGCACTGAGAGGCCCTGGCTTCAGGTCGGCTTGCTAAAATTGCTCCAGAGTGTCCTACAGTAGACCCTAGATGAATTAGTAGATGAATCCGCGGGAACCGTGGAAGGCTGGGTTCCATATTGAGACCTAAGCGGTTCTTGTTTATCCAGTGTATAGTCCACGGTATAGCCATAGAGCCCGTGTTTCCCCCGGCAGACTTCTGCCATTCCAAGAGGGTTACAATCACCTCCAGTTATACATATACACCTAAGCGGATGCTATATGTGTATTTGCTCCCGAAAACTCCTTTGGGAAGGATGGGGCTTCCGCAGCATCCCTGTTCCAAGTGGAGCGGGTACGTAACCTGGTATGCATTGCACCTGCTACCTTATTATATCACGCTGTGATCAGGCAGATGGATTGACATAATACGCATGCAAGTGCATTGGCGATCGCAGAGATATCCCAATTTGTCGGTCACCGACGTGACGTCTACGTTCCCTCCTTCAGGGAATGAGGGTTACCATACTTAACCGAGACGATCTGCACGTCTCACATCTCAGTCACTCCGTGACACTTGTGCACCCCAGTCGGTATTAGACTGATCTTCTCATTGAAGACTGGAGTAATGACTGCTGAAAATATAACTTTGCCATTACAGGAATAAATTACATTTTAAATTATATTAAAAATGAAAACAGTTATTAATTTCAAATATTTTAATAAATTATTTTTTTATTTTTTTTACTGTATTTTTGATCCAATAAATACAGCCTTAGTGAGCAGAAGAGACTTCTTTAAAAAAAAATATATTCTAAGTTAAAATCTTTCCGACCCCAAACATTTGAAAGGCAATGAATGAATGAATGAATGAATGAATGAATGAATTAATTAATTTAATTAATTTGTTGCCCGGCCCATCGGGAAAGAAAAGATCCACGGATCCCTTGGCTATTCAATCCCTGCTGACATCTCTGTCTGGTGAATAACAAGGGAGATATTATTTAGGCCTAATACATGTCTTTTCTTTTGCCAGGTGACAGAAAAAGTGTCAGACTTCCATTCTCGGTTATGTCAAAAAAGGCATATCTTTAGCTTGCAAGACCCCCAGGACGCCAACCAACTTGTCAAGACACTAGAGCTTTCGAGGCTACTCGGGTGAGGGCTAATAATTACACAGGGAGGGAGAGCCAAGGGAACAGTGTAGACTGAAGAGGACTTCAGCATCTTGTGCTATTCCTGTAGGGTCAGACCAGCCTGGACTCCATCAGCTATTACTGACAGTAATGGATAAGAAAGTGGATGTAAAATAAAGCTCTTTCCACAGACAAAAAAAAAAAAAAAACACACACTCATGCTCAAACAACACTTTCAGCATTGGAGTCTGACCAAGAAGGAGAGTATAATTTATTATCAAATTAGTATAACATTATAATAAATGGCCTATATTTCATGTCATGTAGGCTAAAAGAATAAAAAGAGCTGCTGGTTGGGCTTCAATCCAAAACAGAGACTGTAATGGAGCTAGAGAGCTTTACCACCAAGAGCTCTAAATATCAATTCTACTGGCAAGGCAAGTGCATTAGTTGTGGGATTCTGGGGTTTTGTGAGTAAAAAACCTACATAGACTGCCAGCAATAGAAATTTTGAAATAACTGGGCTGCTACCTAAATCCAGGGTAATGAGTTCCATTCTTGTTTTAGTGGATTATTCCATCTAGTAAGAGGAATTCCTGAAATCATCAAAGTAATGTGGAACCAGCAAACCTTTTCGCACAGGTGAGTTTATAAAACTGGAATTAAAAGTGATTTTGGCCATTTTGAGAATACAATAAAGGTGCAATCACACTACACTTTTCATTCTATTGACTTTCATCGATACGCATATGAATGATTCCAGGAAACCGGAAACACAAGCTCATGCACAATCCAAAGTTCAAATTTGGTGAACTCCACCCTTGCAAATTCATATTACATGAAGAGTGTGACCAAGAAGATCAGCATGAGCTCTTAGCTGTCATAAAACAACACAAACTTTAAATCTGCAGGATTGCATTGTTGCAGTAAAGTTGTGTAGATTGCATACCAATATTTTTTTGAGGATGAGGATGAAGAAGGTGAGTGTAGAATTAGGGCTGGGCGACATGGGCAAAAATTCAGTGTCTCAGTATTTTCGTTTTTGTATTTGAATTTTAAAAAATCTGTATTTAATATATATTTCACTTACCGCCCAATGTTGTCCAACAAAACAATACATATTAAAGGCTATGAAAACAAATAAAATGAATGGAACCATGTAAGCCTTTATATTATGTGCAAAAAAGGGTTAAAGTCACATTTCATTCTAACATTGTAACATTGCAATCTAAAAACAACAATAAAGGCTTTTAAAAAGGAAGTTAAATTTACTAAACTAAAAATAAAATTAAATGAGAACAAAAGCACAGAGTTGTGTTAGGCTATTTTGATTACCCAATTACAGTCACTTTACAGTCAGTGCTATCATAAAAATAGACTTATAGGTTTAAAATTCTACGTCACATTTATTGTTCAACTACAAATATTTCAGCGAAATGTATATTTTAGTTAGAATTATTGCACTCCATTTATTGAGCCCGTCTGTTTGGCGCGAATTGTGCGCGGGGCGGCGCTCATCACTGAGTCTGTCAAGTTTAGCGGAGAATTCCCAAAGCAGAAGGCTCAGCACGTCTGACAGAAAATGGAATATTTAATGGATTTCTAACATTTACAGAGGAGATTACCGTGAAATGTAGTTATGCAGGTTGGGAGGACAGAAATCTCAAACACATTAACAGTGCGAAGTAGCTTATAGCGTTATATGTCAGCGCACATGGCCTGTCTGTACCGAGCATATGACGGGGCGGGCCGCTTAACATATGCGAAAACGCAACACTAGTCTTAACAGTTTTTAAAGGCCTTAATATGAAGCTGTCACATGTTACAGTCATGGCCGAAAGTTTTGGCAGTGACATAAATTTTGTGTTTTGCAAAATTTGCTGCTTCAGTATTTGTAGATAATTTTTCCACATGTTTCTATGGTATACTGAAAAACAATAATAAGCTTATACGTTTTAAATGCTTTAATTGGCAAAAAAAATATATAATGAGTCAATATTTACAGTGTTGACCCTTGCTCTTCATAACCTCTTCAATTCGCTCTGGCATGCTGGATATTAGCTTCTGGGCCAAATCCTGAATGATGGCGATCCATTCTTGCCTTATTAGTTCTCGGAGTTGATCACAATTTGTGGGCTTCTGCTTGTCCACTCGCCTTTTGAGGACTGACCACAGGTTCTCTATGGGATTGCGATCCGGGGAGTTGCCTGGCCATGAATACAAAATTTCAATGTAATGATCTAAATGATCTAAGGAAAATGCACAGATCATCACTAAATTGCTCATGGATCGTTGGAAGAAGTCGATCTTGCAGGACGCTTTGATACCATTCTTTAATCATGGCAGAGTTTTTGGGCACAATTATAAGAGAGCCCACTCCCTTGGTTGAAAAGCAACCCCACACATGGATGGTCTCAGGATGCTTCACTGTTGGCACAACACAGGACTCATGGTAGCGTTCACCTTTTCTTCTCCGAACAATCGATTTTCCAGATGTACCAAACAGTCGGAAGGGAGCTTCATCAGAGAAAATAACCAATCCTTGTACTTCCTGCATAATTTCAGTCTGTCCTTGACATTTTTCTTGGAGAGAAGTAGCTTCTTTGCTGCCCTTCTTGACACCAGGCCGTCCAAAAGTCTTGGCCTCACTGTGCGTGCAGATGCTCTCACACCAACCTGCTGCCATTCCTGAGCAAGCTCTGCACTGTGGTGACACGATCCAGCTGATCTCTGTTCTTGATGATAGGGAAATGGTCTTTCAGGTGCTCTATTCTTTGTAGCAATTTCCTTGTATGTGAGGCCATTTTGATGCAAAGCGATGATGGCTGCACGTGTTTCTTTGGAGGTAATCATTGCTAACAAGAACACAATGATTGGAAGCACTTCTTCCCTCCTTTTATAGCAATAAGTTTGCTCTTACAATCTATTTAGTATGATCGTGACTTTACCTGACTTGTACTCATTCATACTTTTACATGTGCTGCTGATATGATTAGTCACTTAATGTTAGCTGGTCATTTTGTGCCAGGATCAAAAAAAACTGTGAAATTAATTTTTTTTTTTTTTGAAAAGTAATTTTTTTTGGCCAATGCGCTTTTAGCAATTATTTAAAATGTATCTGATCACGCTCCACAATATCTAGAAACAATTTGAATGAACACTACAACAGCTTAAGCAGCAAACTTTGCAAAACACAACATTTATGTCACATTTGGCCATGACTGTAGAACAAATTGGATTATGCACTTTCTCCGCAGCAGCTCAGTCTGTATCCTCCGCTATATTTTCAGATGCGCTCGTATCAAACTACTGTATATCGATATAAACGGTATTGCCTCATATCGAATCGCTTATAAAGAAAATATCAGTATATCGTGCAAACTTGATATACCGCCCAGCCCTATGTAGAATGCAGTCTTTAGGTTTTAGAATCTAAACACAGCTTTATTGGTCACTACATAAATGAGAACATGTGGAAAATACGAAAAAGTATAAAATAAAGTACTCCATGGTAACAGTCTACCATGCACTACCAAAGTGCATCCAATAAATGGACATTGTTGTAATAAGACTTGGCCCTGAGCAAAGGAGGATGAAGGCTATTCATACCCTGAGAAACACAGGCTAACAAGAAACATTTGACGACAATGAGTAGCATAATCAAAGAAAAAGAAAAAAGAACACTGAAGAATAACCAAATATGTGATACTGTAGCAGTTTTTATAATTGTTTTTAACTATCAGCTGTGAATACCTTAGGCAGAGTGTGTATGTGAACCTAAAGTTTACTCATTTGTTTGTAATTAATCAAAACAATACAAAATACAAAGTACACAGATTACTTAGTATACTGTAATTTTCCTTGTGAGAATTTTTGTAATATTGTCCTTAATTACTACTAATTGTTACAAAATACCCCCTTGCCAGGCAGTCAATATATGAAACAATCTTGTCTTGAGCTAAAATAAATTTAAAAACAAAGTGTTAGATTGACCAATTATCAAAAGTACAATAGTTATTCCACCCTATAGTGTCAATATCATTCCACTTAGTTTCAGTTTGGTGAATTATTGTGTAAAAAATGTCTTCACCTAACATTTTTTTTGCTTTAAATTGTATTATATAATACTGCATTACATTAGCAATTGGCCATTAACTAATCCACACTGGCTCACTGTCAGTTGTCACTGTGCCTCAGCTCAATGTATTGTCTACTAAAATACAGTTTTCTCATTCAAATGCCGCTCACAAATATTCATCAGGCATATTCGAAAGTTGTCATATAAGCCCACAGCACATTAATGAACCAGCAACAACACATGCTCATAACCTCCTGCAAATGTATTGCCCTTTTGTCTCACCTCTGCTTCCAGCATCTCTCCTGCAGTTCACATGTTCTCTTTTTTTTTCATCCAGTGGTGCTACTATCAAAAGTATTCAAAACACTTTCACATCAGCAATCATGAGACCATACAATAAACACCTGTGTAACCTCTGTAGGAGGCAGACACGCTATTAAAATTGCCAAAAATATACCAAACAAAAGTGTTGTTATACCTCCAAAGATACTCTTATACTGTAATCAGACAACAGCTGAGATAAAAGTTGGCTCTGTAATTTGAAACAATCAGAGGCTAACACAGGCCTATAACCTTGCGCAGATAATGAATGAAAACAGTAAAATTTTAATTGTGGAAAGCTTTCAGTAGGCGCATTACTCAAGCACGATCTCCCTTACTTTGCTATGGAGAATACAAGTACAAAAAGTAATTAGAGGGTCATTTAAGGTGGACAGCTTTTCTGTCTTCTTGTTACGTTCCGAGCCTAAAATAAGTTGGAATGAAATACCGCCACCTGTTGTAAATGTACCTATATTGCAGGCAGTTTATACAAGAAAAAATAAAATAAAAAATAGGAACTGCGGACATGCAACAGCTTGCCAGGTTTCATCAAGCCAAAAAATAGAACAGTAAACCCATCCTGTCTGCTGCACCTGCCCAATATTGATTTATCCTGTCTCTTTATCTGTCATCTCTTGCTCTCTCTCTCTTGCCTGGATGGTCTCTCTTTCCCTCTCTCTCTCTCTTCACTTTGTCTCTGTTGCTGCCAGCATCACTAATATCATTTCAAAAGATGATACATACAAATTTGACTCCTACAGGGGCAAGTGACTTATCAAAACTGACAGCATGTGGTTTGTCAACAGATGGGAATTGGTAACGGTGCTCACGCACACACCTTGTAATCACTGGGTGGCGAGTCCATCTCTCCAAATCCGTAATCCTTCTGTCACTAACTCTAAGGTCAGAAGAAATATCTAAAAGTGTGTGCATGTGTTTGTGTGTGTGTGTGCAAGCTTGCACTCAGTTTTGACAGAGAAGGCAGATCAACACAGATTAATCTCTACAAATAGAAACACTTTCCCAGCATGCACCAGGAGGGTTTCCCTCTACTCTTTATTCCCCTTCCTCAAAAGTGAAATGTCAGGCTTCTGATTTTCCACTGGAACGTTCTGACTTCAAAAAACTCAACTCGAGTGTTCCACTGCATTAGCCCAAATATCCAAATATCTTTATATCATGCTTAGCTCTATCATTCTTCAGATTTTCATACAGGCCATCTCAAATTTCAAGTGGCAATACAGTACATTGCTACTTATTCGTAGTATTCTTAGTATTCCATATAATCTATATGGAAAACACTAAGTGCTGACGTATTCATTTTCACTATTAACTAGTTTTGTTAGCATGCCTATTATTAACATATTAGTACTTATAAAGCAAATATTCTGCACGAGGTCGTGCCTATTCTACTACTTAACCTCGCCAAATATATATATATATATATACACAAACCTGATTCCAAAAAAGTTGGGACACTGTACAAATTGTGAATAAAACGGAATGCAATGATGTGGAAGTTTCAAATTTCAATATTTTATTCAGAATACAACATAGATGACATATCAAGTGTTTAAACTGAGAAAATTTATAATTTTAAGGAAACAAAGTTGATTTTAAATTTCATGGCATCTACACATCTCAAAAAAGTTGGGACAAGACCATGTTTACCACTGTGTGGCATCCCATCTACTTTTTATAACAGTCTGCAAACGTCTGGGAACTGAGGATACAAGTTGCTCAAGTTTAGGAATAGGAATGTTGTCCCATTCTTGTCTAATACAGGCTTCTAGTTGCTCAACTGTCTTAGGTCTTCTTTGTCGCATCTTCCTCTTTATGATGCGCCAAATGTTTTCTATGGGTGAAAGATCTGGACTGCAGGCTGGCCATTTCAGTCATGATGTTGTAATTGATGCAGTATGTGGTCTGGCATTGTCATGTTGGAAAATGCAAGGTCTTCCCTGAAAGAGACGACGTCTGGATGGGAGCATATGTTGTTCTAGAACTTGGATATACCTTTCAGCATTGATGGTGCCTTTCCAGATGTGTAAGCTGCTCATGCCGCATGCACTCATGCAACCCCATACCATCAGAGATGCAGGCTTCTGAACTGAGCGCTGATAACAACTTGGGTTGTCCTTGTCCTCTTTAGTCCGGATGACATGGCGTCCCAGTTTTCCAAAAAGAACTTCAAATTTTGATTCGTCTGACCACAGAACAGTTTTCCACTTTGCCACAGTCCATTTTAAATGAGCCTTGGCCCAGAGAAAACGTCTGCGCTTCTGTATCATGTTTAGATATGGCTTCTTTTTTGACCTATAGAGTTTTAGCCGGCAACGGCGAATGGCACGGTGGATTGTGTTCACCGACAATGTTTTCTGGAAGTATTCCTGAGCCCATGTTGTGATTTCCATTACAGTTATCATTCCTGTATGTGATGCAGTGCCGTTTAAGGGCCTGAAGATCACGGGCATCCAGTATGGTTTTCCGGCCTTGACCCTTACGCACAGAGATTGTTCCAGATTCTCTGAATCTTTGGATGATATTATGCACTGTAGATGATGATAACTTCAAACTCTTTGCAATTTTTCTCTGAGAAACTCCTTTCTGATATTGCTCCACTATTTTTCGCCGCAGCATTGGGGGAATTGGTGATCCTCTGCCCATCTTGACTTCTGAGAGACACTGCCACTCTGAGAGGCTCTTTTTATACCCAATCATGTTGCCAATTGACCTAATAAGTTGCAAATTGGTCCTCCAGCTGTTCCTTATATGTACATTTAACTTTTCCGGCCTCTTATTGCTACCTGTCCCAACTTTTTTGGAATGTGTAGCTCTCATGAAATCCAAAATAAGACAATATTTGACATGACATTTCAAAATGTCTCACTTTCAACATTTGATATGTTATCTATATTCTATTGTGAATAAAATATAAGTTTATGAGATTTGTAAATAATTCCATTCCTTTTTTACTCACAATTTGTACAGTGTCCCAACTTTTTTGGAATTGGGTTTGTATATATATATACACCATGATGAACACCATGTGTTATAAACAGTGATGTGTAAAACTAGGCTCGTATATTTAGTTCACCACAAAATGGGCCAGTAGTATTTGCATATTGTCACTTAACTTCTGCTGCTTGACTTCATGGAGTAAGAATCATTATGAAATTAAAATTAGCCACAGAAGAGGTGCAGATTTGGCAATAATTACAAAAAAATAGACTGCAGCAATTAACATTTTGTCAGAACCTCTAGTACATGACATGCTATTTTGTTTAGCTGTCTGTTCGTAGGAGAATCATGATCTCTATTTAAAAAAAAAATCGTGACTATCAATTTATCCAGAAATTATCCCCCTCCCCACCACCTTTTTAATATAAATAAGCACCAGTCAAGCTGTGATATCAAACAGGACCACAGGGAGACGCCAAAAGACCACTAAACCTGCTGATCTTACTGTACATGCTTCTATATGGATCCATTCAGAATAACTAGACCAGCGCATAATCTAAAACACCTTCAGTCACCATCCAGTATGACACTCCTGCTTTTAAACCAAATACACATTGAAAATAATAATTTACGGACATCTGGACTCGACTCTCCACAATCTCTGATGAAATCAGTTGGGTTTTCTCTGTATTAGAGCTCTTTTGAATTTACAGTTTGAACGCATTCGTTTTACTGGATCCTTGGACTGAAAAGTTTACAGGAGTTTACCAGTTTTTAAGCTATTGTTTTCGTTGTAATGTACTGATTCAAATTAGTAATCAATAATTAACTATTAATTTACCACTCTGCGCGCATCCCCTGACATGCTCAAGAGCATGAAGAAGCAGTATCTCTGTTGCTGTCGGCAATCGGCATCCTTTCTGATTGGGGTCGGGGACGGAGTGGGCGAGGGCGCAGGCGCAATCATCAAACATATTTCAAAGGAAGCGGAAGCGGAATCACCACGGTCCTGACCGCATCACTGTCTTTACTGTGTGTTTTTAGGGAATATTTGTATTTTTTTTTACATGCGATTGGATTAGCTATTCATGTGGTAGACTGTCATGATTTTGCCTAATGCAGGACACTAATGAATGATACGCATCACAGGGGATTTAGAAGTGGGTAGGCTATACGCAAAGCCGACTGATAAAGAAGTGGGAATACGCCGTATACCTGCATATACCCTCCACTTCACCACTGTATATTTATATATATATTAAGGCTGTCAGTTGCGTTAACTTAATTAATTAGGTATGGAAAAATAACGCGATTAAATATTTTAATGCTGTTAACGCACAGGCCCCGCCCCAGGCCTGTACATCATCTAACAGTTCATACAGTTGACTGTTGACAAATATGATGCCGGGCAACAACTCCATATAGCATTTTTAGGCCTAAATGCAAGATATTGGTGCAAAAAATGCCCCTGTATGAGTTTTTATCTCATATTTATATCATACGATATCACACGAGCAGGAAGCAGTATTACACGAGTGCTGATTTTGTCCCAAATATTATGCAACAGTTCAGTAAATAAGTTTTTTTTTGTTTTTATATGTGTTTTATATTTTAAAACACAATTTATTGCACAATTTTGCAGAAAACCTATACACTAAACACCATTTTTTCGTGCAACACAATCGGTGGTTAGTTTCTGATGAATCCTCGTTTTGAATGCATCCTGTGAACCAATGAATTCAAGCGCCTATTCATAAAGAAGAGCATTTTAGTCTTCATTGCTGAATAATGCCGCCGTATGAACGAATAGAATGAAGACATTTACGCCACCTGCTGGCAGAGTTTCTTGTAGTTAGAGTATAATTTCATAATTAAAAAGGAAAATATAAAACATTAAAGGCATAGGCCTCTTCAACAAAAAAATTACAAGTCTGTCAACTTTACTCAACCTCATGTTGTTTCAAACACTTATTTTGTGGAACATAAAGAAGGTATTTTGAAGACTGGTAACAAAGCTGTTTTGGTTAATGACTTTCATTGTATGAACAAAATACAAAGAAGTTGTTTCTCAAATTATCTTTTTTTATATTCCATAGTTTGTTAGGCCACTGTAGCTTAAATAATACCCAGCCTGTTGTTAGTGAACATACGATCTCTGGAAAATAAACTGGACGAGCTGAGAGCAAGGGTTACATAACAGCGGGAAATAAGAGAATGCTGCGCTCTGATTTTCACCGAGACCTGGCTCTCAGAGAAAGTCCCGGAATCTTCTGTTCAGCTACAAACTCACTCCATACATTGAGGAGACCGGACCGCAGCCTCCGGTAAGGCTAAAGGGGGAGGTGTGTGTGTGTTTATTAACAACTCGTGGTGCGGAGACATACAGAGCTCGCCAGACATGAAGTTTTTATTGCTGAAATGCCGTCCCTATTATCTACCGAGGGAATTTAGTGCTGTGTTTATAGCCGCTGTTTACATCCCCCCGCGAGCTAACGCCACAGTAGCGCTTGGCAAGCTCCATGATGTACTAAGCGCACTAGAGACAGCTCACCCTGATGCCGTTTTTATTGCAGCTGGCGACTTTAATCAGTGCAAATTACGGACTGTTCTTCCCAAATATCACCAACATGTGGACATTCCCACCCGCGATAAAAACACACTGGACAATGTTTACAGCAACATTCGTGATGCATACAGGGCTGCACCCCGCCCCCACTTTGGATACTCAGACCAACTCTCTTTGTTCAAGGGGGGGGGGGGGGGGGTGTAACCGGCCTACAGACAAAGACTCAAACACACAAACCCTGTCACCAAACAGGTTAAGCTTTGGACCCTACAAACTGAGGGCATCCTGCAGGACTGTTTTGCTCTGACAGACTGGGATGTGTTTAAAGCTGCAGCCACTTTGGAGGACTCTTCTGTCAGCATACATGATTATGCGGAGTATGTGACTGGGTGCATTAGCACTTGTGTTGATAACATTGTACCCACCATACAAGTCAGGAATTTCCCCAACCAGAAGCCCTGGATAAACAGTCAGGTGCGCCACATGCTACGTGCTCGATCTCTTGCATTTACATCAGGCAACGAGACAGAGTACAGAGCTGCTAGGTACGGACTGAGAAAAGCCATTACAGCGGCCAAGAGACAGTACAGAGAGAAGCTGGACAGTTTCTACTCTAATGCTGATGCCGGGCGGATGTGGCAAGGCATGCAGCACATCACAAACTACAGGACCACCACGAGCACCACTATCAGCTCTTCAGACAGCCTGCCGGATGACCTCAACACATTCTTTGCCCGCTTCGAGACCTCCAGCATCGACACAGAGAGGAGGCACACACACACTCTGACCACTCAACCCCCCTCCCATTGTCTCATCAGCTGCGGTACACAAAGCGCTGAGGAACATCAACCCCCGCAAAGCAGCAGGGCCAGACAACATCCCTGGACGGGCCCTCAGAGCTTGTGCTATGGAGCTGACTGATGTACTCACTTCCATCTTCAACCTCTCCCTCAGTCAGAGCATCGTCACAACCTGCTTCAAGACCACAACCATCATCCCCCTTCCCAAGAAGAGCCCCCCGACCTGCCTGAACGACTACAGGCCAGTAGCACTCACTCCAATCATCATGAAGTGTTTTGAGAGAGTGGTGCTGACACACATTCAGAGCAGTATGCCGGACATATTGGACCCACTGCAGTACGCATATCGACCCAACAGGTCTACCTCAGACACCATTGCTGCTGCCCTCCATATTTCCCTTTCTCACCTGGAAGATAAGGACACTTATATCAGGATGCTCTTTATTGATTATAGCTCCGCCTTCAAAACGGTCATCCCTCACAAACTCACCCAAAAACTGATTGTACTTGGACTACACCCCACACTTTGTGTCTGGCTCCTAGACTTCCTGACTGGCAGACTGCAGTCTGTTAGGATTGGAAATAGGACCTCAGACACTGTCATAACAAGCATTGGCACCCCACAAGGGTGTGTTCTCAGTCCCATCCTTTACACACTGTTCACACATGACTGTGTCACATGCCACAAGGACAACATTATGCTGAAGTTTTCTGACGACACTGCAGTGATAGGACGGATCACTGGCGGAGATGAAGCGGCCTACATGAGGGAGGTGGCCAGTCTTGTGACATGGTGTGAGGACAACAACCTCACCCTCAACACAGACAAGACAAAGGAGATGATAGTGGACTTGAGGAAAAAGAGGAAAACTCACCAGCCACTGTTTATCCGAGAGCTTGAATTGGAGAGGGTGAGCAGCTTTAAATACCTGGGGGTCCACATCAGCGAGGACCTCACCTGGACACTCAACACCACCCAGCTGGTTAAGAAAGCACAACAGCGGCTGTACTTCCTGAGGAGACTGAGGAAATTTGGCATGTCACCTAAGATCCTCAACAACTCCTACAGCTGTGTATTTGAGAGCGTCTTGACCATCTGCATCACTGCATGTTATGGCAGCACTACTGTAAGGACCGCAAACGTCTGCCGAGAGTGTGAAGACGGCTGAAAGATCATCAGTACTCCACTGCCCTCTCTGCAGGCCATTTACCATCGCACAGTCCACAGAAGAGCTGCATCCATCATTAAAGACCCCACCCACCCCCAACACAGACTGTTCACACTCCTACCCTCAGGACAGAGGTACAGGAGTGTAAATTGCAGGATTTCCAGATTAAGGAACTCCTTCTTCCCCTCAGCTATTAGACTCTTAAACAGGTAGCTAGTTAGTGGACTTATCTATCTCAGAGAACAGTCAGACTAAATTGTTTCATCTCATTTGAACATTTGTAATGGTATTGCTGTTATTACTTCCATTGTATATTTATTAATATTGCTCATGTAGCCTGATCTCAGTTTGCACATCTGTTACTGCTGCTATTGTTATCATGTACTTGCACTCAATTTGCACGTTACTGCACTATTGTTTTTTTTTGCACATAAGTAAATACTGTACATTCGCATATGTAGATACCATATACATAGTCTATATTTATATTTTCACATTCTATATTTCTACTCTATACTCGCATATACAGATACACATAGTCTATATTTATATATATTTTTTGCCCCATAGTCTTTATTCCTACTACGCAGCATGTTTTATTATGATTTTTCTTACATTGTATTTATGCTGTATGTATGTATGTAGTGTGTATAGTTTGTTAATTTTGTGTATAGCATTGCACTGTCTTGGCATTCATTGTGGACAGCAAAGTAAGAATTTCATTGCTCAGGGAAACTTGTTTTCCCTCACTGGGCATATGACAATTAACGCTTTGAATCCTTGAATCCTTATGTTGAATCAAATAAAGATTTTCTTTCTAAAGCTATACTTGTAATGTCTACTTGATCCTTTCTCATTTAACACAAAATGAAGCTTTAAATAATCTTTGTTGGTATTTTCACATTCAAATTTATTTGCGATTAATAGATTATTAAATGCACACTTATGTAGTTTTTGCCGTTAGAGGCCGCGTTTGCAAAACCAACAAAAGAAACAAAGGCGTAGTTTTGTGCCACCGTGACTGAGTGTGGCATCATGGAGTTGTCTTCTTCATCCCCACATCCGAGATCTGATGCTCCGAACGGGACTTGGGCAGAAATCATTTCATGGATGATCTAATGTATTAAAGATTTTATTCACTCATAGTAATAAAGCCGGGTGAGCTGAATTGCTAATGAGAGCCACGCGCACACGGCTCGAGGCAGGCGTAGCTTTTATTATGCCACAGTCGACGGCTTCCGCTCCTTCCGTTCGTGCATATGTGGGGTAAAGCATCGCTGTTTTATCATACTAGGGATCCCCCATTATCGGCTAACCGATCCATCATCCGATAATCACGTTGGGATGTTTGATCGGTGGTCTCTAAAAAGGCAGATCTCAAAAAAAACTATCTCAAGCTGATGACGCGCCTGCCGTGGGAGGTTTGGCACGACATGCAGCGGCACTGTCTCAGTCTCTGTCCGGCGCGGGTTAAATAATTATAATGCTGAAGGTGAGGCACTTACTTTCATATTTTTTCATTAAATAACTTATAAAGTAATTTGAAAACCTTGTGTGAGACGTAATTTCACAAACATTGTGAGTGAATCACCGCTCGCGTGCACTCTCTCTCTCTCAAGATACGCAAATGGCTTCAAATCACCACACAACCGCATCTGTCTATAAGCGAGCTGCACACTGCACAGTATGCACAGGAATTGTCACTTGCACAATCGAGACAGTGTCCCATCGTCACTAAAGTTTATAAATTGCAATTCTTTTTAATTCTTGCCAGGGTTTTAACCTTCCCGCTGCTCGGCACGCTAGCGCTCATGCACACTGCGCTGTGTTCATGCCAGGTTCACATTACTCTGTTTGCAGCGCGTATGCGGTGTGTATTTTTTCTGCGCTTATGGTAATGGATTAAAGCATGCACACTGCACACGGTTGCGGTCCGGCAGTGCGTTCAGGAGCGTTGCGTCTGCAGCAGTGCAGAGATCGTTTCCGCACCGAGTCTACTGTTGCGCTGCAAGCGCTGAATTAAAGTAGCCGCACATTGTTTGCAGTAAATATGAACATGGATTGACACGAAAATGTAGTAATTACACTATAAATGCATATTATTAAAGTCTACTCTGTTTCACAGTCAAGACATTTGGCTTTTTGGCTAGGTTTAAAGGGAAGAGCACTTTTAGATAAACAAGGCAATAATAGATGGCACTCGTGGAGGTAGGAAGACAAAGTTCTTTATGAACCGCAGGGTTGCTTGTAATAAAGATTTAAATGCAAAAGGAAAGGCAGTAGAGCTGACTATTTCTGTCAATGGTATGTTTGTGATAACATAAGAAAAGTAGTTTAAATGTTTTGCCACTTGCTTGAGCAACTTAATATATAAATCTAGAAGTAAATGCAAAAGTAAAAAGCATTGACTGTGTTGCTTATATTCTAATTGTGTTTTAAACATGTCTGTGAAAGAGTGTAATTACTGTACTGTGTAAAAAGTGCAATTTTGGTTGAAATCAAGTACTGGATAAATGTTCTGTTTGTGGTAAACAGCCATGGATCAGTATTGGACTCCTGGTTAAGCACAATGAGAGTCTGTGCTTCTTCCCTCTCACAAGAGTCCCTAAGAGGGAATTCCTTCCCTCCCATTTTCAAATGAATTCCTGCCTGAATAAATGTCTAAAAATCCTGATTGTATTATCACTATAAATAGTTATAAATTATAAAAATAAGGCTTTAAAAAGATTGGTATCGGTGATCGTATCGGCAGATAGTGCTTTCTGTGATCGACGATCGGTGATCGGCCTCAAAAATCGTGATCGGAGCACCCCTAATACTACATACATTTGAACTACTCTGCGGTCGTCACCTGTATAATAAAACACATAACATATTAAAGCATCTTCGGTGTTTCCATGTTTTCTACAAAACAAAACCATAAATCGACGGGTTTTAGTTTTTTTGGTTGTGTGGGGTCATTGGCAGGCGACACAATGACACTACGGACACGGTCCGTTACTGCAGTGTACATAAGCAGTTAAAATTGCTTATTTCTCTGGATTTAAACATTCTTCGAAACATTTGGGATAATGTAAGTACACAAATCAGCAAAATATATAACACTGTTGTAATGGTTTTTGGATATTTTAATAAAAAATCTTACATATTGTGCCTTTTAATACGACACATCATTATTACTTAGATTAAAAGTAATCGACTGACAGCCCTAATAACCGGTGCATCTCAATAAATTATAATGTTTTGGAAAAGTTCATTTATTTCAGTAATCAACTCAAATTGTGAAACTCGTGTAAATAAATTCAATGCACACAGACTGAAAAGTAGTTTAAGTCTTTGGTTCTTTTAATTGTGATGATTCTGTCTAACATTTAACAAAAACCCCACCAATTCACTATCTCAACAAATTAAAATGAGGTGGTATGGAAGCCCAGGTTTCTTTGACAGTGGCCTTCAGCTCATCTGCATTTTTTGGTCTCTTGTTTCTCATTTTTCTCTTGACAATACCCCATAGATTTTCTATGGGGTTCAAGTCTGGTGAGTTTGCTGGCCAGTCAAGCACACCAACATCACGGTCATTTAACCAACTTTTGGTGCTTTTGGCATTGTGGGCAGGTGCCAAATCCTGCTGGAAAATGAAATCAGCATCGTCAAAAAGCTGGTCGTCAGAAGAAGCATGAAGTGCTCCAAAATTTCTTGGTAAACGGGTGCAGAGACTTTGGTTTTCAAAAAACACAATGGACCAACACCAGCAGATGACATTGCACCCCAAATCATCACAGACTGTGGAAACTTAACACTGGACTTCAAGCAACTTGGGCTATGAGCTTCTCCACCCTTCCTCCAGACTCTAGGACCTTGGTTTCCAAATGAAATACAAAACTTGCTCTCATCTGAAAAGAGGACTTTGGACCACTGGGCAACAGTCCAGTTGTTCTTCTCCTTAGCTCAGGTAAGACTCCTCTGACGTTGTCTGTGGTTTCAGGAGTGTCTTAAAAAGGAATACGACAACTGTAGCCAAATTCCTTTACACGTCTGTGTGTGGTGGCTCTTGATGCCTTGACCCCAGCCTCAGTCCATTCCTTGTGAAATTCACTCAAATTCTTGAATCGATTTTGCTTGACAATCCTCATAAGGCTGCGGTTCTCTCGGTTGGTTGTGCATATTTTTCTTCTACACTTTTTCCTTCCACTCAATTTTCTATGAATATGCTTGGATACAGCACTTTGTGAACAGCTAGCTTCTTTGGCAATGAATGTTTGTGGCTTACCTTCCTTGTGAAGGGTGTCAATGATTGTCTTCTGGACAACTGTCAGATCAGCAGTCTTCCCCATGATTGTGTAGCCTAGTGAACCAACTGAGAGACCATTTTGAAGGCTCAGAAACCTTTGCAGGTGTTTGAGGTTTTTTTTTTTTTTTTTTTTTTTTTTTTTTTTTTTTTTTGAATTAGCTGATTGGCATGTCACCATTCTAATTTGTTGAGATAGCGAATTGGTGGGGTTTTGTTAAATGTGAGCCAAAATCATCACAATTAAAATAAAATAACCAAAGACTTAAACTACTTCAGTCTGTGTGCACTGAATTTATTTAATACACGAGTTTCACAATTTGAGTTGAATTACTGAAATAAATGAACTTTTCCACGACATTCTAATTTATTGAGATGCACCTGTATATGTAATCTCCGCTTCGTGTCAGGCGGTTCTTTGCCTCCATGTCGTGCATTTAAAATCCTTTAATGCATGGCTAGCCGTTGATTATCCCGCTTATTCCATGGTCATTTGCCAAGTTATAGACAAGTTAAAACGAGTATTGCTAGTATTAGTTCTAATATTTGACCAAATGGGTAAATGACAGTTATTTTATTCAGTTACTGCACGTTAGCTCTAGCATTCTGCCCGCTACAAATCAGACACACAGATGAAATAGTGCGGTCAGATCACATTTATTTGAATGAATTATAGCATGTATTTCAATTAATAATCGAGAGAGAGAGAGATGACAGTTGTGTGTACCTGCGTGCTGTGTCTGTGCGGCTCTCTCTACAAACAATTACTTCAGAAACAGCCATTTTACCATCGTTGCTGAGGAATATAATGTAGTGATCTAGTATCTAGGCAATTTATTAACAAAAATCGTGGGGAAGCGTTGACAACAAGTTTATGTGTGTGTGTGTGTGTGTGTGCAGCGCAATCTGCGATCTCTCATACTTTCTCTCTCTCTCGCTCTCTCTCTCTGTGTGTGTATGCGAGTGACGTGTGCTGGTCAGTGTGCATCAATTAAAGCAGCGCATTATTATGGAACAGTGATTAAACTGACTTGGAACTACCTGTGCATGAAACGGTTTTACTGCATACCCAAACACAATAAAAACATAATGCAATAAAAACATGATTTATGAAAATTTATAAAAATAGTTATCTGTTTTTGCAAATAAACTCTTCATATATTGACAGAAATATATTATTTATGATAAGCTGTTGCTGCTGCATGATTAGGTATACATAAATCATGTAACAGTTTTAGACAGGTGGAGCTGGTGGAGGTGGAGGGTTTCAGAGGAACTCCAGCTTACAGGAAACACAGAACCAACTATTGAAATGCTGAGCAAAAAAATCTTATTAGCTGTAGAATCATCAGAAGCCAATCAGCTTGTGCCATGCAGTAATGCAGTATGACATGATTGCTACAAGTTTGTTACTAATCATCTATAGAAAGAAAACGAGATAAGGTAGCATGACAGATACAGAGAAAGAGTAAGGGAGAAATTATGTAGGCAGTGCAACAGATATCTCCATAATGATAGACATCACTGGGAGTTTACTACTAATAACTCATTGATCACTTCCATCTCCATTTATCTGCTTCTGCTATTTATATCATCAATAAATAAATCAACACATTCCTCTGTGACTAGATCTTTTGACAGAGCAGAACTGAAAACTAACATATGTTAATCATTCAGTACACACATACCACAAAGGAGTCAAGAGAAATCTGGGCCTGGGTGCACATGCCTTGAGGGTGTGTGTGTGTGTGTGTGTGTGTGTGTGTGTGTGTGTGTGTGTGTGACCAGGCATAATGGAGTGTGAGAACAGTTGATTGACTCACACTGTCTAGAGGAAAGCTCAGGAAGGGCATGCTAAGTATATAGCTAAGAGAAATCTATGCGTGTAAGCTTTGGTCGCAGGTTATGCACGTCAATCATTCGTGTGTTTGTGTCAGTACTGTACCTGTTTGGCCAGGTTGACTGAGTCTGAGGTCAGTCTGTCTCTGAGGTGAGGATCGAGCTGGGCAGCAGGAGCGATCTCTACCACTTTCTGATGTCTTCTCTGGATAGAGCAATCCCTCTCATACAGATGAATCACGTTTCCATATTTATCACCTGTGAGCGAAAGCAAGAAGAATAAATATTGAGAGAAAGGACAGAGAGAGATGCGAAGAGAGAGGTTTAAGTTTGCCTGATTTAAATGGGTTACTTCCCATTCCCAATCATATACTTCCTTATCATATATGTCTCAATATATTAAATAAAATATTTTCTTAAGATATAAACAAAATGAGATAAAAGATAAAAATCACATTTATTGTATCACAAATATGTGAACATAAGCATTAATTTTTTATTAATTTTATTAATTAATTAATTCTACTTTGGTTTGAGCAGTTGTTGTCATTATCGTATTGAAAAAATAGACATTTATTAGGATCTTTTTCAGGCGTTTCTTATTTCCTTTCTCTAACCAATATGTTTTCTCATGAATATTGTTTTAATTGGTGATCATTTCATATTGCAGATATTTAATGTGTCCTCAATTGCACTTTCATCCTGTTAGTCTTGCGTAATATCCCTTTAGTTAAAAAGGAAATTATTTAACAATCTATCAGATAAAATATGTGATATTTTTTGTATTATCGCTAAAAAATTTCATCCTGTTATAGAAAATGACAGAAAACAGGACTATACAGTTATTTTGTATCTCAGATAAATATCTGCATAACTTTGTATAGATTCACACCAGCGGAGGACAGAAGACAGTCATAAATCGTTTATTATCTGAGAGTGAGTGAGAGAGAGAGAGAGAGAGAGAGAGAGAGAGAGAGAGAGGGGAGATAGAGAGAGTAGAAAGAAGAGAGAGAGTGGGGGGTGGAGAGAGCACGTGTTTTGGTGGTTTCCCTGGCCACCATCAGAGCCATTCTCTGTTAACAAGCCCAATTCAATTCCAGCTGTATGTTATCGACTATGAGCTCTGTTCCAGACGAGCAAATCACGTCTAATGAGCCAAAATACTCAGCTATAATGGTTCAAATACACCAGGGAGAAGCTAATAGATCACAGTAAGCATAGTAAACAAATATGTGCACACAGTCTAGGAACTAGCAGACAAATTCTTATATTATCTCTCTCTGTTTCTTTTGTAAATGCCAACATACACAAACACAAAATACATGGATTAATATACTCACCAAGAATTTGTACTTCAATGTGTCGTGGTTTCTCAATGAACTTCTCAACAAACAGAGCACCATTACCAAATGCCGCCAGAGCCTCGGAATATGCTCGCTGATAGTTCTCCTCTAATTCCTGTAAACAAGTCACAAAGTTCACTTTTACAATAATTAAAAGTAACCAGGCCCAGTAACATCAGTAGTATTATGAAATATTTTAACAATTTATAATAACTGTTTTCTTATTTTAATATATTTTAAAATGTAAATTTATTTTCCTATGATGGAAAAGCTGCATTGTTCAGTAGCCCTGACACAAACTCATCCAAATGCTGATTTTGTGCTTAAGC
Source organism: Sinocyclocheilus anophthalmus (assembly GCA_018155175.1). Taxonomy (NCBI): domain Eukaryota; kingdom Metazoa; phylum Chordata; class Actinopteri; order Cypriniformes; family Cyprinidae; genus Sinocyclocheilus; species Sinocyclocheilus anophthalmus. The sequence goes on from JADLZN010006313.1 coordinate 66,336, forward strand.
AACATTTCTTATGATTGGTCAAATTGAAAACTGTTTTGCTCCTTTAATATAATATAATATAATATAATAGAAATATTCTGAAGGGTGCTTTCGAGTGTGTCTAATAAACTGAGAGCTAATCTAGTAGAGAATAAAATGGCAATGATTTCTATTCTTAGTGGAACAAAAGCAAATCATCCACTTAGGTCATTTGGTAAGCACTTAATTGTTTTCATTAAAGGTTGAGCTTGGTATACTTTAATTTATCTTCTGTGAAGTAGATGAAGACATGAAATGAAGTCTCTTCAGAAACCATGACACACAATATTTAACACTCTTTACAAGACAGTGCTTGTCCACTTATCTCACAGAGCCTGGTAGAAGGAGGCAATAAACACTAAACACTTTTCACTAGTGACAATAAATACAGGCAATAAATAAAGCAAATGGACTATGTAGAACAAGCAATGTCAATGTGATATAGTATTGCACTGGAGTAGTAATTGTCACATGTGTATGTCCACACGTCAAGTGGAGGACAATGAGCATCTATTTTACCGTAACACAATTGAATGCTGTCGTAAAATAGGCAGTATCCACTGACATAAAATAAACAATATATGTTGTTCACACGTGCAGAAAATGAAGCCCATTAAAAGTCGTGATCGACATGGTTTAGTGGGCTAGTCTTGAGACTTCACAGTTATCTGTTTAAGGGGAGAAGGGCACTACTGTCAGATAATGTCAGAATACAATGTCAGATTGAGTTTTTCATATAGGAAAAGGGTGATTTTGAGTGAAAGGTCCCATTGAGTGAAAAAGTCAAGCAATTTTTCAATTTTAAAATACTTTCTTCTATTCCAATTTAAATTGTAGAGGCAGCTATACTGTAAGTAATAAGTGTAAATGCTGTGGCATTGTGGCACTTTGGTGGCATATTTAGGTGTCTGGCCTGCTATCATCACAGTGACACATGATGGTTTTCTGATTCCCTGGTTATTTATTTTTTAGGCATTAATTGGGCTAGAAGATACACAGACCTCATAATCTCGGACCACCCTCATCCCACGGCCTCCTCCTCCATATGCAGCTTTAAAGATGATGGGAAAGCTGTATGTTTTGGCAAACTCCTCAGCCTCTTTAAGAGATGAGATGGGTGCGTCTGTTCCAGGAACAACTGGAACACCTTCACACACACACACACACACACACAGAGAGAGAAACACATTTTAAATAATTTGCATACACAAGTTTCACAAACAAGCACTGTAATGAAGAAATATAAAAAAATGACAATACTATAATTATTGTATTGAACTTGTAGCACCTGATCACCTCAGTCTCTGTTTTTTGTAAATTATACTTTGTGAATACAAAATAATGATGTAAATCATGTTTTGGTGCAGATCAGATCTTGTTGCATGCATGTAAACCGCAAACACATACATGCAAACACATACAACAAGTGATTTGATATGTTTTTGCTGTTTACACCATGGGCATTTCTAGACTTTCTTGTACTGGGGCACAGCCCCCCATCAAAAAAGTGTGCCCATTTTTTGACACATATTTGATACATATTTTGGTACCTGCAGTACAGAGTCATTCACAAGCTGCACACACAATAAGCTGCTTCATTGCTGGCAAATGATAGAAGGCATTTGAAAGGTTTGTTTTCTATTGTTGGTGAATATCTACCTCACACAAATATCCCTTTACTATTACTTAAACCATTGGAAATTATTCAGTGCGTGAGTGGACTGTCTAAATGAATCTAACTGAATTGCAAACAATTTCAAGACTTTTTTTACAAACCTGTTTGAACAATTATATCAGAATCTGGCATTCTTAACAGCTGATAGAAAACAAACAGGTATGCAGTAATCTTCATTGATACATAAGGATTTACCAGTAATGTTTTACTGGAGCACAGCAGTATTTTACTGGAGACATCCCAGTAAAAAGTGTCTAGCGATACCCCTGGTTTAAACATATGATCAAGGTAACCTAAAATGATTGTGAAAAATTAACAGAATTTAATTCAGATCTATTTGTTTTTTGCATACTATTTGGGCCACATCCTTATGTGGTACATATTTCTGTAAAGTAAAACATCTAGTAAAGTAAAACGGTAAAAATTCTAAACATTTGCATCTGAATCTCCTCTTATTTCACAAACTTATGTCACTAAATAAATAAATAAAACTACCTTAACACCATGTCTACACTGGGCATGAGCGGCACGATGCAACAAAAGACTGGTAACACAACCCATTATAATCAGTGATACGGTCTACACTAGATGCACTTGTCTGTGGTTTAGGGTGGGAGCTACCAGCCTGGCAAGGCAGGGGACCAACTAGACCAGATTAAACCAGGAAAGACCATCAAACCACCTTCAAGTTTTTTTTTTTGTCAAGCACAGTTTTTGCAAAAATGATCATACTATACATAAATATACAAACATCAAATTACGGACACATACATGTTTTTTATACACACTGAAAGGCCTTTTGCGGCCACATTTTATCATAACGTAAAGAACATGAAGGGCAATTAAAAATTTTTCTTTAAATAAATGAATAATTATGCGAAGAATTAGTGAAATACAGCAATATACATTGTAAGAGGAAGCATCTCCCATATTTCCCAAAGAGAAATGTCATATTTTATGTCTAATGACCACACACAGAAATATTCAGTTCAACAGAATTGCTGTGTGAATTAACAAGACAGCATGTTCTCTCCATTGAATAATCCATTACATTCTTTAGCAGTTTTATTGATTTTTCAAGAACAAGGACATGTACAATAATTACATGTTCATTGGGGCATTCGTGTTAAACACTTGAGGACTACTAAGCATACTAGAAACACCTAACAAGGTTATATCATGCAGACTGACAGCCTTGACAGGTATTCATGTCAACACAGCTGGCTATGTCTGAAGTGAATGTGAAGTGAAAGTAACAGATGGGACAAAAAAGGAAATTTGTCAAAAGATCGGATCTGTGATTTACACCTTGCAGCAATAATGCAGTAACAGTGTCAAAACAGGCACTTACCCTGAACAAATGTTATCATTACATGCCCTGGTTTGATTTCATTTGATTTGTTGAGCATCATATTTAGTCAGTTTTCACTGTTTGTATCTCCTTGTTTGTGTTTGTGCATTCCAGACAGACTGTCAGTCAGTCAGATATATCCAGCTGCAGAGCCATACGTGACAGCAGATTCCAACTATCATTCTCAGTATGGAGGTTAGGGCTGAGCTAAGGAACACCTAACCTCATTGACCACTGACCCTAACCTACAGTCCAAGAGCCTATAAGCTGCACCTGAACTTTCTACTGTATCTGAGACTTCTGGTCAAAAATTGCTGTCACAACTCTGTGGTTCTGCAGATGGATTAGTAGCAGGGATTTTTCAGTGACTCTTTCTGCCAGTCGCAAGCCAGTATGATGATGACGACACGATAAGACTGTCTTATTGATTCACTGATTTACATGTATTTATTTAACCAGTTCTTTCAAAACACTGATTTATTCGGGAAATGAGTGTTTATGAGTGAGTCATTGATTCATCCACTCAACCAATTTGTTCAAAAACATAAAGTTTATTCTGCTGTGGTTTCATTTAGAACTATTTTGGTTGACAAGGAAAAAATAGACAAAGTAACAAAGACAATAATTTGCCTGCAAGTATTGGGTTAAAATAAGTAGAATCAAATATGAATAATATGAACAAATATTAGTAATTAATAATAAATATGAATAGTTTTCTTATAGAAAGATATAACTTATTGGTTGTTTTATTCTATACTTTTATTATAAAGCTTCAGCTCCATCAACTGCAACAGTTAATCATAACATCTAGGAATTTCATTTTTTTTATTGCAAGTACCATGGTGGTCTAGGGTTGCCCTATGGGTACTGTTCAGCCCATCCCCCCCCCTCACCCCCCTCCCCCTCCCCCTCCCATGTCGAAGGATCTCTGGGGTAAAGAGACTTTTTCATACCTGCTTTTATGGCCAAGGCACGGGCTTCACTTTATCCCCCATCTTGTGCACAACCTCTGGGGAAGGACCAATGAATCTTACCCCGGCATCAGCACAGGCTTGGGCAAAGTCTGCGCGCTCTGATAAAAAGCCATAACCAGGGTGGATTGCATCCACATTATTTTCCTGAGAGGGAGAAAAGCACAGGCAGAGAAATACAGAAGGGGTGAGAGATAGAAAGACAGAGAGAGAAATGAGAACAGAAAGAAAAAAACATTAGTCAGGGATGTGTATGTGGCACAGCAGTCAGGCCTAATTATTCTGATGCTGGAAAATACTAATTTCATTCAAATCCCAATCAGAGAGAATTTGAAAGGTCCCTCTCTCTCTGTTGGCTGACTGCGTGCAACATGGTAATTGCATTGGAGAAAGACTAATTATTCTGAGGCCGTCTGCTGAGGTTAGAGACGATGATGTTGGCTGCTTGTTCGGTTTTAATACGGTGTGGTGTTGTGTGTGTTATGCTTTGTGTTTATGCATTATTAGTGCATTGTTGTGGTGGCTAAGCTGCTGGTTTGAGAGATGAGCTGCCTGTGGCATAATGAGAGAGTTCGCCAAAGGATCTGAATCTGGCTGGCATCTCTGACACTGTTCCAAAAAAACAGGAATGGATCTATTTGAGCACCATATAGTGAAGTGCTGATGTGAATACTAAGCACCGGAAGAGTTATTGCACAATGCAGACAGGCCGTCGTTCAGAGAGTGACAGATAAGGTGAATCACAGTCTGACGGATAGATATATAACTGCCTAACCTTAGCCACTTTGATTATGTCAGGGATATGGAGATAGGCTGCAACGGGGGACAGGCCTCTGCCAATGAGGTAAGCCTCATCTGCCTTCTGTCTGTGCATCTGTCCCGTGTCCTGCTCTGAATATACAGCCACTGTGCGGATCCCAAGCTCTGTGCATGCACGAAACACCCGGATGGCTATTTCACCTGATGGGAGAAACACATGTGTGAATAGGTTAGTGGACAGTAGTGGAAATCACCTCGAAATGAGCCCAATCCATTCAGTTCCTCAAGGACAAAAAATAACCAAAAAAGCACCTTAAATATATATATATATTATAGAGAGTATTAGCTAATATATATAATATATATATATATATAAATATTATAATATATATATATATAATTAAAAAGGAGTTCATCATATTTGGGGCTACATGGCATTAAAAAGTTTGAAAACACCTGCATCTTACCAGGCCATGTGTTACCATGCAGATTTGAAATGACATTTGGGTGAATAAATAATAACACAAGGATCAGATGAGTAAATAATGACAAGAGGGTGGGTAAATAATAACAAGTAAATCATTTTAGATCTTGCTGAAAATTCATTTAAAATGCAGCACTCCTGGGCCTTGTGTGTATTTAGATTTTCAGAGCACTAATCCAGGGATCAGGCTTTCACTTTCCACAGTCTTTTCACTGTTTGCAAAATATTTAATCTTTTCACTGTTTGCAAAATATTTAATCTCGGGATTACAAGTTTTACCTCTGTTTGCAACCATGACCTTTTTGATTGGTCGATACTCCAGGTTTTGGGGAGACAAGTGGGCAGAGCGACAAATCAAACCCACTCTCCTGATGAGCAGGATGCCCATCTTCCCCCTGGACCCTCGCAAATGCAGGAGCATCCTAGAGAAATACAAACCGAAAAGTTAAAGATGAACAGATCGCCCTGGTTGTAGTTATCCTTCATAAATTCGTTTTAAAAATACGGACGAAATTGAGTCGAAATTGAAGGATCTGTACACACTTTAGAATGCATGGACCAATTGGCTCCTGTTTTCGCCAAAATAATAGGTCAATTAAACTTTCACGAGCCGCTATGTATTTCAAAACGTTGTAATTTCCACTAGTTTATGTCTATACTTTCCACATTGTTTTGAAATTGCCATAGTGAGGGACTGCTGCCATCTTGTGGTCGTCAATTAAATTGTTTTATCTTCCAAAGCTGCTTGCGTCTTTCCATGTTGGTGTTGAATTATGTCTCTGTGTGAGAGAGCATTACTTTAGTTTAGTGCGTGCGTGCGTTTGGCTGGGTATCTTTGAGTTTATCCTAGTGTTTTAAATAAAATTGGGCACACAACATTAATCTCATCTCACGCCCACCCTCAACATATCAGTTATAATATATTCAGAATAATTATCATTGAAGAATCTGATGCTGCTTGACGAATTACAGAGGGCCATCAGAAGTTTGAATTTGTCTTAAAGAGACATTTATACCAAGGCATGCATTTTTATACTTCTCTGATTGGTCTATAAAAACTGTTCCATTGTGTCTGTTCAAATGTATTTAGAGTGCATGTGTGTTTCAGTGGGAAGCAAACTACAAATTACACCTATAATAACTCTCATTTCACTATTTTACTCTATTTCTGTCTATGTCTCACCTACACTGTCGCTGATGGTAGACATAATATCAAAACCCTTTTTTCACCCACCTGTGTATTCAATACGAACACTAACCTTTTGAACAGCATTGCATATTTACAAGTTAGATTTTTCTATGATTGCCTCCAAGTACTAATAACATATTTATGCTGATATTTTACCATGTTCCATTTATATATTTTGAAATAAACATGCATAAAACTCAACTACATTTTATTTAAAAACTGGTATTTGCAAAAGTGTCTGCCACAATCTTGTTATATAATTGCTATAATTCATGTGATTTTAAGCATGTTGCTTAGTAGCTGCTTAATGTCCCATGTCAAAAAAGCCCTCTCCGTGCCCTCTCTATGATATTCTTGTCCCTAATTTGCTCTGTCTTTCCTCCAGTGTAAGTCTATGGGATTTTAACACTTATTTTGTTCTCTGCAGAAAATCTTAACAAATATAAATTATAGCAGGTTGCAGGCCAAAGTTCAATAATCAGGGTTGGTGATTTGTTCAAATCTGTAACTCTAAGTATGAGTGAAAGAAATATTTATACAAGACTTAAGCCCTATTCACACGGGATTAGTATTATCTGGGGACCTTGTGTGATTTTGAAATTACCCCCCCACATCTGAATTTCGTGTGGTGCATTCGCACGGGATAAGCGAAGCCTGTGATTTTACTCGAATTTACTGACTTGTCTCCCGGATACCCGGATGTCAAGGCTTTGAGAGTCCCGTTCTATGGTCCAGATGGATTTAAAAAAAATAAACTAATATAGTTTCGTGCGCTGTGCCATTTACATTTCACCAGGTTAAAATAATATTTCAAGCTTTATGCTTGATTTATTTGTAACACATTAACCTCAAAGCCTTTTCAGCTTTCTCTTTCTGCAAATTGTATGGTGTAGCGATATGATGACAGCACCCAAAATACTATCAAACACTCCAACGCAGCTCCATTCTTCGCGAAAGATGGAGAAAAAGGCGCACAGCAAACAAAAACCTTGAAAAATGATATGCGACCCGCCAAATGCTGGCCGAATCACAGAGATGCCGATTCGCACGGGACTAATATTATCACAGGACCTCGGTGTTCGGTGTAATATGGTAGGTCATTTGCGGGGGAATTTTTACTTTACAAATTACAGACATGGCCGATTCGCACGGGATTAAGATCACAGACAACCTCTACAACTGACTGGAGGTCACCAGGTAATACTAATCCCGTGCGAATAGGGCTTAGAAAGCATCATTAAATCAGCAGATACATATTGAGAGCTACAGTCCATAAGTAGGCTATAGGCAGTAAAGACAGTAGGTGTTTGTAAGTAAATAGAGCAATTTCTTGAGTGGCTTTTTCTGGGTTAAAGGTCACAGGTCAAAGGCAGCAGTGGCTGAATGAAAGAGTCAGTGGGTTTGTAGCTCATAAACAGTGAAAAACTTTGAACTAGAAAATTAGTGGGTGATTAGGTGCCCCTTCATCAAGATTCCTGTGTCAACATGAACTTCGATCGTGTGGGAAATCCAACGAACAACCTCTTTTTTTAACATCAGTGAAGTGCAGTATAATATGTGTATTAGCTGCTTTGTGTTAAGCTACCCTCCTTTGGAAAGGAAAAACATATTTCTTTCATAATAAACCATAATTTAGATGGCTGTGGCACACCTATGAACCTGCTGACGGCTCCAAGAGGGGAAATTACAGAGAAAATATAATGATCAGCCTATTGGTGCCTTCCAAAATTGCTCAGTTAGCGTTAAATTGCTCTGAACACTGCCCTAAAAGGCCAAGCTGGGAAAAAATCAACATGCTCAGCCACCTCCGTACACAATCTAAATAGAGTCATACATCAGCAGAGCTTTTTTGGGGCCTTTTGTTGCTCGCTGTTGCTCTCTTTTCAGTCTATTCCCTCACCTCTCCTTCCACCTGACTAACACTTCCTGCGGTGTTTGTCCATTAGAGCTCTGGTAGATAGATGTTCTGTGTCTTTACATTCTGAGCAGTGCAAATGTTCTGCCATTAGGAGAGATGAGACCTGCTCAGGCAATACAAACACAAATTCACAACTTTATGAATTTACAATCTGAGCTGAGTCAACCCCAGAAATAAATATGGACATGCTTAAACAATGAAGATAAAATTTTTATATCTATATTATTCTATATATATATATTATATCTATATATATATTATAATTTACCATATATATACACAACACAACACACAACGATTAAATATTATATAATACATTACAAGTTTAGTTTAGTTTTGTTTTGTTTTGCAACTTGGTTTATAAAACACACAATGTGGAGAACTTGTAGCCTTTAACCCCCCTCGGTGAACTAATTCAGACACTGTGACTGACTCTTTGTGGATGTGTAGTACGTGAGCTCTGTTATCTCTCTGTCAAGAACAAATGATTCCATCCTTCTTTTGATGAGCTTTACGTGGACTTCTTCTTCTTTTCTGTGTTGTTTCTCTGTGGTGTTTTGTAATCATTTAAATATTAAACAACACCAGACTGAACTCTGTACAGGCCTTTATCCTCTCTGGAGTTGAATGATGAATAAGTTAATGATAACAAAATACAATTGATTTGCCAAGTTGCTCGAATACCATTCCATGTCAATAAGATATGCAATCAGATATACTATCACTCAATTGGCTTTTTGTTTTGATCACTCAGGTATAGTACCACTGTCATTCTATTGTTCTTGTGCAAATATTTGTCTTCTTATGTAAATAACAATGCTGCTGATATGTCCTTAATTCTGCAAGAACAACTGAGCTAGTTTATGTTGCACAGTTCCACACCAAACAACTGACCAAAGGTCATGCAGTCCATGTTTAAAATAGAGTGTTAAGACTCAAGATTCAGTTTATGTATTCCACCGTCCTGTATTCTTTCTTGAAACAATCGGGGGGGGGGGGGGAGGGGGGGGAAGTGCACATGCATACTTACACTCTCACTCACACATGGACAAAAATATGTTGGACTGATATTAAAATGGTGTCTGTTAAGCGAATAATTATGTGTACGTTGTGGCCAACAAACAATAAATGGATGATACTCAAATTCTATACAATTCTCTATTAAAAAAAAATACTAAGAACTAAATTGAGTCATTTTAAATGCTTTAAAATAAATGTAGGCATCACAACATTACTGTATAATGTGCAGTAAAATGGATTTTCATTTAGAAATTTTATTTAAATATTAAATGTAACAGTCTTATTAAATTATTAGTGTTTTTAAAGATTAAGTATAAGTGAGCATTATATGAGGGTGAAGGACATTTAAATATAAAAGTAGAGAAAACACAAGCAATTAAATATCCAAAACTGACCAACATATATCCAGTATCAACCAATATCTGATATAGTAGCAATACATATATTGTGCAACTTTGGGTGGTTCTATATATGACCAAATCCTCATGAATAAAAATTCACTGAAAATAAGCACATATTAACCTATACACACAGTAAACACTTATGTTTAGGAAATGTAGTAGTTGCATCACCACCTGCACATGATCTCTAAATACACACACTTCAAAACAAAGTTAACAACACAAGGCTTTTTCTTGTAACATGAAAGGTATCTAATACATTTCCCCTCATTTATCACCATATACACAACAGACCACACGCAGCTGTACTCACTTGTCCAGTCAAGTCCAGAGTCAGTCCAAAACCAGAGCAGGTATCAGATGTAAACAAATGAATGGGCCAGAAAGTTCTGCTGCAGTCCTGTGATACAATGAGCAGATCCAGAGAACGGAGAGTGTTGGCAGCGTTGTGACATGCACCCAGGCGTATACACTATCATGAACACAGTCAATGCTGCTCTTCCGTCACACTGGCTGTGAGACTGGGAGGCCTGGATCCTGTTAATCTCTTTCTGTCTCTCTCACTCACTCTCACTTCTGACCTCTCTCTCTCACTCACTCAGTAGATGCAGGTTTTCATCCTCTGATGATTACGTAACACTTACACACCCCCGTGCATATGGGCCAACCACAGGCGCTATGTTTCCACTAGCAAAGAGCAGCAGGATTTAAAGACTGAGATGGGAGGGAGGTATGGGGAGGGAGGTGGGGGAAGAGATAATGTTGATTGAATTTTGCTGAATGGTGTGCATATATGGTGCAGTAGAGTTAAGGAATCAACCAAACCGAAAAAAGTTGGTCATTTTTTTTATAATTAGGGGAACACAAAACGTTCTCACGAACCAGAAACCCACACGAGCGCAACAACAAAAAAAACACGGAAACACCAACAAAAAAAAAAAAAAAAAAAGACCAACACAGAACAAAAAAAAACAAAAAAAAAAAAAAAAAACAATAACACAAAAAAAGAAAACGAGAAAAAAAAAAAAAAAAAAAGAAAGGAAAAAAGGGAGGGAAGAAAGAAAAAAAAAAAAAAAAGAAGAAAGACAGAACGAGAGAAGGGGGGAAAAGGCGCGGGGAGGGACAAAAACTAGACGGGAGCAGAACAAGGAGGAAGGAAAGAAAAGGCACAAAAACAAGAAATAGAACTACAAACTACAAAAAAAACAAAAAAAAAAAAAGGGAGAAAAAGAACTGGGGGGACAAACAAAACAAAACCACAGAACAAAAAAAAACCAATAACAGAAAAGAACGAGAAAAAAAAAGAAGCGAGTATACAACGGAAGAAAAAAAAAGTCAAAAAAAGAAAGCGAAAAAGGCAACCAACACAGAAAGCGAGAAATGATGGAAGAGAACACAGGAAGACACCTAAAGAAAAAAAAAAAAAAACAGCGCAAAAAAAAAAAAAGCTGAAAGTCTGAGAAACAACAACAGGGCAGTGTCCGGGGTAAGATGGCCCTTTGATGGGGTGCAACCTATGGATCTGACCCCTTCTCAAGAACCCTCCATTTTTGCAAGGGTACAAAAATGACATGCCCATATTTAATGAATTTCAAAAGTTTTGGATCAGTAAGATTTTTTTATGTTTTATTTTTTAAAGACGTTTCTGGTGCTCATCAAGGATGCATTTATTTAATCAAAAAATACAGTAAAAACAACAATACTGTAAAATAGTATTACAATTTAAAATAAAGTTTTTTTTCCCTCTGTGATATATTGTAAACATATCATTGATCATATCTTTTAATTTTCAGTATCATACTCCGTCTTAGTGTCACATTATCGTCAGAATCATTTCTAGTATGCAGATTCTTTGATATAAACTGTATGAATTAAGAAATTTCAGTAAGAAAATGTTTCTTTTTTTCTTTTTTCTTTATTTTTAAAGAAATTAATACTTTAATTCATCAATGTCCTACTTGCTAAAAAGTTTTGGTAAAGACTTATATTGCTAGAAAATATTTCTTTTTTGAATAAATGCTGTTCCTATTAAATTTTTGTTAATAAAACAAATCCTGAAAAATATAATGTTCCACCAAAAAAAAAAAAACATGAAGCAGCACAACTTTTTCCAGCACTGAAAATAAATCAGCGTATTGCATTAATAAATTAAATGATTTTCTGAGACCTGTGGCACTGACATCAGGAGAATGAACTGGTGGCTGTGTTTTTCATCACAGAAAATACAATTATTTAAAGAATATTATATAGAACACTATTAAACCGTATTAATATTTCAGAATATTACTGTTGTTGTTTTTTGTTTTGGATCAAATAAATGCAGCCTTGTTGAGAACAAGAGACTTCTTTCAAAAAAATCTTACTGAATCCACCCCCCCAAAAACTTTTGAATAACAGTGTAATTGCAGCCACTGCATCCCAAACTGCATACTCTCTGAAGCATTTCTTTTGATTTGTGACTTCAAAAAGTAAAACATATGACTTCAAAAAGAATGTGGGTCATTCCTGGGATTCGGTAATACTTCAGTCACCCAATTTTATAAATTCATTCGCATTATAATGACTAAAATTATAATTTTTTTATTTTTAATCTTTAATATTTAGGATAAAATAATGTCTTAAATCTATCTTAAATGCAGCATTTTGTCATGTCCCTGAGGCAATTTTGTACTTTGAAAATTCTTAATAAAATGTGCATAGTGTCTATGATTTTTGGCAATAATGTAAGCATTTATTTGTGTTCCTTTCTTGTGAAAAAAAGCCAGATATTTTATAAAAAGCAGACTTTAAAGTTACTGCATGTCCCTCAGTCTGAACTCAACCCCATCACACTAAACATTCTACGCCCATAATAATTTAAACTACACTCATATGTGACATTATTTACCAGAAATTACATCATTCAGGTCTCTTTAATAGTGGTGCAGAAAATGGTTAGCAGTACAATACTTTTTATTCCTACTTTTTGAGGCGTATTATAGTCAGGGAGGGTACTGTCAAGCTTAACAACTCAACTCCGTCACATAAAATTAACATGGAAAATCATTATTTTTCAATATTTTATTTAATCCATAAGTATATACAATGTACTTATTCTATTGCTGCCATGTATGATCTACTCTCCTACACTACATGAGGAGCAGTGGCCATTTTGAGTGAAAAACTACAACCCTGTCACAAATATATGTTTCCCCTTCAGGAACTCCAGCTGCATCGAAACGCTACAGGAACGCCTTCAGCGTGACCATGCTCTGAATCAAGTGTGTAATCAGTCCAATGGATGGACGAGACATCACGGGTGGAGTGACGTTGTGACCAGGAAGCTTAAAAGCATGTGCAGTGAGACCAGCGTCAGCTTTCTGTCATTCAGCGAAGCTCTTTGTGTGTGTCGGTCACGATTTATGTTCTTTGAGTCTTATTTATTGTTGTCTGTCCATCACTCTATACCATGCCAAAGATGAGTGAAAAAACTAAACATAAGGGTGAGAGCAGGCAACGTTTTAGTCTGTGTTCTTCCCTGCCTGCGCTACATTATGGGTGGGGATACACACAGTCTGTGCGTTGTCTGCTTGGGAGCGAAGCACACAGAATCAGCTCTCGAGGGAGCTATTGGAGGTGGTTACTCGTGCAGTGGCCAAGCTGAATATTGAGGGGCTCGCAGAAAAGCAAACTCGATGAACGCTTTCTGTGGGCCAAGTCGCTACCTCCATGCCGGAGCCTGCCGTTTTTTTCCCGATCTCCACACCGAGGTGTTGAGGTCGTGGGTGAGACCCTTCTTGGCCCATATCTTCAGTCCCGCCTCCAGTCATTATGCCAACGTGGCGGGACTGAATGATCACGGCTACAGGGCGATGCCCATTCGGATCATCACTCCTGCCACAGGGAAGGAGTGAATGATTTTGCACGGACTCTGATGGACTCGGAGGCAGGCAGGAATGGCGGTTGGTGGGTTTCCCAGACCTTTTGGACGCTGCAGTGGTAATATCATGCGGCTCACTTAAGGACTCTCCTTAACATCTGACTGGATATCCTTTGCCCTAGTGGAGAGGTGGATGGGCTCGGATCCCTAGACTTCTGGGCTTCGTCAGATATCTCCACGTCGAAGTCAGTGGGCAATACCATGCCATTCATAACCCTTCTGCGGGGAGTTTCCCACCAACTCTCGCCTTCCAGACCCCCCTTACGGCGGAGGGCATGATAAGGTACAGGAAATCCCCACTCCGTAGCCCGCTCCAGTCTGGGAGCTCACAGAGTTCATTCCAGAGCCCGCTCCAGTCCGGAAGCTTATAGAGCCCACTCCAGAGTCCGCTCCAGTCCGTGAGCTCACAGAGCCCACTCCAGAGCCCGCTTCAGTCCGGAAGCTCACAGAGCCCGCTCCAGTCCGTCCGGGAGCTCACAGAGCCCACTCCAGAGCCCACTAAGCAGCGGAGGGTGAGAAGGAGGACAGGAAAGCCCACTCCAGAGCCCGCTCCAGTCCGGGATCTCACAGAGTCTGCTCAAGTCCGGGAGCTCACAGAGTCCGCTCCAGTCCGGGAGCTCACGGGGACCGTTGTGGAGCAATCAGCTTGTCCTGTTGCAGCCGTTGAGGCTGTTAATAAACTCTCTCTGCTCTTGTTTACTGAGTCGCTGTGAGGGTTTTCTGTCCCACCAGTGTTGCCTGATAGGATTCCGGTTCCGCTCTGGTTGCCTGCCTGGGTTTTGGTTTTGCAGGAGCCTCACTGGCTCATTCCTCCCAGCTCCATCCTGGCTATTTGCTGGGGTTCCTGTACGGTTGGGGCTCTGCTGGTTCGTCCTGCCGGCCCCGCCTTGGCTTTCCACCCTGCCGATTCCGCTCTTACACCCTGGTCTACCTCTGTTCCCTGATTCCCTTCCTATGCATGGTCCTGGCCCGACATCCCTCCCCCTGGTCCGCCTCAGCTCCACCTCCCTCCTGAACTTTTATGTTTTCTGGTGGAGCGTCTGGTATCCGCTCCGTAGAGGGGGGGTAATGTCACAGTGTCTGGTTGTGGTGCCCTGGACTGGCCACTTGAGGGCGCTCTCCTGTTTCTTGTTATGTGTTTAACTCCATTTCCCATAGTCCCTTGCTTGTCATTCTGTCTGATCATGAGCAGCTGTTTATCAGTTCTGATCATATTCACCTGTTAGTCATTTACTCATTATCCCATCTATATATATACCATGCTCACTCTGTCTGTCATTGCTGCTAGATTGTATTTGTCTTCCCATGTCTGACCTTGATGTTATCTGGAGTTCACAGTGTTATTCTGTTCCTTGTGTTTTTGGATTACCTTTTGCCACGTTTTTGTTCCGTTTTGATTATTTGTTACTTTCAATAAACTGCACCTGGATCTTACTTTGTCTCTCCTGGCATTCCGTGACACTTTTAAGGCGAAGCCGGATCTGCAGACCATTCTTCTGTCTAAGAAGACGTCAGCCAAGAAGTCCTGACGCTTGTGACTCAGGACTTTTGAGGGCAGTACCCTCTGGGGAAGAGCGGTGTACACCTCATCATACAGTGCCCATTTCTCCTCAGTGCCCTGAGGAGATCGATCTGCCAACCCTGTCACCCACGGTGCTTCAGGGCGCAACGGTCTCCGGTGAGCTACATCTTCGGAGGTCTCTAGAGCATCTAGTTCGGCTGTCCCCTGCCGGTCCACCGCTTCAGGGCACCAAGTTACCCTTAGCAGACTATTTGGCAGCGTGGAAACTTTTGCCAAATGTGTCTCAATCGGTCCTGCACACTGTAGAGAGAGGCTACATAATTCAGTTCAGTTCTCCACCACCTCGTTTCTGTAGGGTTCTTTCCACTCTGGTGGGCCCCGAGCAGGCTCTGGTAATGGAACAAGAAGTAAACACTTTCTTGAGGAAGGAGACCATCGAGGTGGTCCCTCCTCATGACAGAGAGTGCGGGTTCTACAGCCGGTACTTTATAGTTCCGAAGAAGGATGAGGGGTTGTGTCCTATTCTAGATCTTGAACTGCTCAATCATGAGACTGAAGTTCAGGTTGCTCAAAGTCAAACAAGTCGTGTCTCAGATCAGGTCCGAGGACTGGTTTGTCACGATAGATCTGAAAGACGCATATTTCCATATCTCCATCCTGCCTCATCACATGAAGTTCCTGAGGTTTGCTTTCGGGGGCGAAGCGTACCAATATCGTGTTCTTCCTCTTCTTGCACTCTCACCCCGCACTTTCATGAGGTGTGTGGATGCTGCTCTGGCTCATCTGCGACTCCAGGGCATCCACATACTAAACTATATCGACGATTGGTTGATTTTAGGTCAATCAGAGCAGACGGCGGTTCGGCATCGAGATGTCGTTCTCGCCCATATGAAAGAGCTGGGTTAAGACTAAACGCCAAGAAAAGTGTGCTTTCTCCAGTACAGAGAACCACTTATCTGGGCGTGGTGTGGGATTTGACCACGATGCAGGCATATCTGTCCTCCGGCCTCCCTGAGAGCAGTTCCATCCCGAGCTCTCAATATGGGAGCAGACATCCTGTCGAGGCAGGGGCCTAGGCCCGGGGAATGGATGCTTCACCCTGAGGTTGTGAAGCAGATATGGAGAGTTTTTGGCCTGGCCCAGGTGGACCTGTTTGCGACTCGTATAACATCGCACTGTCCCCTCTGGTTCTCTCTTACTCATCCAGCTCCACTGAGGCTGGATGCCATGGTACAAACGTGGCCGAGGCTTCGTCTGTACACCTTTCCTCCGATCGCTCTGCTCCCGGGAGTTCTGGAGACGGGCCCGATTCTCCACAGGTTTGACCCACTCCACCTTGAAGGTCTACGTGGCAGCCATTGCGATCTAGCATGCCCCTCTCGGTGGTCAGTCAGTGGGAAGACACCCCCTGGTAACACGTTTCCTCCACGGTGCGCTGAGGCCTCCGGTACGATCTCGTGTCCCCACGTGGGACCTGGCCGTGGTGCTAGAAGCTCTTTTAAACTTCTTTGTAAACCTCTTCTTCTTTAAAGAGAGTTGGGGATCTGCAGGCCCTTTCTGTGGCCCCTTCCTATATTGACTTTGCGCCCGGTTTGGCCAAAGCGTTTCTTTACCCTCGAGCGGGTTATGTTCCTAAAGTCCCCTCCTCTACACCACGGCCTGTCATACTCCATGCCTTCAGTCCTCCTCCCTTCCCGGGAGCCCGACCAGCAGAAGCTACTGGATGTGCCATTGCGTCCACAGAGCTGCCCTGTGTAGAAGGGCGGACCAACTGCTATGTGCTATGGTCCCCCCATGCAGGTTTTTCTATGCTACTAACAGACCCTCGCCGGTGATGAGGTGGTGATGCCATTTTGTATTTGCTTATGAGTCCTCTGATTCTCCCCGTTCCCTTGGGGGTCAAGCTCACTCTACCAGAAAGTGTGTTGCCTCCAATGCCTTTCTGTCAGGTGTTTCCATGCAGGACATCTGCCAACTGCGGGTTTGGTCCACAGCCCTACATTCCATCGTTTCTACTGCCTCCATATGCTACCCCTCCGGCTCTTCTGTATCTCGGCCCTAAGCTGTGCTCTCCACACTAGGCAGGGATTTGTACGTCTGTTGGGGGCGTTGGGGGGGCCCCATACTCGTTCGATAGCATTTCGAACGTAGCTCGATTTCCTGAAGGGGAACGTCTCTAGGTTAAGTATGTAACCATGGTTCCCCGAAGGGAACGAGATGCTGCATCTCAGTGCCATACTTCCAGTATCCCTGCGAGCACTTCCTTCATTTCCCAGAAGCTGCCGGTGTATCCACCGCACGTGCTTTTAAGCTTCCTGGTCGCCCCGCCCATGACGTCTCGCCCATCCATTGGACTGATTACACACGTGATGCAGCTAGCGTGGTCCACGCTGACTGCTCTCCCGTAGCGTTCGACACAGGTCTCTGTTCCCTCCGGGAACCATGTTACATGCTAACCTAGAGATTATTCTCATTGTTACGGGTTTGTACACTTGACAGGGTTTAGTTTTCTTACTTCATTTATTAATCTTATAATTAAAAAATAGACTAGTCATGTTTCAAGTAAATAAAAAAACAAAATATACTTGCCAACCCATGACAACTCATATTTTTGTTATAAATCAAATTTTTGATGTAATATGTCCACTTAAACTTTGACAAGCATCGTACATCAGAAATTGCACTCACATTTGTAGCAGAAAGAAAATGTTGGCCATGCAGATATGTTGGCCCAGAAACATGGGGACAATATGAGAGAGAAATAAAACAGAAAATTTAAATTGAAGGCAATGTATCCCTTTAAATGTGTTATAGTCTTCAACCCCATCACACTTTGTCACATTAATATTTTTGGGAAAAAATAGGGAAGACAATTAGGAATGAACGCATTTCTTGCTAATTTGCCATCTGACATGGTAAGGACTAAAACAATAAAATTGTGGTTTTATTTAAACTTCTAAATTAAAAATATTGTTTACAAAAAGAAAGACTCCATAGACACACAATTTGTCAATTTTTATCTTCAGTCCTATAAAAATGTAAAAATTATGATAGATGTTACATTTGTTATCATTAAATTGTTATGAGGGACACATGAGCAGTAGGTAGATGTTTGTTTTATAACATGTTCTGTGTAAAATCTTTTTTAAACCAATCTAATTTTGTCCGTTACGGGGGTTGAGAGAAAAAAGGTGTCTAAATCTAAAAAATAAAATAAATAAAACTGAAAATAATAAAAGGTCTTTAATGCCTGAGGAGGGAAAATATTATTTTTTGGAGGTTTGATATGTGCCTAATTATGTGGGTATTTAGAAAATGAATCATATGTAGTTGAAAAAAAAATTATGTTGCAAGTTGAAATGTTACCAAATCCCAGGAATGACCCATGTGCAATATAAGCTGTGTCCCAATTCAGAGGCTGCATCTTTCAAATGCTGTATTCGAAAACTGTTCTTCATTTCCCAGGCCATGAAAAATACAACAGATAGATCCTTTTCAGCCTGGAACATCCCAATATTCACTGCATGCTGGTGATGATGACTTTTTGGGAGAAAATGTCAGATTACACTTTTAAATTTAAGTAAATAAAAGTTGTTGGCTGAACCCAATTAAATCATGGACAGTGGCTCAACATGATTGATTCAGTTTATCTGGACATGCCTAATTTTAGTTACTGAGTTCACTTTAGCTCATCCTACAAGAAGTGTTAGAGTAGAGAAAACATTTATCCATTGTGTGTATACACAATAAAATAAGTGGTAACTCACCCAAAATAATAACATTTTAAATTTTAAAATGCCAAACATCACAGTAAATGTTAACAAATGGAGACTACACTAGTGAAAAATAAATATACTAAAATGTATTTAGAAAAACATTTATTTCATGCTAAGTATACTAAAAATACATATACATATGTATGTACTTAATAAAAATACTCTGCAATTGTACTATTGGTATACTAAACAGGTACACTTAAAGTCTGCTAAACTGGAACAACTAATTTTTGTACTAATGACACTTATCTTGTCGATGTAGTGCGTAAGTCCAACTAAAGATATACTGAAGTATATTGATTGTTCTAAAGTTGAACTATTGCAAGTATACTTTAAGTACACTTTAAATATCTTGCATTTAAAGACCGATATTATTCAAATAACAACCTCATCAATATTGACTTAAACACATTTTCAGGCTTAATCTAAGAACTGTGCAAGTGTATCGCACAATACCCAAATAAAGTTTAATTATAATTTTATATTAGTAAGTCTCAAGTGATATATCAGTAAATATGCTAATATATTTATATGAAAAAAAATGCATTTTAAATACTGTATATTACTTTTTTCCCTATCTTGCTAATAAAAATGCATGCACTGCATGATGGGAAGTGTGATGTTACAAAAACACTTAAAATGTTTAAACGTTGACATATCTTACTAGGATGTGAATGTATAGATAGTTTATACTTAATAGTATTGCATAAATTGAAAAAGGGTTTGGAAAACAATAACTTTTTTTTTTTTTTTTTTTTTTTTTTTTAGACAGGTTGTGAACCCTGTTTTGTTTTCAGACAGTGGAATATAACTTTTTTTTAAAGTCCAGTACAAATGGCAGCTGTCACAGTTGCTAGGCGTCAAGAACAATACTCTGTAAGCTAGATCAGAGCCATTGAGAAAAATTAGAAATGTTTCTCCATGGCTCTGTGGTAGAGCATCCTATTTAACAACACCAGGGGCCATTATGCAACACCAGGGTTGCATAAACTGCTTAAAAGTTAGTCATCTAATTTATTTCCTCAAGACTAGTCATAACTTTTTTAAATCAGTTACTACAAAATCTACAAAAACGCAAACAGACATTTTCGGAATCTTCTCACTACTGCACAGACTCAGGTCCCGAGTTCGCTACTTCACAGACATTGGTCCTAAATCAGCACAATATGGCCATGCCCTATTGGGACAATTGCGGCTTCACTTTTCTTAAATGGAAGTGAGTGAAGGTGTGTCGTCCATCTTTTTTTTTACAGTCTATGATGGTGGCAAATGCAACTGGCCCCAGGTCTTACCTTCGAAGGTGTGGCCTTTGAAGTCTGCATCCTTCAACGATTCAGCCTCTGAATTGTCATGTGACATACCAACATCAGATGCGTCACTTCAGTGACATTCACAAATCCTCTCCCATGGCCTCATCATGGGATAGCAAAGTGCCCATCCGATTCACGCTTCAGAAGTAATAAGTTCTACATGTAATACTGTGAATTCAGACACACTAGTCTTTTACATACTGTTTATTTTTCCTTTGCCTGCTTTATAGCAGGGAAGTTTGTGATTTTGAATGCAGCCAATAAGTTACCTTCATTTGAAGGAGGAGCAATAATAGACAAAGCAAGACTTGTTATTTATGTTCCGCCAACAAAACAACAGCACTCTTGTTCATGGGATATGCTTAATTATGAGACATTATGAATTGGACTATGTATCAAGTAGTGTGTATATTGGGGATATTTAAAATAAATAAAAAAATATTAATCCTCTTTTTCCAACACAGGCTAAGGCCCTTATTCTTCAGAAACAGTGATGAATGGTTATTCTGCACTTATAAGGCAGTAAACTAATCATCCTAGAAAAATAGATTTTACAACTCAGTTTATCTCCTGCTTGTTGTTCTCATGTAGAGGTGTATAGATTCCTCACCCATCCTTATATTAACTGTAAAATTTCCCACTTTCATCTCTTTGTTTCAGTTCCAGTCTCACTTATTCTTACACCCCCTCTTTCTTTCTATTTCTCTCTCTGTGAGTGTATTTGTTTCTAGGTTTGTCAGATGACGGCTGATTTTTTTTTTCAGAATGTTGTTTTGACTAAAACTTCACACTCCTAAAACAGGAATATATTAATCACACAGTCTCTCCATATCACATGACAACAGAGAAGAAAAATACCAAGGCAGACAGAATAAAAGAGAGATATAGAGAAAGAAAATAATCATAATATTAACGTTAACATATATAGGTTCCCATCAACTGAGTTTGAAGAGTTTTAGCGGGGAGAATGTAATGCATTCATGAAAAATATGACAGCAATAATGACACATATGTTTAAAGTGTCTGTACTAGACTGAAAGCATCTAATAAGGTGTTCATGACCTTCTTTTTGCAACAAAACTAAGCTTAAATGCATGGCTGATGCTATGGAATAGAAATAAGTAAAAAGTAGACAGAAATATTTACATAAACATTACTGACTAATTGCCTTTCTTATTGTATCATCTAAAAAAAAATGTTTTTCCCTCCAAAATGATCATGGATTCATGATCATGGCACAGAACATCAGTTCAGTTTAAAAAGACACACCTGACAACAAACAATATGCTGGAAGTTGCAGAATACATTTCTTGTTTTCCTTTTTCTTTATTGGAGCTGCATTATATTGTTAAAGGAAAACCCACATAAAGATAAGAATAAGGAGACCTTCAAAGCATTACATTTTTAAATATATGGCATGATAGATAAAATACTCAATTTCCACATAACATTTTAAAAAATACACCAAAGATTAAGCTGTAGAACATCACAAGCCGTGCGTGTATCTTATCACACACAGTCTTTTATCAAGCATCGCCTTTAAATCAATGTTGTGATCCAATGGAAAAGAGAGAAAAGAATGGCATTAGGCAATGTGTTCATTTTATTGCAACACATGTAAACACAAAGTATCGTCTGCCAAGGCCAAATTAGTGATTTCAGAGGCATGTCCAAGTCAAACAGATTGCCACACTGGCCAACAATCCTCTTTAATCTTTAGAGTGTGATGATGCAAAGCTTTCTGCATGAGAGCTGTCATGAAGAAGTCAAATAATCAGGGATGTACATAAAGTGCCCACAAAATCTTTATTTTAATGCAGAAATTAAAGAGGTCATGAATTGAAATTGTGAAATTTACCTTGATCTTGTAACGTAAGTGGTCATTACACTATAAAAACATCCTGTTTCAGAACTCAAAACGTTATATAATAACAGGTTTTTTTTACCCTGTTACTATTGCTTTGTCTATTACAGATTGTTTGATATGTACTAAGTATTTATGTTTTTAACCAAAATGACCCATATTTTTTTTCAGAGTACATCACAGTTGTGTCCATCTATTATTTGAATATGCAAACTGTTACCCAATCATAGAATAAATTAAGTTATACAGCAAATAATTATTGCACTGCAACCTTGTATTTAATAATGTAAGCCTCGATTTTGGCATCATTTTTCTAATAATGACCTCAAATGTACATTAAAGCATTTTGTGCAATTACTGTTTTCTGTCACATTTTTTTAATATGTTCTTTACACTCCTCCCTTTTGTCAACTCAATACACATAGGAAAATTATTAAAATCATCAGTCCAGTGCAGTGTGTCAGTATCTTTTTCTGTCATCTGTGTTTGAATAGAGTGGGGTCCAAAAGTCTGAAACATTTGAAAACGTCTCGGGTTACTTATGTAACCATGGTTCCCTGAGTAGGGAACGAGACACTGCGTCCTCTAGGGGTCGCTATGGGGAACGCCTCGTCGTGACCCGTGTCTAAAGCATACATTGAAAAAACACCAACTCGTTGGCCGGCGACAGCCATGAAGTCACTACCGGTGCGACTACAGTATAAATCGGCGCCGGAAGCTACACATCATTCACTTCTTCATCTGAAGCTTGCGTTCGCAGCATGGCAAGAAACCTAGAGGCCCAGATGTCTCGTTCCTTACTCAGGGAACTATGGTTACATAAGTAACCTGAGACCTTCCCTTTCATGGGAACTTTGAACTGCGTCCTTTAGGGGTCGCTATGGGGAACGGTATATACACACGCCACCGTGCTGAGGGGAGTGCATGCCAGAAAACGATGGCGAGCACTAAGTACCAACTCTTACCATAGCCATGGGAGTTGCCCCAAAGGACATTTGATGGCTGTCAGTGACATTATCCCCTACAGCCAGGCCTAGGCTACATGCCCCAAAAATACTTACCTGTTAGGGCCAGATTCCTGGGCCCGGGGTAGAGCTCAAGGCGTGGAATCAGAAATAGATTCCTTTAAGGGAATATGACCAAGAGCCTAGAATCATACTAGTCTTGGCCTGTCACACAGGGGCTACTGCACGTTTCTCTTTGTGTGCTGAAGGAACTGTCTCAACAGATCCTTAGTAGCAATACCCTGGTAAGTAGGTATCCAGAGGATACATAGGAGTAGTGGTGCCCAAGGCGGAACCGGGGTTTAAACCACTCAGAAAGAGCACAAAATTCTTGCGCGTAGCTCTTCCCATACAGGATTTTTAGAAAAGTGGGCAAAGCCTAACGTGCACACTTACCACTTACGTGAATTTTTAGAAAGTACGCAAAGCTTAACGCGTGCACTTACCACCTAGGGATTTTATAAAAGTGGGCAAAGCAATAGCGTGCACACAACTTGAATACCGTTCTAGGTTCTCGGGCACCCTGAAGAGCAGCCCCCTTATATACATAGCGATCCCCAGAAGCTTAATCTACGTCGATAATGCTGGAGTGGCTAGCAGTAAATCTGTAGCTGGGGGAGCAACATCCAGTTCTCAATGGAGAGGGAGCTCAACCTAAAGCATGTTCCAATGGTGGAACTGCTAGCAGTTATTTACTTAGCTGTGGGAGCAACACATCCAGTTCTCAATCGAGAAGGGGGCTTGGCCTGCAGCATGTTCCAATGCTGGAACAGCTAGCAATAATTTACTTAGCTGTGGGAGCAACACACCTAATTCTCAGTCGAGAAGGGGGCTCGACCTACAGCACGTTTCAATGCTGGAACGGCTAGCAGTAGTTTACCTTGGCTTAGGGAGCACAAACCCAGCTCTCAACGTGAGGGGGCTCGACCTGCAGCATGATTTGAAAAATCAGAGGGGTAAGCATACTGCAATCTAGCCAAACACTCAGCGCATCATGGAGGCAGAGGAAAGGTCTAATTCACCTGATGCTGCTGGATCCAGGCACTCTGGAGAAACAGAGAACTCAAACTTCTCAAGTGAGAGGAGAACTCCGAATTCAGAGGAATAACGTTGCTCATTCCAGGTAACCCTTTGAAAAAAGGGGAGCATTGCTCAATACTACCACGAGGACAGCCCATGGAGCGAGGAATCCAATTCCTCAGAGAGGATTAACGCTTAAAGAACATCATACTTCACAATCACCCTCAATTGGTGAGGGGGGGGGGGGGGTGGATTCCCTCAAGAGGATCTCATGGTGATCGGGAAGCCCCCCAGGGCGACCCAGATACGGTAGACCAGTCATGGTAGCATGAAAGCGTAACCCCAGCCCGGACGTCCAGGAAATTTTTGCAGTGACGCGCCGGGGGCCTGATAATCACAAAAGCTCCCGCAGAAGCCTGTGTTATGGCCGCATGATCCAGGAAGTATGAAGCCGAAACCCGGCTTACTTACCTTCTGGACATATCTCGACAAGTGAAATAAACACTGCAAGTCGAGCACCAGGTTTCTGAACCCAGCAGAGGGGGTGCCCACCAAGGACCTACCCTAGAAAAAGGACAGAAACAAACAGGTCCCGGAAAACACTGCAAAGAAACTAGCAAAAGGGTACACACACAACCATCTCATTAGATACACACATATATATATTTATATACATATATTTAGACATGGATCGTACTCACCCACCACGGCTCCCGCGTTGGAGCTCTGTCCGGAGAAGCCTCTAGACCGGACCATCAGTAAGGTGGTTACTATGATTTAGCCATAGAACCAACCAAAACATCATAGGTCCAGAAGGAGACTGTTATGCAGGAAGCTTCCACCTAACCTCGGTTAGGTGGAGATATGGTGGTTACAGGGGAATTTTGAAGGGGAAGAAAAGGGTAGATGTTACCCCCTGAGGGAAAGAGTGGATACCTAAGTATTACTCTGATCCGGACGAAAGCTCTGACGCCTTGTCTGGATCACATCCCTCAGGTCTTGCCTACCTCCCTTTGACTCGTGATTCTTCCTACCCCTACCCGCAGGCGGGGGAGGAGCGCGAGTCGCGACACTAGCCTTCTGTGCTCGTCTCTCATCCTCAAACCGAGACTTGCCAGGACCCCTGGGTTGTTCGGGCTCAAACCCCGACCTTCGTGGAATGAAGGTTTTGAAGGCCGCTGAGAGCGCCTTCGCCTCCCTGAACTTTTCGACGACCGTCTCAACGGTTGTACCAAAAAGTTCAGAGGGCGAAACCAGTGCATCGAGAAGAAAACCCCTTTCTTTTTTCCCGATGTCTGCCAGGTTTACCCACAGCTGCCTCTCCGTTACTACCATCGCTGCCATGGATCTGCCCATGGCAGAGGCAGCCTGCTTAGTAGCACGGAGAGCAAGATCCGTGGTGCGGCGCAACTCAGCCATCTCATCAGAAGAAAGGCCCTCGCCTTTATCCAGGTCTTTCAGCAGGTCAGCCTGGTATGCCTGGAGCACCGCCATCATGTGCGATGAAGCGACAGCCTGACCTGCTGCTGCTTATGCCTTGCCATTCATTTTAGATGTAGTTTGAAGGGGCACAGATGGCAAGGAGGGAGTTTTGATGTCTCACCCATAGAGAGATAGCTAGATAGCGTCTCTTCTACAAGGGGCATTCTCTCATAGCCATTTTCGCGCATCGCCTCGATATTCGCATAACTGGTATGCTGAAACCGATGGATGCGTGAGGAAAACGGCCTCTTCCATTCCTTCTCGATCTCAGTATGGAGATCAGGAAGGAAAGGAAGGCTCAC
Organism: Sinocyclocheilus anophthalmus; assembly: GCA_018155175.1. Lineage (NCBI taxonomy): Eukaryota > Metazoa > Chordata > Actinopteri > Cypriniformes > Cyprinidae > Sinocyclocheilus > Sinocyclocheilus anophthalmus. Next base: position 92,321 of record JADLZN010006313.1, read on the forward strand.
CTGAGCTGGAGGGTTATGGCCAGAAAGATAACGTTCGTCGAGACGACCTTGCGACGCCACTTCCTTAGTCCGCTTCCATGGCAAGTCCAGTCTTGCCGTGGCGCGATCCATAACCTCTAAGAGCTCATCATACGCAGTGCAGGAGGATTGAGAAGGCTCAGCCTTAGCTTCTTCGCTCTCTTCATCCATTTCCTGCTCTTTCTGGGCTGGACCCAGCAGAGCACTGGCCCCTGGATCAGATGATGTTAAAGAGAGAACATCATCCTCCAGTGACTGTCTCTTGCCCCCCACCGATGAGCGCGAGAAGGAAAGTCCCTCTCTAAACTCATCGGCCAGGTCCACCTGAGATCCCCACGAGCTCATTCTCCTCCGTGCCGCAGCAGCGGCGGGTCCCGAGCCGCGGGAAACAGATGGTTGTCCCTCTCCACTCGAGAAGAGAGACAAACGAGAACGGAGTTTTTTCATTGGAAAAATCTCGCAGTGCACGCAGATTGCCCCCTCGCGGACATCGCGTGCGTGCTCCTCGCCCAAACAAACAACACATAGATCGTGTGAGTCATCTGGTGTCAAATAGCGATGACACGGATGCACACACCTTCTAAATGCTCTACTAGTGCTCGCCATAATAAATAGATAGCTCTTACTTTTTCCTTGAAAATGCACACTTCAAACAAAACAGTCAATGAAGACAAAGAAAAGAATGATTGTACTCCCGGCGCCGAGTTATACTGTAGTTCGCACCGCTAGTACGTCATGGCTGTTTCCGGCCACAGTTGGTGTTTTTGTTCCATGTTGCTTTTTTCGTGACATTCATGAACGAGGCGTTCCCCATAGGGACCCCTAGAGGACGCAGTTCAAAGTTCCCATGAAAGGGAATCTGCATTTTTTTTTTTTACCTTAGAATAAACAAAGTTCTACCAAAAGGAAAGCTGTTGCAGGAGAAGAGGAAGTCATTGCATTTTGGTAAAAGGATTATGAAAATTATGATGACAAATATTCTTCTTCTTAATTTATTTTTTTTAATAACATGCACAGATGAATCATTCGCAATAAGACAAGAATGCACATTTAGGAACTAGGGTCAATTTTGATTTCCTGTTGACTTTTAAAGAAAATTATTTTATTGTTTGAGCTGTTCCTGATATTTCACATACCACTTTGACCCTGCTTGAATGAGTTAACATCCATAGATTATCTTGTCTAGAATGCCTGTCATGTCACGATTTTGAGGAAGACTGTTCAGCTTTGCTATATGTGACACAGGTTTCTTTTGTGCGAACAGAAAACAACTGATAGGAGAATGTAGCATACGTGATTGTCTACAAACAGCCTGCCAAGTCTGTGAGAATTCTGGCCAGCAATGGTAAGCTCAGCAAAAGCTCTGTTGGGTAGCAAAGACTGACCCATATGATCTGTTTAATATTTCTTTATAATAAATTTAGGTTTCTATAACAGGTCCACGTTTAAGAAATTTTACACCACTCTATTGCTTTATTTTATCAGCATCTTCTTTCTTTCAAAAACCAATGTTTTGCAGAGCAGTCAGAAATGCATGTTTAAAAATATGTTCATTATATTCACAGTTGGAATTCACAGCAATTGTGTTGTCTGTTGTTTGTTCTATAGTTCTCTTTCACGTCTCCTTGTTTTCCTTTGTGATGACTTTTTAAACAATCACTACTTCCTTGTTATATTTCCCCACTGTTTTTATTATAATATTTATAGACACAGAGACTTGGACTCCAAATTAGAGACGTGTGAACAACACAAACACTATTGTTCAAAAGTTTTTAGTTACTGATTGATTGATTGATTGATTGATTGATTGATTGACTCAGCAGGGATGCATTACATTTATGTAGTATTATATATTCAATATTATGTATTTATGTAAAATGTATTTAGTTACTGTTACATCTGATACTGTTACATCCGATGCTGTATATATACATATATACAGTATATATATGATTTTCAAAGTCGCGAATTGCTGTTCCTTTCACATTACACGCCTGTTTTTGGGTATCAAGTTGCTGTGATTTGCTGGTTGCTGGTCACACATCACACAATATTTAGGAATAATCCCTAACAACTCTGTTTTGTTTACAAATTGTATGTATGAGAAGGGGAATGACGTAAGACTACAACTGAATCTTGCTTTCTCATTGGCTGTGGGTCACCATCAATGCAATTTCCAGTTAAAAAAACATTCCACACTGCAAGACATTGGGCTTGTACAAATACTCACACTTGCGGTCTTTGCGCTTGACCACTTGTCTACTTACATGACATATTTCCTGTATTTGTTTAAGTAAAGTGTTCCTGTAAGTGTTCAAGTGGGGGTGAAGACCACAAGAGTGTGTAGAACTTTTCATTCCCTGATGGGATACACTTGCAAGTGTTTATTTGGATTTTCAATACTTTACCTTAAAAAAAACCTAAATGTCTGTTCAGTAGTCCCTATAACAGAATGTAATAATTGTGGTCCTTCTAAGTGATAAAAAGTTGTAATAAAAGCAGTTGCAAATGTTGTACAAAGTAAACAAACTCATTACAAATAAGATGTGCAACGCTGTATGTTTTACAACTATATGTAAAATTATGTAAATTATACATGCCAAATAAAATGAACATCTATCTCAGTCACTGGTTAATCATGAGCCTAAATTTTGATCTTTATCTCCATCAATTGTTTTTGAAGTGGGATCCACAAGAAAACATGACGTTCCCTGCTGGATACACAAAAACTTATTTCAGAATCTACACATGCATCGCTTCTGAAGATTACCTAATAAGTTGCAGGATGGCATGTTTGTTGGTGGCAGGGAATGACATATGGTTTCTGACAAACTTACAGTAAGTAAATGTTTTATTTTAAGTAATCACTACAATTAAAACAATAAAAAAAGTTAAGGCTCTGTGGTTGTATGTATGTATATTGTACATACACTGTAACCCTAACTTTAACTAAAATAATTCAATTTAAATCAACTACATGTATTTTCATTTTCTATTTTAAAATATACCGTATTCCTGGGGTGCAAAGTTAAATTTTCAGCAGCCATTACTCCAATATTCAGTGTCACATGATCCTTCAGAAAACATAAAAATATGCTGATTGGGTGCTCAAGTAACTTTCTTTGTTATTAATGCTAAAAACAGTTTAGCTGCTTAATGTTTTTGTGAAAACTGTGATCCACTACCATTCAAAAGTTTGGGTTAAGGATAAAATAAAATAAAAATAAAAAATAAATAAATGAATGAAAAAAATAAAAACGTGTGATACTGTGATTAATATAACAAAATAAACAAAATTAGATACTTACATGCAGTTACTGGATGATGTGCTTTTGTAATGTCACCCTGTATCCACTTGGTGTCAGCAGAAGCAAATAAAAAATCCTAATAAGAAGCATGAACAATGTCTTACATTTTTATTTCACCATTTTTATCTAAACTGAAAAAAATAAAAGTTTTTTTTCTTTAAATCCAGCATTTAAAATCACCAATTTAAGTGTCATTTTTGTTTTGTTAGGGCAATCTGTTGATCCACATGCGTTCTTGTTAAATTATGTCTCAGATAGGACTACTTGGTTTCTGATTAATTGATTCTGATTTTTAAAATATTAATTTATTTTGAAGAGCAGCAAACCACAATGAGTTAACGAATGAATAGATAATCACACAATGCTTTCTAGAGATTCTCAAGAAGTATAATTCTGGTGCACATTCTTCATCAGTAACTAGATGGGACTGTTAATTACTGGAGTTAAATTATGAATCAAGACTTGAACAAAATAGAGTGAAATATGGTCTGCAAGAGAGAAGTTTCTTTCAACCCAGATCTTCAAATCCTCAGCTGTTCTCTCCCTCTCTGTCTCTTCATTCATCAGCCCTTCCCTCTCTCTCTTTTTCTGTCTAACAGTAGATTGTGCATAATTAAATTCAGCCATTCTTCCTTGTTCCAATCTTTTTCCCAGTAGCACTGGCATTAATGAGGAGCTCAGGTGTCAGGGGAAGAGACGTGTGTCAGACGTCAGGAGATAGCACTGTGGAGACACAGAATGGGGGCAACAAAAGGGGCTCAGAAAAGAGTGGGTGAGGTGAGAATTGCAGCCAATGAAGTATTTAACACAGGCTTTATATTTTTAAAGATTTTCAACATCAAATGCAATCAAACATAAGAATGGAACAAATAACACCCACATATACACATTACACTACCTCAAGTTTTCCCATCTAACAGGTGTTTGCTGCATATCCTGAGCGCGTGTGGCCGTGGGGGGTGTCATTAGAGCCACTCGTTGGGCTGGTGGGTGGCCAGGGCATGTGTGTAGATCCGAGCGCCTGTAAATGTCACAGAATAAAGTCCTACTGTGCATAGAACTAATTTCCTGTTAACAGCCAGCTCTCTCTAATTCTGCATTATTGATAAAGGCCACACGTATGCTTGCAAACACACACACACTTATGCAAACAATACCAAACTATCTTGACAAAGAATTCACTAAGAACAACAGCAACAACTCTGACAAACTGACAGATCTGGAAACTTCTTAATAATTTAGAGCCTGCAGAAAAGAGTTCTGGTAAACAAAACTGTTGATTAGCAAGTCAAGCCTTTTTATTTGAGGGTTGATTTTTTTTTTTTCAGTTTAAGAAATACACCATGTAGTTGTTATACCTATCAATCATCTTCAAACAGCTTAAGATACACAAAACACTTAACAACATGAACAATAGTCAGTAAACAGGTTTGTAAAAAGCATCGGAGTAGCATGCAGTGGATGGTGAACTGAGTTCCCTTTCATGGGAACTTCGAACTGCGTCCTCTAGGGGTCACTATGGGGGAACGCCTTGTCATGACCCGTGTCTGAAGCATACATTGAAAAAACACCAACTAGTTGGCCGGCGACAGCCATGACGTCACTACCGGTGCGACTATAGTATAAAATAGGCGCCGGGAGCACACATCATTCTCTTCTTCATCTTCATTGACTGTTTTGTTTGAAACATGCATTTCTGTGGTAAGAGCGATCTCTATTTCATCTCATTATGGCGAGCACTAGCAAAGCATTTAAGGATGTTGTTGACGTTGTTTAACATCTGATGACACACACGATCTATGCATTATTTGTTTGGGCGAAGAGCACGCACGCGATGCCTCCGAGGGGGCAATCGGCATGCACTGCGAGCGTTTTCCAATGAAAAACTCTGTCTCGTTTGTCTCTCTTTTCGAGGAAAGAGGGGCAGCCATCTGCTTCCCGCGATTCAGGACCCGCCGCTGCTGAGGCACGGAAGGGAATGAGCTCGTGGGGATCACAGGTGGATCTGGCCGATGAGTTTGAAGAGGGGTTTTCCCTTTCACGATCGTCGGCTGTGCACGTGAGTGAGCCGCTGGAGGATGATGTTATTTCATTTTCTGATTCAGGGACCAGTGCTCTGCTGGGATCAGCCCAGCAAAGCCGAAATGTCTGAGGATGGCAAAGAAGCTGAGGCTGAGCCTTCCCAATCTTCCTGCCCTGCTTATGATGAGCTTTTGAAAGTTATGGATCGCGCCACGGCGAGGCTAAAAATTTTAAAATTAAAAACAATTTTTTTTCCTTGCTGTGAAGAAAGTGACGTCGCGAAATATCTCGATGAACGTTATTTTTCAGGCCATAACCCTCCAGCTCAGGTGAGCCTTCCTTTCTTCCTGTTTTTCATATAAAGATTGAGAAGGAATGGAAGAGGCTGTTTTTTTCCTCACACATCCATCGATTCAAGCATACAAGTTATGCCAACATCGATGCGATGCTCAAAAGTGGTTATGAGAAGATGCCCCTGTAGAGAGATGCTGGCCAGCTATCTCTCTGTGGGTGAGACGTCCTCTAAGACTCCCCTCCTTGACATCTCGCTCGGATGCCAGGGCATACGCAGCAGCAGCAGGTCGGGCTGTCGCTTCATTGCACACGATGGTGATGCTCCAAGCATATCAGGCTAACCGGCTGAAAGACCGGGATAGAAGTCCAGGTCTGAGCCCGAACAACCCAGGGGTCCTAGCCCGTCTCGATTTGAGGATCAGAGACTGGCTCAGAAGGCTAGTGTCATGGCTCGTGCTCCTCCGAGTCGCGGGTCAAAGGAAGGTAAGTAAAAGACCTAAGGGAAGTGATCCAGACAGGGCGTCAGCGCTTTTGTCCGGATCAGAGTGATACCTCAGTTTCTACTCATTTCCTTCGGGGGTCTTATATTTGCCCTTATCTTCACCTTCCTAATTCCCCTGTAACCACCGTCTCCACCTGACCGAGGTTAGGTGGGAATTTTCCTGCATTATAGTCGCCTATGCTGGACCTATGATGTTTTTGGTTGGTTTTATGGCTTCATAGTGACCACCTTACTGATGGTCCGGTCTAGAGGCTTCTCCGGACAGAGCTCCGACGCGGGAACCATGGTGGGTAAGTACGATCCATGTCTAATGTATGTATATATGAATATATATGTGTATCTAATGAGACTGGTGGTTGTGTGTTAACCTCTGCTAGTTTCTTTGCAATGTTTCCCGGGACCTGTGTGTTCTGTACCTTTTCTAGGATAAGTCCTCGATGAGGCCCCCTCTGAAAGCCAGGTTCCGAACCGTGTTCTTGTTGCAGTGTGGATTTACTCTGACGGTAATAAAAGCCGGGTTTCGGCTTCATACTTACTGGATCATGCGGCCATAACACAGGCTTCTGCGGGAGCCTTCGTGTTCATCGGGCCCCCGGCGCGTCACTGCAAATATTTCCTGGACGTCCGGGCTGGGGTTACGCTTTCTTGCTACCCTGACTGGTCTACCGTATCTGGGTCGCCCTGAGGGGTTTTTCCCGATCACCAGGATATCCCCTCTTGCTGAGGCATCGAGCTGGAAGTATAGGTGGCATTTGCGAGAAACTTTTTGTGTAATGCTGTCTCAGGTAGTGCTCCCCTTGCCTTAGAGGGTCGTATTTGTGCTTGCTTCTCCCGTTTGGCCCAGTACTTCCGGTTATCTGTAACAGATGCTTGGAAAACTCTAAATCCAAATACTATGGTAAGTGCACATGTTAAGCTTTGCGCACTTTTCTACAAATCCACATAAGTGGTAAGTGTGCACGTTATGCTTTGCGCACTTTCTAAAATCCACATAGCTGGTAAGTGTGCACGTTATGCTTTGCCCACTTTTCTAGAATCCACATAGCTGGTAAGTGTGTGCACGTTATGCTTTGGCCACTTTCTAAAATCGTGTATGGTAAGGGTTACGCATTTTTGATCTCGTTCCCTTTCTCTGAGTTGGTTTAGACCCCGGTACTTTGGGCTCCACTCATCTAGTGTGTCTCTTTTGACACACTCTGGAAGCATCGCTCCCTCACCATTGAGGGTTATTGTGAGTATGGTTTTTTCTTTCGAGCGTTAATCCTCTCTGAGGAGTTTGATTCCTCGCTCCATGGGCTGTCCTTGTGGTAGTTTGAGCAGTGCTCCCCTTTTTTTAAAGGGTTACCTGGAATGAGCAACTTTATTCCTCTGAATTCGGAGTTCTCCTTTCACATGAGAAGTTTGCGTTCTCTGTTTCTCCAGAGCACCTGGAACCAGCAGCATCAGGTTAATTAGGCCCTTCCTCTGCCTCTCTGATGCGTTGAGTTTTTTGGCTAGCTTGCAGTACGATATCCTTCTTATTTCTAACGATCGTGCTGTAGGTCGTGCCCCCTCTCGTTGAGAGCTGGGTGTGTGCTCCCTCAGGTAAGGTAAACTACTGCTAGCCGTTCCATCATTGGAACATGCTGTAGGTCGAGCCCCTTCTCGAATGAGAACTAGGTGTGTTGCTCACACAGCTAAGTAAATTATTGCTAGCTGGTCCAGCTTTGGAACATGCTGCAGGTCGAGCCCCCTTCTCGATTTGAGAACTGGGTGCGTTGCTCCCTGAAAAAGAAAGGGGGAAAAAAAAAAAAAAAAAAAAGAAAAAAAAAAAAAAAAAAAAAAAAAAAAAAAAAAAAAAAAAAAAAAGGAAAAAAAAGGAAAAAAAACAGCTAAATAATGCTAGCGGTTCACATTGTGACATTCAGTAGGTTGAGCTCCCTCTCGATTGAGAGCTGGATGTTTGCTCCCTCAGCTACAGATTTACTGCTAGCCACTCCAGCATTATAGCCATATACATAGCGTTTTTGGGGATGCGCTATTCCTATCTATGGCTGCTCTTTCAGGGTGCCACGAGAACCCCTAGTACGGTATTTCAAGTGTGTGCACGTTATGCTTTGCCACTTTCTAAAATCCACATAAGTGGTAAGTGTGCTTGTTATGCTTTGCCCACTTTTCTAAATTCCACATAGCTGGTAAGTGTGCATGTTAGGCTTTGCCCACTTTTCGAAATCCTGTACGGTAAGAGCTACGCGCAACAACTTCGTGCTCTTTCTGAGTGGTTTAAAACCCCGGTTCCGCCTTGGGCACCACTCCTCCTATGTATCCTCTGGATACCTACTTTAACAGGGTGTTGCTACTAGTGGTCTGTTGAGATAGTTCCTTCAGCATATGCAGAGCATGTGTTAGCCCCTGTGTGACAGGCCAAGACTTGATATGATTCTAGGCTCTTGGTCGTATTCCCTTAAAGGAATATATTCCTGATTCCAAGCCTTGAGCTCTACCCCAGGCCCAAGAGTCTGGCCCTAACAGGTAAGTATTTTGGGGTATGTAGCCTAGGCCTTTGGCTGTAGGGAATAAAGTCACGGACAGCCGTCTAACGTCCCAGGGGCGACTCCCATAGCAATATGGTAATTTGGTATTTTTTTCTTAGTAGTGCTGTGGTCAAAATATCGATACGACGATGTATCGTCACAGAGATTTGACGATACGAGTATCGATACAGCTGGCCCAGTATCGATATTGTGGCACATGTGCACCAGTGGACTGCGCTTAATTTGTTTAAAATTTTACAACTTTTAAAATTGAGTAGAAACGTGCAAGGTTTCTAAAAAAGAATGAATAGAGCATATATAGGCTACAACAAGGTTTAATCTGGGCGCAGAGGAACACAACTGGGTTGCCTGATATAAAGAGAGGTAATCCCCAAAACAGAGCTTTACACTTGCGCAATATGGAAATATCTGCTAAGTGTGTTACTTATCTTTGTTACTTATCTTTGTCAACCTGGCAGCCTGGTGCACGTGCACTCTCTCTCCACTAGATAATCGCACTTGCTTTCTGAAAACACCGGCTAGCTTGCAGTTTAGCAATCTCCACTTCAATATTCTATTCTCAGAAAAGTGTAATTCATCAACTGTTCATTTATGACACACTGAGAGAGAGAGAGGGAGAGAGGCTGTGTATGTATGAAATACCACCTTTTTGCCGCGTTTCTCTATTAACAGTAAAGCTGTGGCTTTAATTCCTTTAGAAACAATGTTAGCAGCTCCTTGTTGAGAAAGATAATGTAGCTCTTGAGCGATTAAGCTATTTAGTTGATAAAACTGTGGGGCAGCGCTAAAAAGTTTGTTCCTGAATGTCTGAGTTCGGCCGCAGCGTGATCTGTGAGTGTGACTGAACTTAACACCAAACTGCTTCTGTTTCACACAAATGCTGGCACAGACGTGCATGTTCGGCTAGAGTCACTTTGAACTTGTGCATCTTCGGAAGCGGAGCTGCGCGGAAAGTTACAAAAAATGTTGTGCACACCGCCACGCGAAACAATGTCGCGCGCACTCAAAGCGAACTTCCGCCAACACAGCGATGACGTCATATTTGCTGCGTGCACCTAAGCGAACTTGCGGACGCGTCGAGTATAAATCAGCCTTGAGCGTGTGTGCGTTAGATACAGTGAAGACAGCGCGTTAGTTTAGAACTCTTCTCATTTTTTTTATTGTAGAGACTGTGTTAATTTGTGCAATGATAACATACCAGCATGTAAATTATTTTTTAAATATATTATAATGAGTACATTACAATATACATTTATTAGAACAAGTACATTATTATTTATGTGCTTAAAAACAAGATGCAAACAATCAGAATATTGTACCTGGTGGGGAGTGCACAATGTAAACATGAAACATATGCCATTACCTATATTGTACTGTGGTACAGTTATGGAGGCCCTTCATAATGCAGAGCTCAACTGCCTGCTCTGCCAATAGTTAGAAATGGCACTATAGTATGCAGTGTTTAATAAACAGCTGTTTTACTCAATTCTTCTGAGGTGAAATTCAGTGCAGTCCTGTATCGTGATACGTATCGTATCGTGGCCTCTGTATCGTGATACGTATCGTATCGTGACTTTGCTGGTGATACACAGCCCAAGTACTTAGTGCTCGCCATGGTTCTGGCATGCACGCCCCTCAGCATGGTGGCGTTGAACCGTTTCCCTATAGCGACCCCTAGAGGACGCAGTTCGAAAGTTCCCATGAAAGTGAACATCTCAGGTTACTTATGTAACCATAGTTCCCTGAGTAGGGAACGAGACACTGCATCCTCTAGGTTTCTTGCCATGCTGCGGACGCAAGCTTTAGACGAAGAAGTGAATGATGTGTGCTCCCGGCGCCTATTTTATACTATAGTTGCACCGGTAGTGACGTCATGGCTGTCGCCGGCCAACAAGTTGGTGTTTTTTCAATGTATGCTTCAGACACGGGTCACGACGAGGCATTCCCCCATAGCGACCCCTAGAGGACGCAGTGTCTCGTTCCCTACTCAGGGAACCATGGTTACATAAGTAACCTGAGACGTTTTCTGTGTAAACATGCACTAAACAGACATGTTTGACTTCTGAGCTTACGTCTTTTGCGTGTGACATAATGTTCTAAAAATGTGGCACTAAAGTTAAAATAATTTCAGCATTTAAAAAAACAAAGGTCTCTAGATCTTGCACATCTATGCCCTGCATTTTAAATACAAATATGTGTTCTGTGTGAACAGCTCAATAGTCTCTTCAATAAAACACAAATGTTTCGCATTAGTCTGCAAATGAAAGACTGAATGAAAACGCTAATACACTCTCTGACAGTGGTGCTTATGGAAAGCAAAAATACAGTAGTGTACAAGGGCAGCATGTGCAACTTTTTGTTTCAGACACCCGCATGTCAGAGGAGAAGAGAATTAAACATTATTTAAATGTTTTCATACAGCCGTTCCAATTTTGTATTCACTGTGGTGTTTATGAAACAACACCAAATGCAAGAGTACAGAGACAAGATTCTTCCTCTGCTGTTCACTATTGCTTGGCAAAATATTCTGTTCATGAGCACCACCAAATTGCATTTTTAAGTAACAGCAGTGAAATTCGGTCGAGTCGTACGACTCAGAAATCGACTCAAAATTGGACAGAAATTGCAGTGTATGCTCAACTATAGAGTTAATTCATTTACATATGACCCACATAAACTCGAAAGGTGAAAGAGATGCACATTAAATCATAACCCAAGGTTATCCATTCATTCACTCAAAAAAAAAAAAATGAATCTACCAATTCAAATCACCAACTGCCACTTTAAGGGGCCACTGAATTGAGGTCATGTCTCAATTACTTTCTTGTGAGGAAAAAATAATCCATATTGATTCGACACTATCTTATCTGTTTAGACAAAGCGACAAGTCTGTTGTCGCCTATGGAGCTTTCAGGCGTTCTAAGCTGTGAGGGAAAAAAAACAGCAGGGTAGGAGAATCGTGTTGGAAATGTCTATGAGGAATTCACGCCTCGAATGCCCAGACATACTGTTATTTCCCAGAGTGGTGCTAGGGGCTAACACCATTCTCGACTCTCTCTCACACACACACACACACACACAGACAGACAGACAGACAGAAAGAAGAGTTTAGGAGACACAGGCCCATCAATTTTCTCAGTTTTTCTCACAAGGGATGTCTTCTCACAGTTGCCTTTGTTCAAAAAGTGTTTAGTGTGCAGGGCTGTGCATATGTGTGTGCTGTTTTATATAAAAATGTTAATTTGGCCCAGGTGTAACACCTTCTCCCCAGAACATGTTGGTGCCTGTCTTTCCAGACTAATTAAATCGATGATGGAGTATTTCACTTGTTTACTTCCTGACATCTTTCATAAATCATGAGAGCTAATGTTTTTTCCTGAGAAATCATCGTATATTCATAATATTATTGAGTGCTATAGAAAAAGTAAATTTCTTCGAACTCAATAAAGAGATCAAAGTATGCAGCCACATTTTGTTCATGCATCTGTTGGCAAAATAATTTACAACTGCATGTGGGGGGGGGCTTAAACCATATGCTTGTCAAAAATAAGTGTGTGAAAAGTCCATCTTTACAATTTCCCCATAGCAATGCCTTATTAATTATATATAAAACTTCATTTATAAAATGATATTTTTGTGGGCAAAAATTTCCCCTCTCAGATTTGCCAGCTGGCCAGAGGAGGACTGGCCTCCCGACTGAGCCTGGTTTCTCCCAAGGTTTGTTCTCCATTTGTGTCACTGATGGAGTTTTGGTTCCTTGCCGTTGTCGCCTCTGACTTGCTTAGTTGGGAACACATCATTTCCAGCGATATCATCAACTTGATTGCACAGATACTATTTCAACTAATCAATGATGAAGTTTTAAAAAAAAAAAAAAAGAAATTAAAAAAAAAAAAAAACTAACTTTATTGAAAATATGTGTTTTCCTGTTTTTGCATATACACCTAGTTTTCTAATTTAATACTGTAAAGCTGCTTTGACACAATCTGTATTGTTAAAAGCGCTGTTTCTGTCAGGACCGAATCAGACAATCTAAGATTTGGTCAAAACATGGTTGAAACATGAGGAGCCCAAAATTCCACAAGAGGCCCAAGACAACAGGATGATATAAATCAGACCCTAGCCAGTCTGAAGCAAGCCTAACCAACCAACTTTCACAGAACAGCTTTAAAAATTAACACAGAGAACACACTGATCATAACATCTCAGGAATGAGATTGTCAATTTTGGGGCAAGTTAACAAGAATAATGGTCAAAAGAGATGCACAGCGTGACCACCACATGGAAACATGTGACAGTGATCAAAAGCTTCGGATTGACTTTTCCCTCCACATAAGACAGAGAACAGACTAAAATTCCTCACAGACATTTTAACCTCTCTGGTCTTCACAGAACACGTCCTTATGTTCAGAGAATGGCACAGAAACTGCATTTCCATGTAAATATGCATCTAAATGACACTAAAAAGACCTGAGCAACTAATCATTTCAATGCATAACTCCATATCATGTATGTAACCAACACATTTGACTATCATGTTTTAATCATTTATTGTGTATGTTTTTTAAATAACTATTGAATAGCTTAAGTGGTCATATTCATGTTTAGTATGTGTGTGTTTGAATCTTCATGCTTGAAACGTTTCTTCCAATCAATTCGTTGTCAAATGTATCATATTCTTGTTATAGAAATCATGTCCAAAACTATACTGTGCAAAAAGCGGGAAAAACGTGGACCATGTGACCAATAAAAGAACATTTGATTTATTGAATGGGGAGGAGAAATATACAACACCCCGAGCAAACACGACATCTAATTGGTCAAAACACCATTTGGGGTGTGTTAAACAGCCCGGTTTAAATACTCAGGACATCCCCCCAACATTCTATCCTCTTTCTTCTTGCCTTTTCGAGCCTTGTTGTTGTTTTTTTTTAATCATGCTTCTTTAGTTTTGAGCGTGCTCTGGCTTACACGCCATCTCCTCCAAAACCATGAGGAGAAACGCCACCTGGTCTCGTCAAACTTTACTTCTATTTCTTTAGTTTATTTTTTTTCCATTGAGAGTTTCGTGTTTCGAGTTAAGTTTGCCTAACGCCGCATCTCCGAAAGAGTGCCGTCTAAAACTTCAACTGCAGACCACAGCTCCGCGTCGCCAGCCAACGCCCAATCACTGGCTTCCCAAGACTGAACCTCCAGCCAATCAGAAAAGCGGGAAACCCCTTTTGGCAACCAGACAAGGAAGGGAACCCAGCACACAGGAACGCAAGTACCTCCAGATCCTAGCTGAACTGGTGCATTTAATATAAATTTTAACCTCATTGAGGAACTCAATGCTAGGGTTAATTAAATGATTGATGGTTGTTCAGATCTATGCAATTGCACATATTGCTGTAAACTTGGGATTTCACATTTTTATTCTCTTAAACTAATTATTTCCTCACTTTCTCTCTTTCTGCAACTTGTGTGAATGCGTGTGTTCATGTGTTAGATTTGTTTATATGTCTTAGATTTTTCCAATAAAGCCTTTATATTGAAAAGAGAAGTATCTCGTGTTTTGTGCTCACAAGTTAATGTCTTAAACTGCCGATCTTGTTACTGTGCTAATTAATAGTGTTTTCACTATATTTTGGATATAAATATCCCTTGCAGAGTTGATGTCATCCGGCTCGTTCACTGAATCGCTGGCCGTCTCAGTGATCAGCCGTAAAACAGTGATTACAAATTTTTTTTTTTAAATTTTTTCTGTCCAAATTCCCTTACATATTATTGGTGGAGTTCCCTTTAAAATCTTAAATGATTCCCTTTGAGCTAAATTATCACTGTTTCCCTTACACGCTATATAAATAAAGGTGACTTGACTTGATTTCAAGCAGGTTCAAGTTGGTCACATGGATTTAGTGTTGACCAATAGAAAATCGGTTTGAAAGTGACTTCTGTGTGAGCAGTACTTAACGCACAATGAAAATTTTTTCTGCTGAATTTCACCAATATTTCACAAATGTAACCATTCCATGGCAATCCAAATTGAACTTGAAATCACATGGTGCACATTCTGCCTCATAAAGTTAATAATTGAGTCATATTGGCCTCAGAGGCTCCAGAGGGCTTCACTGACTTCAGAGACCACTGTGCTGTAATTTCAGAAATGTTCATTAAAAATATCTCTTTATCATATAAAATATAAAATAATAGTCATTTCCTCTCTCTTTCTACTTTTCTTTTCTCCTCTCTCAAACTATCTGGAAAAAAAATGTCAAAAATCTATCTTGATTGACAGTGATATTGAAATGTGGTTGCCACAAAAGTTGTATAGGCTATGTGTTTGTGTGACAGAAAGAAGAAAAAAAAGGACCAGGAACAGAAGCACTTGTCTGGGTCTTAGTGTGGAATCTCCACTCATTCCTGAGCACAAACACACACATATGAGTTAACGCGCTGCTGCACATCTTGTATTCTCTGCTCATGGCTCTTGAGATCTGTGTGTGACCCTGTAGCCATCTCTCCTGCCTGAGCCACATAAAGGTCAGTGTGTCTGCTTAGGGAAGAAAGACATATATAAATAAATCATGCTGCACACACACAGACATACAGGCAATACATAACCCATCACATGTAAGACCACTCTTGCTGTGTGAACGTTTTAAAAATAGCTACTTCCTTTCAATCTTAATGAAACATCTCACTGTGGGAATGATGAGGACTCTAAACGTGTCCTGAAGGGAGGTTCACCAGACACGGATTTGGGATCGGTTTTCATGCCGCTTGTGCTCTCCGTGTATTGAACGAGCACGTGGTTTTGGGTCAGATTATTTGAGTGTAGATTGTTTTTATGGTTTATGGTTTGGTTCGCTTCAGTTAGCGTGATGCAATTTCTCAGACAGGGTGAGTCAGCGATGAGAAAAAACAAACAAGACAAGGGTCTTCCCCATACACAAACAAACACATTACCAATGGTGTGTATCATCCAGCTTTAATATTGTGTGCGCATGTTGTCATTTGATATGTTGTGTTACGGCAACGGTTGTATGTGTGTGCTTGCTTATGCTTGTCTGTTGACTTAATAAATGTGATTTGCTGTGGGAGTCTGGGGTCGCTCCAGTAATGAGACTCAGTCTTGCGCGCTCATGCACTCGTGTCTCTCGTCCTCCGCACAACCCCCTCCAGCCTCTCTCTCTTCAATTTTCCTTCACATTCATCTGTAATACATTTATATCCTTTACATTAAAAAAAGATAAAAAATTACCAAATTTTTACCTTCTATGTATTTTTACCAGTCATGTAAGTATGATCCTCCTATTTACCACATAAATAATGATTATTAACTAAAAACTCATCCTGCACTGAGGATATGAATGATACCTTAAATCATGAGGTTCGTTGAGTCATGCTATTATTTTTTAGAAAAGATCAGACTAAAAATCGCATAAAGGTTAGGAGAGAGTTAGGCCATATCAGGGATCAGAATATCATAAAGACAAGCAACACAAGGCTTGTTTAATGTTAAAGGGACAGTTCACCAAAAAATAAAAATTCTGCCATCATTTTCACATCCTTATGTTGTTCAAAACCTGTATGACTACATTGATCTTTCTGCGGACTGAATATATTTTTAAGAATCTTGATTAAGAAACAGTTTTGGTGACCTTTGACTTCCATTGTATAGACCAAAAAAAAAACATTCAGAGACATTTTCAAAATATCTTCTCTATAGTTCCACAGAAGAAATTCAAAGAAAGCCAAAGAAATAAAGTTTTTAGCAGACTATTCTATTAAGGTCCATATATTCACTCTTCTTAGATTGTACCAATTTCTTGCCAACTACACCAAAAATGTTAGATAGAATCTCCATGCCAGGAATAATGGATAGTCTCTTTACGAGATCCTCACAGAACATATTTGGTTTGTCTGGTATCCAAAGCCAGTAAAGTTTTATCTTATACCAAAAAACAGTTATTAACAAGTCTTGTCTGGTACCCAAAACTGGTTGAGAGAGGAAGCTGTGAAATAGCAGAAAGCAGAAGACGAAGTGATGATAAAATTAGCAGGGTTAATTGAATAATCAATGTTGTCTATGTTTCAATGCTAAGACATAATCTGTACTTCATCATGACTTTGTCCCTCTTATCTCTTACTCATGAAGACAAACAACACATTAAACCCAATAATCATAAGACTACACAACAATAGCAGGCATTGCAAGGGCAAGGAAAACAAGTAAAATGATAAGTAATACAAATTAATAAATGATTATGTGATTAAATATAATAATTTAATTATCATAATTCTATCATTATTAATAAAGTAATAATAATAAAAGCAATAAATCACAACACAGATGTATTGTTACTCTCTTGAGGCTACATACACAGGCTGCTGTTAACAAGCCTTGTTTGTTCCTGCAAAACTCCAAACTGAAATCGACAGACATCAATTGCCTCTCAAACAGGAATTAAAAAAGAATAGGCTTGTATTTAAAAAAAGACACCAAATCATTCATTATGTCAAATACGCACGATTTTGTGAGCACATCGAACACTTGACTGAGTGAGCCGTCTGCTAAGCATAATGTTTTTTTCAATATCAAATTCATTAAAAGGAATGTTAAGGAAATATATGCTGGTCACAGTTAATCATCTAGTGGAGCCTGGCTCTTCTGCAGATTTGAAGTGATCATTAAAAAAGAGGCTGAGGAAGCAACCCAGTAATCAAAGCAGTCAGCACAGTAATCACTTCATATCACTGACATATACACATGCAATGAGGGGGAAAAGAGAGTTTTGAAGAATATTTGGAAATTTGCTGAGATTCAAAACAACCTTTGACTCATTTGACAATTGCATGGACAAAACAAATAACAACAAGGCATTTTTCAAAATATCTTGTTTTGCGTTCCATGAAAGAAAACAAGTATTGCAAGGTTCTCTCTTAATGAACATGTCTTTGGGATGTCAGTGCCACTGTTTGCAGCTAACCATGACTGACTACCCCTCTCCCTCTTCTTTTGGGCCAAACCCTGACCTTTCAGCATCCCCTGAAGGACAGCCGAACCATTACAGTAATTAACTGAAGAGAGAGAGAGAGGAATGGAGGGGGATCATTTCTGCAGAGACAGCAACTCTTGCATGTGGCTAGCCATAGAGATGCCTGCAGTTAATGCCTAACTCGCTTCCATTACCAATGAGTGCATGGGGGCAGGCCCAATATTAATCTAACAAAGAGCTAAGGAACAGTTTCACACATCTGACAGTCAGCTGCTTATGCTCTGGCTGCGAGATGGATGGAGACAGCAAAAAGGAAAGCATCTGAATAAGAAGTACGCTAAAATGATATTTACTACAAATACACAAAAACATTGAGAGTCTGAGTTTTGCTTCAACTGTGAGCACTTTTATATCCAGCCAAGTGACTGATATTGTTATACTGTATATATATATGAAGAGTTCAGATGCAAAAGCCTCTAAATGCCATCTGAAATTTTCTTCTAAAATGAGCATTTTTATCAGGCCCCTATATTTATGTTCAGTTTTTTCACTTTAATTGCATAGAAAATTACCTATACATTGCCATTAGAGGAAAATAACTGAACCTAAACATAGCAGCCTGATAAAAAATGCTAATTTTAGATGACAATTTCATAGGCACTTTTAGAGGCATTTGCATCTTAAATCTTCATATATATATATTATATATATATTATATTATATATATATATATGTAGTATTTATGGAGTTTTTTAAACTGTGTTTTTGTAAAAAAAATATCCATATTTAAAACGTAATAAACACTTTTCTCTCACTTTCTACCCCCTGTCGTATGCGGAAGCCATCCAGGCTGATGATTGTGATGTCTCGTAGCACATGGTGGTGATTAGGGATGACTATTGTCCAAGCATGGAGGCGAGACAGCAAAACAAAATGCCGGTCAATGAATACAAGCACAAAACGAGATTTGACAGAAAACTGTTGTAAGGAGTTCAATATAAGCGCAAGCAGAGCTGGTTTTTCCCTTTCCAAGTTGTGCGCTGAGGTGCATACTTGTCCCTACGTCAGATGCCCAGAACTTGCTGCACAAATGGACAATTAGCGTAAGTGCGAGAAAATGTTCTATACAGTAGCAATTTAAATTGGAAGTTTTTCTTACAAAACGCACTGATTCGCTACAGGAAGCCTTATTCACTCCCCATAGCCTGTGTCAGCGTCCTGGACCACTCAACACACAATATAATTTTTGTTAGCTAGATTTAACAATACGCGTAACACCCCAGGAAGTCGAACAGGCCCCTGGTTCCATGGCAATGCTGACACCAGATACATTTACGACCTTCTGGAATTTAGGTGAAGAAAATCACTTCCTTGCCCATAAGGAAAGTTCACAAGGGAAGGACTTTTCTTTGCTACTTAATTAATAGGAAAACCTGCGTTGAATGAACACATTATCCTTCAGGTCAGTGTATATTATGTGTCATCGTATATTTTGTCTTTGAAATTGTATACTGTGATGCAGGTTTATAATCGCACTCCTGTCATCCTTTCACTATTTGTAATCTTACCTTGTTTAGTATCTATGAATTTTCCTTCTTATGATCGAAACAAGCGTGTGTATTATATATTGGTACATAGGCAATATATCTTAGGGTCCTGAGAATCTTTAGTAATTTCGATTCAAGCCCATTTGCAAATTACCATGCTTAGAGAACAAAGGGGTCTTAAACCCTCCAGCAATTGCCACCTCCCTCTTGGAATTTCCATCTTTCTCATTGGACAAGCCCATCTTGAAATGCGGGGATCTTCTTCCCTTCTCCGACCTTAAAGGCCCTGCTCCAGGGACCCTCCCAGTCAGTGGTTTGTTGGAATTCTGAGAGGATGTAAGAAAAACGCACCCGGAAACCGTAAGCTTGTGCCAGGCTTCGGCCTCGACCTTTCAATTTCACCAAGATACTCTGACTCAAACTGGTTCTTTTCAACAACTAATTTCAGCAAGATCTTGGGCCTTAAAATTGCATCAGGAATCTATTTTCAGACAGACGAAACTTGCAAGTATCAAACTTAGTCTCATTAATTAATACATTAGGTATCATTTGCACCTTTTTACAAAGGTGTGTTTTGCACTTAAGAATTAAACGTATCCCTCAAGGTGTAAATCTGCTGAATATGCAAATGGTTCCGTAACTTCATATTCTTATTTTCTCTCCTTTTTACTGAGTTAAGCTTTAACCCTTTTCCTATACCACCTGTATGTGTGTGTGTATGTGTATGTTAAACCAGCTTAATGTGTTTATGTAGTATGTTAGACCAGTTTATGTGTTTATGTAGTATGTTAGACTAGTTTAAGTGTTTATGTAGTTAATAAAGTCTTACTTGTATCACACTTGACGTGGTTCATTGTTTGCTCATAACTGGAGTCAATAATCATGCACATTTACGTTACAAACTTATAGAATTGTACAGTAAGAAATTTATTTCCCTTAACCAGGAAATAACGTTCTTAGAATTGACAAGACGGTTGACCTTGAGTGGTCAGCTAAATATCTACAGTGTATCTAAAATATGAATAGTTAATTATACTAGTTATGGTTAATTATTCATATTTCTCATGAGCTGATTCGCTACAGATTTTGGTGGAGAATGCGGGCATGATAAAACTAAAGTTATGAGTTTTAAACACTGTCAACCTAAAAGTGTGTGCGTGATAGTCCAGGTTAAAATAGGGCGTGACTTGAGATGCGCTGTTGTGTCCCTATTTGCTGGCTTGTTTAAATGCAGATAAAGTGGGGGTTTGAATTGGTACCTCTATTATGATTGGAAGAGTCTTTATGTATTTCATGCTTAATGGTATCAGTGTAAGGTTAATCTGATTTTAGCACAGAAACCCTAATTTCAGTATTAAAGCATAAATCTGTTCTGACAAAGCATAAGTCTGAATCTCAGCTCAGCGGCATGTCCAAAACTGTACCATAATGTAATATGCTTTATTGAAGAAATCACAAAATTGCAGTATTTTTTAAATTGTTTCTTTGAAGAAGAAATCTCAGTACAGTTATATCAAGGTAGATTTGAGTGTTGCTCCTCTTTCTACAGCATAAAGGCCTTATAGTTTATAATTAGATTGAAGCAATTCATCTACACTTTGACTGTATATATACAAGCCTAGCAACCTGGTGGTCATGATTTTGTTTTTCTCCGCTGAGTGAAATTACGGTGGTACCTTGTACCTTAGATTCATGTGTAAGGCACACATAACTGCATATATGTTTAAACCGGTCTTTAACCTACAGTAAACCCGTTTTGGTTATTCTTTAAACAAGTGCAAGAAGTTTATTTGTTACTTAGAGAAGCACTCACCGAAGTGCTTATGTAATGCAACAAGTCTTGAAGGCTGAAAGCACCACGTTCTAAAACTGTGGGCAACTTTTTAAAATAGACAGACATTCAACTGTTTTAATTGCACTGGCATGCATTGGTTACCGTGACAACAACTTGTCACAGGAAGCGCTAACTTCACATAGCACAACACGCCATGTTGTAAACAAACCACCTGAAGCAGCTAAGCTAACACGACTTAGCATAGTTTCATCTTAGGCTAAGCTACCAAATAGCTTTAACAATTAGGGGTTAACACTCTTTAATTGAAGCTTTTAAATACAGCATGTGTGTATGCCGTGTGAAGTAATTTGAATTTAACCTAATCCCTGGTTTCTGATTTTTTTCCATTTCTCTTCCTTCTTTTTCTTCTTTTTCTATGTTTCTCAATCTTTAATTCGTCTCAGCGAATTTAACTATCTTAGATGTATCCTTCCTGAATGCTTTTGCTTAGTTACTAGCTAATTAAATCTAAATTTATTTACATTTTAACTGTCTATCTAGAGAAGAATCATTAAGTTATTGGGTGCTTTTAGTGACACAGTGAGTAACGTGCTACGGAGGGCGGGGCACACATATGGCAAAATCCCAGCATGGGAGCTGAACACGCAGCAGCTGTGACCAGACATGGTGTGTTGCCCAACACAAATCAGTTAATCACTAGTGCTACTGATTGTTCCTAATATCATATTGATTACCCTGTTTTAATAATAGCAGTCAGTTAATTTTAAATCCATTTACATGGTATACCCCCTTTTGTTCCATTTTGTTTTGATGTTCTCTCTGAACCTCAAAAGGAACCAGAGACATTTCTATTTTTGATTTGTTTATTTTCAAACATGTGCCCTAATTTGATGACCCTGTTACAAAAGTCATCTAGACAAACGCTAGGGCATAACTATCATCCTGAGTACCAAATAATAAGCATAATCTGAATAGAAATGCTCTCCTTTTCCTTCTGCTTTTCCCTTTTCTCCTTCACTTCCTCAGAGATTGAGCCTGTTTGGGGAACCGTCAGTAAATTCTGATTGATAATTGGACAATAAGAGCAGTCTTAATTCATCAATCAAAAACCTGTTTATGTCCTTTTCAGCAAACATATGCTGACCCAAACCTATCTTAGCATTCACACTCTGTTTTGATCTTGTAGTAGTCTCTAGCCCTTACTCTCAACACAAGTTTGCCAAATGTTGCACATGCTCAGACTAACTGCCCAGAATGCAGACCAGAGAGGGCTGGCCAGTCGTCGTGAGGAACACCCCCTACCCAAGCCCGACGACCACCTACTGAGCCGAAAACAACTGGACACAGAGAGAAGAGTACCACAGACTCATGACTCAAGGTCATCATTTCCTCCCACAACCTAATGGGCTTAGGAACGGGAGCAAATTATCTCATCCAATACAGATCACGGGCGGTATCCCACAAGGACCCCAGCATAATGGAGTTACAGGAGGAAATTGATAGGCTTCAAGAGACTCTGATCCAGCAGCTGAACAAAACTCAAGACAAGCTTGACATGTTCCGAAGAGAACTCAGGGACTCCTATAGGCTGCGAAAGGAAACGCAGTGGGAGAGACACCCTACTCCTGCATCCTCACTCAGCCGTGCAAACTTCCCCATATGCACCAAGCTACAAAGGGGGGAGCCAACAATTTCTGCTTAACAACTCAGCAGACAGAACCATAATACCTCAAGCAACCACAGGGAAGCATCCCCGCAGCAGCGCATGATGCGACCCCCAGAGACATTGACAAGCTAGCCAGAAAAATCCCAGCTTTCACATGGCCAGGAAAATAATAGTTTCCTATTTTATGCAGTACGAGCAGTAATTTAGAATGGGGGCGTCGTTTTAAACATTGCTTGCAAGCATACCCAATAATCAATCTTATGTGTCTGTTTCATAAGTTTTAGTAACTTCTTCTCCATGTGCATACCAGTTCCTGATCAAAACCAGATAAAATTATAGTTTGAATGCGCCTTCCTACAAGCAGTAAGAAGTTTTCAGTGCTATAATGTGTTTAAATCGTACGATAAGAAACTAACCTGACTTTAGCGAAGATATTCCTAATTTCTGTGTTAGTGGAGCATATGTCTTTTTCCTGACGACGAATTTTCAGATTAGCAGCTCATATAAATGGTACCAGAATAAATCGGTCTGATTTTGGGCTAAGAAATCCCCTTCTTCAGTACTGTGTAGGTGATCTGAGCGATGCTCCTCATTTCACTGATTTAAGGCCTTATTATGTGTTATGTATCATTGTATTCATATCGACCCACTCATGTGAAACATTTACGTAACTCTTATACATGCGCGCACCAGTTTCTGATCAAAATCAGATAAAATTATAGTTTGAATGCGCCTTCCTACAAGCAGTAAGAAGTTTTCAGTGCTATAATGTGTTTAAATCGTACGATAAGAAACTAACCTGATTTTAGCGAAGAAATCCTAATTTCTGTTGTTAGTAGAGGGTACAGCTTTTCTGATGGGTAAACCTCAGATTAGCAGCCCATATAAATGGTACCAGAATACATCAGTCTGATCTTGGGCGAAGAAATCCCCTTTTTCAGCACTGTGTAGGTGATCTGAGCGATACTCCTCATTTCATTAATTTAAGGCCTTATTATGTGTTACGTATCATTGTATTTCATTTTGACTCGCTCATGTGAAACATTTACGTAAAATTAATGGTGTTATTCTAGCGTAGCTAACTACGAATCCACCATTGCCTGTGAAGTGAATGTGCTGGTTTGATTAAGGAATGAATTTGTATGGGACATGCATGAGTTTCCCATGCATGATCACAGCAGTGCAAGTCTGCTCCACTTGCACCTGTTGTGAGCTTGCATTGGTCTCCTAGCAACACGTGACCCCAGAAGTGTGAGCAGACTCTTCTGGTTAATCTGACAACAGCACCCACTTCACAGACCTGTGTGTAAACAAAGAACTGCGTGTAACTAACGCTAACTCTTAAGCAAGCCCTTTAGCCTCAACGCTAGCTGTAGCTCTGACTAACCGTAGATGGTGTGTACAGCGTACTTTTCTACACCACCCTCTCTCTCCCTCTCTCTCTCTCGCTCTCTCTCACACACACCGTCACTCCTGGTGTCACTTCCTGTTGATGCCATCACCTCCTCTTTGGTTTCAGTTCGTGTGGTCCCTACCCACATACTGTAGTTTACTTGTGTTATTGTTTATTTTTGTTTTGACTTTATTCTACTTCTTTTTAATTTTATTGCATTTATTTACATTTGTTTAGCACAAATGTACCAATTCAGCTAAATTGATTTGTATTAAATTTGAGATTTAATTAAATCAAATTTTTATTTTTTTTATTTTATTTTTTTTTTTTTTTTTTTTTTTTTTTATTTAAATTTTTTTTTTTTAAATTTACTTTCCCTTTTATTTTCCTACAGCTCTTAGGACCCCTTTTTTTTTTTTTTTTTTTTTTTTTTTTTTTTTTTTTTTTACCTTTTTTTTTTTTTTTCACCATCACCATCGTCGTTTTTGGTTTGGATTACAGTAGTTCGAGCAACTGTTTTTTCCTTAGCGAGTTATACAGGTTATTAATAGCATAATCCCTGTTTCCTCTCTACTTCTCCTCACGCCTCATTGCCAGGCCTAATACGTTGAAGGGCAGCTAGCATTGCAACACAATGTAGGCTAACATTAAACTAGAAACAATTCCCACTGTTTCGTTTTCTTTTGACGAGGTATTTGGTGGGTCCCTGCTAGTTTATCTAACAGCCTAACCCTAGGGTTATGATGTCTATTGCAGCATCACACACAAGTGAACCCTGCTTAGCCATATCTCTTAGAAAAAACTAAAATAGGTAAAATCTTCCCTTTTTTTTTTTTTTTTGAGTTCATCTTATTTTATTTCAGTTTCGTCATAGTGACCAAACCCGTGAACCATCATTGTTTTAAGTAATAGTTTGACTACATGTATAGCCCGGTCATCAGCTGACCCCTGCTTACGGCCCCCTCAACAAAGTTACTCAAACTCTCTCTTTGTGTTCACGAACACAAAAACATAGCACCCTACCTCACTAGCTGCCTCCCACCAGCTATTCTTACCTTACACGGCCTACACAGCCGTTCTCCTTAGAGATAGTTTAACACCTCTGTTCGTACCTGCATTTGCCTTGTGCCTTTGTCTCTCTGGTGTTCCCACAAGTATGTCGCAGACATTTCACAGACATCCAGCCCTGCCAGCTCATCAGGACCACCTGGAAACTTAGCAGAGCCCTGTAATGGACATCCTTCAGCTCCAAGCCGCCAACTCCTGGCATGGCAAAGAAAGGAACAGCGAGACTGCGACATATGTGAACACCTGACCAGCATCATCCTCTCCTTGGCCCACACCCTCAAGGGCCTCAGACAGGAGGTAAATGAGCTGAAACTGCAAGTCACAGAATTTTGCAGAGAACTGACACCTGCTCAACGATAGAAAGCACAGAACGGATGCAAAGAACCTCACAGAATGGTACGACAGAAGGAAATCACCAGTCTTCACGAGGCTCTAACAGCTGCTATACACCAAGCACCGCTGGAAAAAGCCATCAGACAGGACTTGAAAAGAGAACTGTTTCACACAAAGTCATTCTTAAAACAACTTATGTGGAACTAAGTGAGAGAGACACCACATCTTAGGCCTTCGAAGGCCACCTGCATACAGACAGAGCTTAGGTCCAAACCCTGACTCAGCAATTATAGAGGAGCTTGACATGGTTCAGAAAGAATTTAAACAGTCCTACCGACTGCGCATAGACTTAAGCAAAAGACAGCCAGCTGAACATCACGTCGCCAGCAGTGCAAGCCCTCCACGCCTGTGCACAGCTACGAAAGGGGGGAAAGGGAGCCAAAGCCTTCTGCTTGACACTTCACAAGTCAGCTCCCTGAAAACCTCTGCAGCTGCAGAAAAAAATTTAGGCGAACCGAAACAACGCAACGAGGTGATTTCAGTGTCACAAATGAACTGAAATATGCTTGCGGACCACAAGGCGAACAGATAGGGAAATCACGAAACAGAACTTCCCCTGGCCAGGAGGCCCACCCCCTCAGCCAAGAGTCCAAACCTGCGAGGGGGGGGGGCGAGAGCCACTGTTCACACGTCACCAACCAGCAGCCACAAGGGGGTGGGGCAGGGACCTTTCCAGAGGATCACTGCGGGGGCAGACAGCCCTAGCCAGAATAGACAGAGGCCAGCAACCATGGCAACAGACCAGGTTCCAGACCAACCACTGGGAACAGGCGTCCTCATCCTGCAAACACCACGGGATGTCCAACAGCAGTCCACCACAACATCCATCTCCACACCCTTCACATGGGTGCTGAACGGAGGCTACACAAGGTCAGCTGGACACGCCTACTTCTGGGTTTCAGGAGCTGCTGACACTCGCAAAAGAACTCCTTGAACAAAACTCAACTAAGGAGTACTGAGAAGGACAAACCTCTTGACTCCTTGCCTGCTGCAACACAGCAACAGGCCCCTCCAAGGGAGGAGCATCCCTTGAAACCGGTCGACACGCCCAGAAGCAGCCAGACAACGTTGGATGCAGCCAGGTAACGGGCCCATATGCCCAACAGCGAAAGCTCTACCAACACAACTCAGGCAAGCTCAAGTCGGTGTCGCTTGGCTCTTGTGGCGGATTTCTAGTGACGTTGAGCAAAGCAGAGAGCTCACAACAACCTGCCGCTTTTTTTTTTGCTTTCCGGCCATCATCACAGTCCATGGGGAAATTCTCTACACACTATAGAATCTCCATAACAGTTTCCGGCAATCCCTGGAACCACCTGCACTCCCACCAGTGAGAGTCTAACCCGGCTGTCCCACATAACGGGTACCACAGATAGCCTACTGGCCAACAACATCAACAAAAACATCCTACCAGGACTAACTCACTTCAGGATGACAGGAGACACAGCCTCGACACCTGCTGCATAAACTCGAGGACCCACACCTTGCTACAGCATACATCACCACAGCACACCACCTGACAGCATCCACCACTGCACCACAACCACTCCTGGAGGCACCAACAGCCAAAGATCCGCCACTGGCTCCCAGCCGTGAGTGTCAGGTGTGTGTTTGATTGTTCTGCACCTTTGACATCGCTCTTTGTTGTCTATTCTATGGACAACAACGGTCGAAAGGGGGGAATTTGTAGCGTCTTGACCAATCAAACACACAATATATATTTTTGTTAGCTATGTAACAAATACTCTGTAACACCCCAGGAAGTTGAACAAGCCCCTGGTTCCATAGCAATGCTGACACCCGATACATTTTACGACCTCCTGGAATTTAGGTGAAAAAAATCGCTTCCTTGCCCATAAGGAAAATCCACTAGGGAAGGACTTTTCTTTGCTAATTATTTAATAGAAAAACCTTTCTTTGAATGAACACACAAAAACCTTCAGGTCATTGGGTATATTATTGACATTGTGTATTTGGTCTTTGAAATTGTATACTGTTATGCACTTATAATCGAAACACACTCCTGTCATCCATTCACTATTTGTAATCCTACCTTGTCTAGTATCGATGATTCGCCTTCTTATGATCGAAACAAGCGTGTATATTATATGTTGGTACATAGGCAATATATATTAGGGTCCTGAGAATCTTTAGTAATTTCGATTCAAGTCCATTTGCAAATTACCATGCTTTCAAACAAAGGGCCATAAAAACGCCCCAGTATCTCAAAACTCCCACTTTGGATTCCAGCCTTTCTCATTGGACAACCCCATCTTGAAAGGCGGAGATCTTCTCCTTCTCCGACCTTAAAGGGCCCTGCTTCCAGGGACCCTCCATCGTGGTTTTGTTTGAATTCTGAGAGGTGGTGAGAAAAACGCTCCCGGAAACGCTAAGCTCGTGCCAGGCTTCGGCCTTGACCTTTCCATTAATCAAGATTCTCTGACTCAAAATTGGTTCTTTCTCATCAACCAACTTCAGCAAGATCTTTGGCCTGAAATTGCATCAGGAAGCTATTTTCAGACAGACGAGACTTGCACGTATCAAACTTAGTCTTATTAATTGATATATTAAGTATCAGTTACACCTTTTTACAAGTTTTGTTTGAACTAAGAATCTGACGTTTTCATTCAGGTTTTAGATCTGCTGAATATGCCAAATGGTTCCATAAATGTCATTCCTTATGCCTCTTTCTGTACTGAGTTAAGTTTTAACCCTTTCCTATACCAACTGTATGTGTTTGTGTGTGTGTGTGTGGGTGAGTGTGTGTGTGGTATATGTTAGACCAGTTTATGTGTTTATGTATTATGTTAGACTAGTTTAAGTGTTTATGTAGTTAATAAAACCTTACTTGTATCACACTTGACGTGGTTCATTGTTTGCTTATAACTGGAGTCACTTAATCATGCAGATTTATGCTACAAGCTTTTTGTAGAATTGTACAGTAAGAAAGTTATTTCACTTAACCAGGAAGTTAATGTTCTTAGAATTGACAAGACAGGTGACCCTGAGAGGTCAGCTAAATATCAACAGCGGATCTAAAATATTCATAATTAACTATAACTTATTATGGTTAATTATTCATATTTCCCAATGAGCTGATCGCCTACAACATGTGAGGCACGTTTTATTATGGATGGATGCGCTTTATTTGACTTGATTTGAAAAAACACCCGCCCAGTGGGTGCTTGGAAGAGCATGGACAATTTTTAATATAACTCCGATTGGATTTGACCGAAAGAAGAAAGTCAGATACACCTAGGATGCCTCGAGGGTAGTAAAACGTGGGATAATTTAAATTTTTGGGTGAACTAAGCCTATAATTAGAGATTTTGCATATCGTATTTATTGTGGTTATGCACTCACATCATGTTGTGGTGCACAGTGGTCACAAAAAATTATGATTTGCACACATTTTTAAGCATTGCGGTTAAAAAACCGTTTGGGGGCTTTACATAACAAACATCGGCACTAGTGAGACTGTTTCTGAGCTGATCTTTTATGCTTTAATGGCCTTGGACTGTTAAATACACATATTTATATGTATGAAAATGCCCACCTTTGCAAGCTTCCTCTTAAACACAGTCATTAAAGTAAACAGCTGAGAAAGAAACAGTATATTGTATCCAGATATTCTGTCAAAGGGGAAGCTGCCTATTATTACCCCTGTCTGTTATTCATGTTAATCAAACAACAGTAAGACAAAATCTCATTGCTCTTGACTAAATCACTTTTGTAAATTTAATAAGAAATGTAATTTAAACTATACAGTGTTTTTGATTAATTTATATAATGTATGTAGCATTTGTTTATTGTAGTTTTTAATTATGTTGCTTGTAACTAGCTACTTATCTTCAGTAAGCTTGAGTTTTTCTCTTTTTTTCTTCTTTTTAGGCTTGTATTAGGTTTTTGTGATATTGACACTGGTGACAAGAATTATGAAAATTCTATGGTATCAAAACTTTGATATCATAAAAGCCTTATTAAAAGCAAACACTACTTTGTGATACTGTACACATATCTTTATCGTGATGTAAAATTACTCATATTGTGATATAAGATTTTGGTCATATCGCTCACCCTTAGTGCCTTCTGCATAAACCAAATGAGGTTCTGTGCTAGCCTGTGCTATATCCAGTGTTTTTTATTCCATTGACTGACAGAATGAGTTAATAGCAGTAATCATCTGGAACATCCTCCTCTGTCTGCTCTGTTTGGAATATCATGGCAGACATCATGCACTGAGTCAGCGGCCCTCTGATAGCATTAGTGCTTGCCTTCAGGGCCGGGAAGGGACAGCCCCTCCTTCAGAGATGCAGAAATGTCAAGGCAATTCATCCATTCACACATACATTTGTCCAGCAATCTTTTTGTCTCATATCATGTCTGTCCTTTCAGCCTTGTATTCATCTGTGTGGCATCTGAATGACATCTTCTTGTCCATCCATCCATCCATTCCTGCATTAATCCTCAATAAATGTGTTTTTCTCCAACAGTCTTGTCTCTCTCATTTCGTTTAGGTTCAGGAGCCTGTTTTTGTTTTGCTGTTGATTGGCTTTGGCATTGCTGACTCCTCGTAAAAAGTGTTTGTCTGTGTGTATGTGTGTGTGTGAGTCTGTTTGAAAGAGAGAGAGAGAGAGATTTGTGATAGCTACGTCAGCTTACTCTTTTAAGTGGAAAGAAAAATATAGACAGCACAGAGCACATGTATAGAACCACATAAACAACAAACCGGTTACATTTTAATTTACTATTCCCAATATAGATGGAACACCACACTAAAATACTCTGGCATACATTATTTTGATCCTAGGCTATCTGCGTACATTTTCAGCGGCACTGCAGCATCGCTACGTTACACAGACAGCACATGCAATTCACTAACGAATGACTCATATGGTTCTTTTTTAGTGAATCAAAACTACTCAGCCCCAAATCCCAAACAAATTATTTTAATGAGCTTGTTCTTTTCAGTTAAACAAAAGTCCTCTCCCAAAACCCACACATGCAGTCTTGGCCCCTTGGAAGCTCTTGTTGTAAAAATGTTACTTGTGTGTACCATTAGGCAATCAAAAGTTCCATGTCCACTTGAACACTTGGGAAAAAAACAGGAAATACATCATGGGCTCTATCATACGCAAGGCGCAATGTGGCGCCAGGCACGACGCAAGTGTTTTTTGCTAGTTTCAGTTGTCATGTTCACGTCCTGCACCACATTGTTTAAATAGCAAATGCATTTGCGCCCATTTGTGCACCCATGGGCTGGCTGGTCTGAAAACAAGGTGTGTTCAGGCGCATTGCTGGCGCATTGCTATTTTTAGGCAACTGAAATAGACTGAGCCATTGACCAACAAAAACCTGGTCAAAAGTCTGGCGCAATATATTTTTTTATTTACAGAGAAATTACAGCGATTACAGGCCATATCTTCAAGCATGGATGATCAACTGGCCCATCAATTGGTCTGTGCAGTTATTTTATCCGAAAGAAAGAAGAAATCACGACAAAAGATAATATGGCAGAAACAATGGCTTGGAAGACGTGGACAACAAAGACTGTCAGTACTGCAGAAAGAGATGGAGGTAATTAAACAGTACAATGAAACGTGGTATTAAATACACAATTTATGCATTTGTTACATTTATTTATAGTTAGTTGATTTGATTAATTTGTGGCTTTTTATGTCTGTTCATAAAGATGCATGATAAGAGTGTTTATACCATCTGCAATGTGATTGGCTAGATTAGTTCCACCTTGTCATTGTGTCGCTCACATTACGGGAAAATATCGTAGCATCTGTGATAGCTCGAGACAGGTTTGGATCACGTTGCTGACCTGCTCATACATAACGAGCTTCGGCAAACGCAACGAGCACCGATTTGGACACCATCTGGGGGTTTTGCGAAGTCTTGATTTGCCCTGGCTGTCATTTCCAAGCATTATACCCGTGTTTGTTTTCTGTGCATCTGATCTTGGACTGTTTCCTGATTCTCTGATTGTTATCTGCCTGCCCCGACTTGGATTGTTTCAACTGGACTCTGTTTGCTAGCCGCCTGCCCCGATCTCTCGCCTGGTTCACGGTTCTGTCTCTGCCTTGTCTCTGCTGTTCTGCCTTGCCGGTATTTGACCCTGTATTGTCTGACTATTCTTAATAAAACTGCAAATGGATCCAAACCCTTCTGACGTGTCGCAACAGAAGACTTCGCCAAACAGCGATCCAGCAGCGCTCATACAACTATCAACAGAACTCTCTGCTCAGGCCTACGCAACGCTTACAACTTAATTCGCATCCGTGAAGGAGACGAATGGAAGACGGCGTTTTCCACCACTAGTGGGCACTATGAATACTTGGTTATGCCATTCGGCCTGGCAAACAGTCCTTCAATTTTCCAATCTTTCATGAATGACATCTTCCGGGACATGCTCGACAGATGGGTAATCATATACATCGACGATATCCTGATTTATTCAAACACTCTGGAGGAACACATCCACCATGTTAGATCTGTGCTGAAATGCCTTATGAAGTATCAAAGCCGAGAAATGCGAGTTTCACCAAACAAGCACCTCATTTCTCGGGTATATTATCAGTCAGGAGGGGGTAGCCATGGACGAAAAGAAAGTTCAAGGCAGTGTTGGAATGGCCCCAACCTCAGACAGTCAAAGAATTGCAACGTTTTCTGGGGTTTGCAAACTTCTACAGGCGATTCATCAGGAACTTCAGTTCGATCGCCGCCCCTCTGACTACCATGACTAAACGTCACACATCCAGACTGATTTGGTCCCCAGAGTCACATCTGGCCTTCGACAAATTAAAAACTCGGTTCACCACTGCTCCTATTCTCCGACATCCAGACCCAGAGCGCCCATTCATTGTGGAGGTTGATGCTTCTAACACCGTGGTAGGCGCTTGTGGTGAGGGGGGCATGGTTTAGCGGAGTCTGCAGTGGGAGAGAGTGGTCGGAGACGAGCGGTGAGTAAGTAGGTCAAGTGCAAAATGACATTCACCTGCTTCTCGTTTCAGTGATTGGCCTGGAGAGACCGTAAAATGCCTCAGGGGAAACAGAGCGAGAGAGACGAGACAGACTGAGGATTCGTGGGGAAAGACTGTGGCCTGTGGCTACAGAACCGCAGAAGTGCTATATAAGTTTTGTTTATTTTGAAGCGCCTGAGCACCTGCCTGTTTTGCTGTTCCCAAGGGAACCATAATAAATTGCCACGAGCCTCAGTCACGCTGACTCTGACTTCTTCCTTCCTTACTAAGAACCTCGTTACAGCGCTATACTATCTCAACGTCATGGTTCGCCAGCTAAGATGTACCCGTGTGCTTTCTTCTCCCACAAACTGACTGCCACCGAACGGAACTACAGCGTGGGCAACCGTGAACTCCTTGCCATGAAACTAACACTAGAGGAATGGCGGCATTGGCTGGAAGGGACCATTCACCGTCCTAACCGATCATAAGAACTTGGAGTACCTGCGTTCGGCTAAACGTCTAAACCCCAGACAAGCCAGGTGGGCGTTGTTCTTCACAAGATTTCGGTTCACATACAGACTGGGTTCTAAGAACACTAAAGCCGACGCTCTCTCACGACAAACTGAGGAAACAGTCCAGGCCACCGCTAACGACACTATCCTTCCCGAAAACCTTCTCGTGGCACCTGTACAGTGGGATATCATGACCGAGATCGAACATCTGAACCTCCAAGATCCACCGCCTCCCGAATGCCCTGTAAATCTCACTTATGTACCAGAAACCCAACGACAGCGACTGCTCTCGCAGGTACCACGGTATGCCAGCTCAGTTCATCCAGGAATGCTGTCCACAGTTACACCTGCTCAGGATCGATGGTGCCACTATGCTGACCGACAGAACAAAATTTTATCAGAACTGTAATCACGTGTTCTAGGTTTGCGTAGAATCATGCATGATCTTTGGCGTTTTATGGCTTAAGAGACCCTTTTAGCCTTTGACATTGCATAATAAAATACGTCATGGTCACGTACTTTACATTTATATGGGGGCTAAATTGCCAAATGTTTCCTCGCGATCAAGGAGATTCTAAGCAGTCCCCCACTATCATCTCCCCATCTGACTTCAAACACTTTCCAAAGAGATGTAAATGACCCCGATGCCAGGCACCGATGGGCCTGGCTGACCAAGCAAATAACACCACACACACACACACACACACACAGTAAAGACCTTTACTCTATTTAGACAATAATTGAGCAGTTACAAATATATCTGGTATATTGCATGTGTTGTTTGTACGTTTCCCTATTAGATTAGCTGAGTTACCACTCGTTATTTGTATTAGTTAAAGCCCTAAACACTGATATTCAGGTGTATGGATGTATCTTTGGTTTAATCTATTCTAAATGTTTCTTTCTTGGTATCAATATTATCTGCTCTTTATTCCTCAAACAATGATGTACAGTATGTGATTGTGAAATGCATCATACGATTGGTACTATATTTTGGGTAAAACTGCACCAATCCTCCAGACCGGCCATAAACATGCAAATGGACCATAAAGGGAGACAAAGGAAACTTCTCCCGCTCAAAAATTCACGCCTGGTATTGGCTAGCTC
The DNA here is from genome assembly GCA_018155175.1 of Sinocyclocheilus anophthalmus. NCBI lineage: Eukaryota > Metazoa > Chordata > Actinopteri > Cypriniformes > Cyprinidae > Sinocyclocheilus > Sinocyclocheilus anophthalmus. Next base: position 126,429 of record JADLZN010006313.1, read on the forward strand.
ACCACAAGTCGGGGGTGAAGAGGAACCCTCAAAAGTGATTAGCCCGAAATGATTTTTGCTCAGAAAACCCTCTTCTTTTGAGACAACACTTCCCAAGACGACTTCTCCTCTCGAGTTTGTCTTTCGGCAGTTTTTATCTTCAAGTAACTTCGATTCGCTGTGGACTTTCCTATCTTCAGAAGAACCAGAAGTAAACTTCCAGCTCACTCCTAAAGAACTCATCAAAGACCTCCGTTGTCTACCGCATCAGGACTCTTGTTCAGCAATCGAAGCCAATGCAAGTAACCGTTTACAATTATTTAGATGCGTGTTTAAGCTTGAGCCCCTTTAAGGTGATTTTTGATTCTCTGATGATTCTCAATAGGTTGTGTTTAAGGTTGATGTGAAATACTGCCATTATTTTACTTTCCTCTCTCTTTTCCTTACTTTGTTTCATTCTGTATATATGTGTTGTGCTTAGTTTAGTTTTATGTTAGATATAGTTTCATTTATTAAGTCCCTTATATTCACGATCGATTGCCTCTGTTGCTGCTCACAATTCGAAGTCAATGACTGTTTTGAACCCTTGCTACATATGCTAAATTACTGCTAGCACTGCATAAAGAAGGACAGTTATTCTTCCTTGGCCAGGAAAATAATCGTTCCTTGAATTGATAAATGATTATATTGTCTGCTCGGTGGACGGACAGATCAAATAATTGTAATATTGATTCTGCTACAGTTAATTCGAAGATATAATCTAAATATTTATTATTAATCATAACCAGTTATAATTAGTCATAAATATTTCCCTGTTGAGCCGATTTACTACACGTGTCACACTTCCAAATCACCCAGACAGCTCCCGGCCGGCCTGCTAAACCCACTACCGACACCACAACAACCTTGGTCTCATATCGCCATCGACTTCATCACCGACCTACCCAATTCTAAAGGTAACACCACCATACTCACAATCATAGTCCAATTCTCCAAAGCCTGCCGCCTAATTCCTTTACCCAAGCTCCCCACAGCCTTCAAAACCGCCGAATTGCTCTGCAAGCAAGTGTTCAGATTCTATGGCCTACCCGAAGATATTGTGTCAGATCAAGGGCCTCAATTCACTTCAAAAGTATGGTCCGCCTTCTTCAAACACCTCAACGTCAACATCAGCCTTACATCCAGTTACCATCCTCAATCCAACGGGCAAACAGAATGTCAGAATCAGGAGGTGATTAGATTCCTCAGATCATACTGTCAGCAACAACAATCGGACTGGAGAAGGTATCTATTATGGGCAGAATATGCACAGAATTCACTTGTGAAACCAGCCACAGGGATGACCCCGTTCAAATGCATTCTGGGTTTTCAACCACCATTGTTTCCCTGGTCTGGCGACCTACCCTCGTTCACAGATTGGTTGCAACACAGCGAGGAGGTCTGGGACCAAGCTCATACCAATCTACTTCACGCTGTCAGACGACAAGAACAACAAGCTAACCGACTTCGACGTCCCAGTCCAGAGTACACACCGTGCCAATGGGTATGGCTTTCGACTAAAGATCTCCGCCTCCGGTTACCATGTAAAAAGCTCAGTCCCAGGTATGTTGGTCCCTTCAAAATTTCTAGACAAATAACTCCAGTATAATTCCATTTAGAACTGCCCTCTAATTATCGTATTTCTCCCACATTCTATGTATCACTGCTTAAACCCGCTGGTGGTCCAAGAGGAGAGACAGAGGAGGAAGACCCCCCTGCCTATCCTGGTTGACAGCGAGGAGGCGTATCGAGTGCACGAGTTGCTAGACTCCAGACGCCGGGGCGGCACCCTCCAGTATCTGGTCGCTCCCGTACTGCCTCCTCCGCACCACCAGAGGGAACTGTCCCCGGAATATTAGCGATCTCCCATTTGGACTCCATATCCCATCATCTCTCATACCTGGGACTGAGTACACAACCACACCTGCACTGCATTTACACACTCACACACACACATATAAGCCACACCATTACACAGACTCTTTGCGAAGTCTTGATATGCCCTGGCTGTCATTTCCAAGCGTTATACCCGTGTTTGTTTTCTGTGCATCTGATCTTGGACTGTTTCCTGATTCTCTGATTGTTGTCTGCCTGCCCCAACTTGGATTGTTTCAACTGGACTCTGTTTGCTAGCCGCCTGCCCCGATCTCTCGCCTGGTTCACGATTCTGTCTCTGCTGTTCTGCCTTGCCGGTATTTGACCCTGTATTGTCTGAATATTCTTAATAAAACTGCAAATGGATCCAAACCCTTCTGACGTGTCGCAACAGACAACATGTCGTTAATGATCGCTACACATTAGTTGTTAGATGTATTTTTATAGAAATTAATGCTGCTTCTGTCTGTGTAAACACCTTTTGGAATAATTGTTTTAAATGTAGGAGAGAGTGGGGTAAGAAGAGGTGCCATTTTTTTTACGTGTTTGGTCCTCAAGATAAGCGAAAATGAAGCAGAATTACAATTAAATTATTTTTGTTATCTTTCTATAAGTCATTTCAGTATGTCTCCTATCATTTTAAATGATCAGATTGTATCTATGACAAACAGTTCTAAAAATGTTGCTTCTTATAGAATTGCATTCCCATGGCTCAATTTGCCCCAGGTTAGGGATAAGCTGACCCGAGTCAGTGGGTTAGATGCACCATTTGGGTTTAAACAGACCATCTAAATGAATCTGATTCAAACCCATGTGAAATTTAAAAGATAATGTACCTCTTTAAAAAACTAATGTAATAATCAGATTTCCTTTTACAACAGTCATATTTCTTTTCATATTTGAGATTTGTACTTCTTGTGATTCTAAAGTGACTGCTCCAACACGTCACTGTCGGACGATTAATCCTTCAACTGCTTAATTGTTTTCTGAGGCTTTTAATGGCATTGATGATGATTATTCAATGTCCTCATATGGCCTTAACACAGATGACTTAACCTCATTGTTCTTTTCAACCTGTCAAAGTATTTTGGATACAGTGGGCCCTTTTAGGACGATTTGAGAAAAACCTAGAGCTCAACCGTGGCTGAATGCTACTACTTGAGCTGTAAGGCTTGAGTGTAGAAAGGCGGAACGCCGCTGGAAGCAGGATAAATTGCAGATTTCTTTCAATATTTTAAAGGAAAATGTGTCTAAATATAAAAAAACTGTTAGATCTGAGAAATCAGATCTAACAGAAATCTCTCTAATGTTATCTGTAATAACTCTCATAAGCCAGCTGTGCTGTTCAGTACTATTAATGCTGTTTTGAACACTCTCCAAGCTACTTGCTTAGAGCCTTCTGCCGAAATGTGTGAGAAATGTTTACACTTTTTTTATTGATAAGATTGAGGCTGTTAGAGCTAAAAGAGCTGCTGTTTTTAATCAGTTTGAGCCGGTGTCTCTTGCCTCATTGAGAGAGATCATCGTTAAAATGAAATCATCCTGATGTGGCATGGATATTGTTCCTCCTTCCCATAGGAACGAAAAATCAAAAGTGAGATCTCTTTAACATCTCAAATATTTCTCCTAGAAAGAAATTAGGTTACTTTAAGATCTAATGGATATTTTTGCTTGAGTCTCCTGCTTCTCAAACTTGTCTTCAGAAACAAAAACTCTAACAATCTCACAATGATCTCCTTTATCATTTATCAATGATCTCAACAACATCACACACTGTGCTCAGATATTTCTCCTTAGCTAGAGACTCTGGATATCTCACATTTGTCTCTTTTAAAGCTTTAGAAGAGATCTCAACAACATCACACACTGTGCTCAGATATTTCTCCTTAGCTAGAGACTCTGGTGGTCTCATATTTGTCTCCTCCAAAGTTTCAAACAAGATCTAAACAGCGTCACACACTGTGCTCAGAAAATTATCCTAGTCTAATGACTCTGGTGGTCTCATATTTGTCTCATTTAAAGTTTTAGAAGAGATCTCAACAACATCACACATTGTGCTTAGATTTTTCTCTTTAGCTAAATAATTTGGTGGTCTCAATGCTTTAGAAGAGATCTCAACAACATAAAAGTGCTGCATCAAGTCAAGTACTGAAGGCACTAAATCAAAAGGGGGGGGGGGGGGGATAATAAATTCAGAGTTAATGGCTATATTGAGAGAGAAATTATGCAGAAATAAGGATAATGTTACTTTTTACAGGACAATGTTTATGTACTTAGGCACATCATGTAGTGGATGCCTTAATCAAAACTGATCCATAGAAAATGTAACCCGTTCAGCTCTCTGCTGAACTTTTTCTGTTCGTTTTGGAGACTTTGTCTCCTCAACTGCTTCTTTCACGTGTGGGGTCCCCCAGGGCTCCATTTTGGGGCCTATTCTGTTCTCGCTGTATATGCTCCCCTTAGGACCAGTGGTTCTCAACACTGGTCCTGGGGACCCACTGCTCTGCACATTTTGTGTGTCTCCCTTATCTGACACACCTATTTTAGGTCCTGGAGTTTCTTTTAATGAGCTTATGAGTTGAATCAGGTGTGATTGATGAAGGAGACACAAAATGTGCAGTGCTGGGGGGCGCCCAGGACCAGGGTTGAGAAACACTGCCTTAGGACATATTTTTAGGAAATTTGGTATTTCTTTTCATTGTTATGCAGACGATACGCAAATTTATCTACCTTTGAAACGAAAAGATACTTGCTCTTTAGCACCCCTATTGCAGTGTCTTGAGGAAATTAAGGCCTGGATGGCACTAAATTTCCTTAATTTTAATGAAAATAACAGAAGTTATACTGTTTACGCCGGGAGGTATTGTGAGTCATTAGATTTGGATCTTGGTGAATTGAAACAACTTGTGAAGCCCTATGTAAAAAATGTTTCATGGATTGTGATTTTAAATTGGACAAACAGATTAATGCAGTAGTAAAATCTAGTTTTTTTTCCAATTGAGACCATTGAGACTCACCAGTGTAAAATCTTTCCTGTCTTCTAAAGACTTTCAAAGAATGGTTCATAGTTTTATTTCAACTCGTCTAGATTATTGTAATGGCCTCTATATAGGTATTAGTCAGGCCTCTCTCTCCAGACTGCAGATGCTCCAGAATCAGCTCGACTGCTGACGAGTACACGAAAGCGGGAACACATCACCCCCGTTCTCGCCTCTCTTCACTGGTTACCTGTCCATTTTAGGATTCATTTTAAGATTTTGGTATTTGTTTTTAAATCTCTTAATGGTTTAGCACCTAAATATATTTCCGACTTGATCAAGCTGTATGCTCCGTTAAGAGCACTTAGGTCTGCTGACCATTTGCTTTTAGTTGTCCCACGGGTAAAGCTGAAGAGCAGGGGTGACCGAGCATTTGCAGTGGCAGCCCCGAAGCTCTGGAATAGTTTGCCCCTCTACATTATACAGGCTAAAACACTTGCTGTTTTTAAATCTAGCCTAAAGACGTATTTTTATAGTCTGGCATTTGACGCTATGTGAGAGCTGCTTTCTTTTACTGTCTTTATGGTATCTTATTATCTTCTTTTGTGCTGTTGACTGTTTGTATAATTTATATTTTTATTATTTTATGTGTGTACAGCATTTTGATAAACACTTGCTGTTTTTAAAAAGTGTTTAAATAAACTTTGACTTTTGACTTTGACTTTTCTTAAAGCTAACATAAACAACATAAAACCAACCTAATGAAATTTAAATTTCAATATCAAAGTTGTAAACTTTGCACACTCAGATTAAACAGGGAGTCTGTTGAGTAAAATAAAAACTGAATTAGAAAAATCGATATTAAATGAATAAATATCACTGAAACAAATTAGCATTATAATCAAAAGTTTCTTGAAATGGTAGCTAGGTCGAAAAGGCCACTAGGGATGGCAGGAAGAAATATATATATAGTTCAGTCATGAAACTCTAGATGGCACAGGCTGACGGGTTGTTAACGTAACTTAGTGGTTCTCAAACTTTTTTGGTCGCGCCCCCCTTTAAACCAATAAAAAAAAAATCTGGTGCCCTTTGTTCTATTAGGCATACTGACACAAAGTTACAATTATTTGCAGCGGTCGCTTTGTCGTGTCCAGTTTAGAGCTGTTAAGACACAGTGAGTGAAGTCGAGAGCAAGAAATGCCTTGACATATTTTCTGCATTTAGCTTTTGAATGACCAGCACTTGCCTGGGTCTGTGTGACTTCATCTATGGCTTTTCTCTTCCCTTTCACACACCGATCCATCTCCAATTTAAAGACCCCCCCCCCCCCCCAATACTCGTGCGCCTCCCCTGGCGGGCGCGACCCACACTTTGAGAACCACCTGCGTAACTGATGATATTCAGAGAGGTAAAAGACTTGGCAAAAGATGATTGGTCATGCGCATATGCAGCCACTGATCTACTTCCTTGCATTTGATATGGCTGGCTAGCATGACTGAGATTCACTTGAGAGCAAGTGCCCCTCAGAGTTTTGAGCCAGGGATTTTGAATGTAGTTTCCAAAAGACAAAAAAATAGCCGAAAAATATTTTTATATTTGATACAATCACACTAGTGTGATTAGAAAGTTCAGTGCGGCACATCATAAGCTGCTAAATTAAAATCTGCCTTCACGCTTTGGCTGGAGCTGAGCCAGAGCCAGATGCGTTTTTAGAGTGCTGCCAATTACAACCAATCACACACGATTCTGTTGAGCCTAGGAATGCAAAGGCCAATCAGAGGCGTTCAATGAGTCATTGCTAAATGCCCAGGTGCTTTTTTCAGTTCGCACGCTCGCGTGACTGATTCTGCTCTTCTAGGAATCTCTCTCAGTCAGAAACAACCAAAGTGAAGGCTGCCCCTATGATGTAGAGTATAGTCATTTCTATTGTAAAAGCTTGAGTGATTATAATGGAGGTTTTGAGAGTGCTCGACACTCTGGGCTAGATGAAGTGTCAAGAGACGTTTCTGATAATGTAAATGCTTCTTTGCTCTTTACTGTACGCAATACAAGTGTTCTACTTAGAATTCAACCTGTTTTATTAACTTCCCATTACATCCAAAGTAGTCAGATTACAATAAGGTTATTTGTAGTGGCAACCAGAACCTATCTGGTATGAAGTAACCAGCCGGGTTGGTATGCATAGCTTATCAGAGAACATTAGGCCTTTGCCATAGCCCTTATCGATTAATTCCCATCTTCCGGTCCCCCCCCACGGACGGTCAGTTCCCCCTCGGCACCCCCACCATCTGTTTGCGACGCGAGCATGAGACTCAATGCTCCATTTCCCGTTCCAATAAAAATGGACAATTAAACTAAAAAAGAGCTTACTGCTGTGTGTCACTTAACGCAATGAGATAGGTAGACGAGCACAGACGAAGAATAGGAAGAAGAGACGAGCAGTGAGAAGGCGTCATCATGACTGGTGTGCGTCTGTCTTTCCAGGGGTCATCATGATGTTGCCGAAAAGATTAAAGTAGTAGTAAATAATACATAGTGTTTTCACTACCGTACATTATTGTTTCTCGGCTTCTAGCCCGCCTTTTTGAAACAGGCAGGAGAAGGAGATAGGAGGAATTTTTTACAAAGTTCATTGTTCTGAAAAGCGAGGTGTGCTTTGATTTGCCAGCTATCCAGTGCGTTGTGTTTGGCTGAATACCTCAAGGGACGTGAGAGCGGAATTCAGGAGTTCGCCATAGACCGATAAATGTTGATGCACACTGTAAGGAAAGGGCAAGTTGAGGGAGGAAAAGAAGGGCCAGCGAAACGGAGGGAGGGAGTGAGAGCTAACACCGAATCGCAACGGGAGGCAGGATGGCGCTTTTGGGGCAGCAAAGGAGAGTGTATCAGAAAAGGCGGCGCAATGGTGGGTAGAGAGCGCAGATGGCCGGTAAGGCAAAGGGGCGCGCCGGTGGGGGTGTGTGAATCATCAGCGGCTCGGATCCTGGATCATGAAACGTACTTACGGTATCCGAACAGCCGGCTGAGTCTAAGTTACTCTCGGATCCCCCAGCAACCGTCTATAAAATGTGTGGCACACATTGAATATTGGCGGGGGGAGCAAGCGTGAAAACTGATGAATACCTGAGGAAGAACGAAACAACACAGTGTGGTAAATACAACTTAACCACTGATTGTAGTCGTGTCCTCTTTTGGAAGATCAAACAAATAGTTTTGCTTTCAGGAACTCGAGCTGGCGCGAAACGTAGTGGGAACGACGTTACAGCGTGACGGGATCTGATTCGTGTGTAATCAGACCACTAGAGGGCGAGACGTCACGGCGGGGACGTAATGCCAAGGAGGCTATAAAAGCCGTCGGTTGAGAGACCACCTTGAGAGAAGCTTGAATTCCCGCATTGCGAGCGTCTTCCGATGCATGTTCTCCGCTCCCAGAAGGCACTCTTTGAGGAAGGTGCCTTCGCTAGCGCTCCCCGCGGTGCGGGTCCCGCTTCCGACGAGGCGGAGCGGCGATTACGCTCGTGGGGTTCACAGCTGGAACTGGCGGAGGGAATGGAGACGGGCGATTCCCTATCTTCTTCCTCACCCGCCAGATACAGTGCTCGCTCGCCGGGATAGGAAGCCCGCGCTGCGGTTACTTCCCCCCCGGGGAGCGAGCTCGGCGTTCCGCCTCTCTTCCTCCGAGGAGGTTGACGTGGTTGGCGTCGATGAGGACACGCCCCCTCAGTCGCCCCAATATGAAGAGCTTTTGGAGGTGGTAACTCATGCCGTGGCCAAAATAATATCGAGTGGCCCGCCGAGAAAATGGCTGAACCGCAAAAAAGTAAATTAGATGAGCGTTTTTTGCGTATTAAGCCACCACCTCCGCGCCGAGGAAAGCCTGCCTTTTGTTTTCCCCGACCTCCACACCGAAATTAGGGCGAGAAGTCGGGGGAGACCGAACTTCACTTGGCCCGCCTCTTTATTCCCGCCTCTGATTATTATGGAAATGTGGCGGGGTTGAGTGAATGCGGTTACAGAGTGATGCCCCGGGTAGAGCAGACGCTTGCGAGTTATCTGTCACCCGGCGCGGCATCGTCTCTGAAGGCTCTGGTCTTGCCACAAGCCGCTGCGTACAACGTCAGCGCTGGTGGGCAAGGGGTACTCGCCAGGAGGTCAGGCTGGTGCGTGTCTGCACACAATGGCTGTGTTTTCATATACGCGTTGCGTCACCAAGCCGAAAACGCTTGAAAGAAGCTAGATTTGAGGCTCGTGTATGAGCAGGTAAAATCTGAGGATATTACAGAGCTCAGGAGGACCGCTGATTTGTCTCTCCGCACCACTAAGGAGACCGTCCGTGCCATTGGCAGGTCTATGGCAGCTATGGTGGCGGCGGAGAGGCATTTATGGCTGACCTTATCAGACATGAAAGAGATAGAAGGTTTGCCTAATGGACGCCCCGCTCGCGCCTGCTGGCCTGTTTGGCGACGCCGTCAATTCAGTCGTCGACAGGCACCAGGAGGCTCGTAAGCAGGCAGCGGCGTTCCAGCGGTCTCTCCCTCGCCGCTCTCTAACTCCGGGGGGTGCGGGGCCTCCCGGCGTACCACTCCGAATACAGGGTGCCAGAAACAGAAGTGGCCGCGCGTGCTCCCGTGCGAGACATGGGAGCGAGGCGCACGTCTAGGTCGGGGGGCCTCCAAGGCTAAGTCGGTTCTTCGGACCGATTAAGTTCTAGGAGGTCCTCGGGCCAAAAAGTCCTGACGACACTGGCCCAGGACTTATGAGGGCAGGCCCCTCTGGGGTGGAGCGGGTTTCACCGCATTACACGGTGTCTGTCTCGCCTCAGTGCCCTCAGGAGATCGATCTGCTAACCCTGCCGGAGTTACAGGGCGCAGCGGTCTCCCGCGAGCACCACTCTCAGTCACCGCCCGGCATCGTAGCGGTGCTAAGAGGCTCGCCACCTCCGCGGAGGTCTCTAGAGCGGCAGGTTCGGTTGTTCCCTGCCGGTTCGCCGTTACAGGGCACCGAGCTGGCTGCTCAGATTACACCAGAGATCAGTCTCGAGAGACTGATCCCTTAGTATACTATTTGGCAGCATGGAAACTACTGCCAAATGTGTCGGGGGGTACGTGCCGCACAGTAGAGAAGGGGGGGGGGGGAGAGGCTACAGAATCCAGTTTGGTTCCCCTCTGCCTCTTTTCAACGGGAGTACGCCCACGCTGGTGGGCCCCGAGCAGGCTCTGGCCATGGAGCAAGAAGTAGCTGCTTTCTTCGAGAAGGAGGCCATCGAGGTGGTCCCTCCTCATGCGAGGGAATCCGGGTTCTACAGCCGGTACTTCATAGTTCCAAAGAGGGATGGGGGGTTGCGTCCCATTTTAGATCTGCATCAGTTAAATCACTCAGTCATGCGACTGAAGTTCAAGATGCTTACTGTCAAGCAGGTCGTGTCTCAGATCAGGTTCGAGGACTGGTTTGTCACGATTGATCTAAAGGATGCATACTTCCATGTGTCCATCCTTCCTAATCACAGGGAGTTCCTGAGGTTTGCATTCGGGGGCAAAGCGTACCAATATCGTGTTCTTCCTTTCGGCCTTGCACTCTCACCCCGCACTTTCACAAAGTGTGTGGATGCAGCCCTGGCTCCGTTGCGACTGCAGGGCATCCGCATACTAAACTATATCGACGATTGGTTGATTTTAGCTCAGTCAGAGCAGATGGTGGTTCGACATCGAGATGTCGTTCTCGCCCACATGAGAGAGCTGGGGTTGAGACTAAACGCCAAGAAGAGTGTACTTTCTCCATTACAGAGGACCACTTATCTAGGCGTGGTGTGGGATTCGACCAAGATGCAGGCACGTACTGTATGTCCCCTGCTCGGATCGAGTCGATCATCACTGCAGTCGCGAGAGTCAGAGAAGGACTGACACTCACTGTCAAGCAGTTTCAGAAACTGCTGGGTCTGATGGCAGCTGCGTCCAACGTGATACCTATTGGCCTGCTGTACATGAGGCCCCTACAGTGGTGGCTCAAGACCAAGGGGTTCTCCCCGAGGGGAAACCCGCTTCGCATTTTCAAGGTCACACAGCGATGCCTACGTGCCTTGGACATGTGGAGGAAACCTTGGTTCTTGGCTCAGGGCCCGGTGCTGGGAGCTCCTTGTCGCCGCGTAACGCTAGCGACACGGATGAGTCCCCTACCGGTTGGGGAGCGGTCATGAGTGGCCACCCCGCCAGTGGTCTGTGGAGTGGTCGCCATCTCAAGTGGCACATCAACTGCCTGGAGATGCTGGCCGTGCTGCATGCACTGAGAGACTTCCTCACTGACCTAAGAGGTCACCATGTGTTGGTGCACCGACAACACAGCGGTGTTCTTTTAAATCAACCACCAGGGAGGTCTGCGGTCACGCCGGTTGTGCAAACTCGCGTACCAGATCCTTGTGTGGTCCCAGGGCAAACTTCTCTCGCTGAGAGCAGTTTACATCCCTGGGCATCTCAATTTGGGAGCAGACATCCTGTCGAGACAGGGGCAGAGGCCCGAGGAATGGATGCTTCACCCCAGGGTGGCGAAGCAGATATCGAGAGTTTTTGGCCAGGCCCAGGTGGACCTGTTTGCGACTCATATGACATCGCACTGTCCCCTCTGGTTCTCGCTAAGTCCTCCAGCTCCACTGGGGCTGGATGCCATGGTACAGACTTAGCCGAGGCTTCATCTGTATGCCTTCCCCCCCACTTGCTCTGCTCCCGGGAGTTCTGGAGAAAGTACGCCGGGACGAGTCTGTCTTCTGCTAGTAGCCCCGTTCTAGCCGGGCCGAGTATGGCTCTCGGACCTGATTTCTCTCCTCGACGGCGCTCCGTGGGCCCGTCAGGAGAGATCTCCTCTCACAGGCGGAGGGTATGATCATCCACCCCCGCCCGGAGCTGTGGAAATTGTGGGTGTGGCCCCTGAGGGGGCACAACTCATAGCTTCCGGTCTCTCAACTGAGGTTGTTGAGACCATCCTCCAATCAAGAGCTCCCTCAACGAGGAAACTGTAAACCCTAAAGTGGAGACTCTTCACTTCATGGTGCAGAGACCGCCTGCTTGACCCAGTTAACTACCCGATTGGTACAGTGCTGGAGTTCTATCAGGCCCGTTTCTCCGCGGGGTTAACCAACTCCACCCTGAAGGTCTACGTGGCGACTATTGCGGCCTACCACGCCCCTCTTTGTGGCCAGTCAGTGGGCAGACACCCCCTAGTTACACGTTTCCTCCGCGGTGCGCTGAGGCTGAGGCCTCCGGTACGATCTCGTGTCCCCACGGGGACCGGCTGGGTGCTACAGGCTCTCGCTAGGCATCCATTCGAGCCATTGGGGATTATATATGCCTCTTGATAAAAAACTACCTTCTGCGGCGATATCTTCCCTCAAGAGAGGTGGGGATCTGCAGGCCCTTTCAGTGGACCCATCTTACCTAGACTTTGCGCCTGGTCTGGCCAAAGCGTTTCTATTCCCACGAGCGGGATATGTCCCTAAGGTCCCCTCCTCTGCACCGCGGCCTGTCGTACTCCAGGCCTTCAGTCCTCCTCCTTTCGAGGATCCAGACCAGCAGAGGCTAAACTGCATGTGTCCGGTGCGTGCACTGGATGCATATGTCCACAGAACTGCCCTGTGGAGAAGGGCGGAACAGTTACTAGTTTGTTACGGTCCCCCTAACAGAGGTCTGCCGGCAACTAAACAGACCCTCAGTCGGTGGATAGTGGATGCCATCTCTTTCTCTTATGAGTCCTCTGATCTCCCTTCGCCATTAGGGGTCAAGGCTCACTCAACTCGGCAGTGTGGCAGCCTCTAAGGTAAGGGGGGGGGACTTTTTTTTAGCGGGTGTTCCATTGCAGGACATCTGCAACGCGGCGGTTGGTCCACGCCCCTCACCTTTGTTAGGTTCTATGATCTAGACTCGCGAGCCACTCCCGGCTCTTCTGTCCTCTCGCCCTATAGCGGTGCAATCTTCCACACTGGGCAGAGACTTCGGAGTCTGGCGGCATGGGCATTCTCGTTCCAGTAGTGTTTCGACGCAGCTCGAGTTCCTAAAGAGGAACGTCTCAGGTTACGTATGTAACACTAGTTCCTCGAGGGAACGAGACGCTGCATCTCGGTGCCAGCCTTCAGGCGTCAATGCCAGCGCTATGCTGCACCTTGAGCTGACGCAGGCTCCGCCGTACGTGTTTTTATAGCTTCCTGGTCATTACGTCACCAGCCGTGACGTCTCGGCCATCTATTGGTCTGATTACACACGAAATTGAGAGCCCGTCACGCTGAACGGCGTTCCCCTCGCGTTTCTCGACGCAGCGTCTCGTTCCCTCGGGGAAATAGGGTTACATACGTAACCTGAGGCGGTTTCGCTGTCACAAGACAACACAACGGACTAGCGTGTGAAGCCGCAAAGCCCCGGATACGTGTTACTGATTGGCCAGGATAACGTGAGCCGAAGCACGGTTCTTAGCGTGAGCTGAGGCCGGGTTAGAGTGAGCTGAGGCGGCGGAGTCGAGAACGATGCGCTCGGTGAATGCGATGATTGAGCGGCAACCACATGTGACGGACCACGGGCTGGACTCCGCTTTGTCCACGATAAAAGTTGATGTATTCCCTCAGCGACCAACACAGATCAGCTCCAGGCATGACGAAATGGATATCGTCCTCTTTTGGAAGACCAAACAAGTAGTTTCGCTTTCACAACGAAGCACACAGCGGCTTCACGACCATGGCTGCAGCGTCAACAATACTACAGTGAAAATAAAAGTTACGACTTCTTCTTTGCGTGAACATTTGGGCGGCGTTATGCAATCTTCCCACATAGTGAGGGAAATATGTGGGGGCGTGTTAGAACGAGCCATTTTAGGTAGGTGTGGCTGACTCTGAACTTTCATAAAGAATATCTCTTTGGATTTGAGACTTTAGTCTTTGTAACTTTACAGATCTTCTTTATGCACCAAGAGCTTGTAACACTCAAAAGAGAAAGGACAAATTGAAATCGCACCATATGACCCCTTTAAATCTCACGGCACCACATCACATAGCATTGAGCAGTTAGCAAGTTCATGTACTTGCTTGCAGCAGCAGCAATAATCTTCAACTACAGCAATAACCAACAGCAGCCGCAGCGTAGCAGATCTATTCCGCCAAGACCAAATACATTAACATTATCATATCCATCAGCATGCTAAAATCTTCCCAAGAGTTGTCATGATTGAAATATATATAATAATAATGTGGTGAAAAGCATCATCTGGTTCTTATCAGAGAAGGATGTGGTGTACTTTTTCACTGTCCCTAACTCAAATAAACACAATCATATGTATGTAGACGTGTATTGTGTATGATAAAACTAAACTAAATCAGTTGTGTAATATCACATTAAAATACCAGTTTTAATAGAGATTTAACTTAACTTCAGTGCCTTATGGTGGGATAAGTTAAAATGATGGCTAATTTTTCCCCACAGCATTTGGCTCACTTCGTCCCATATAGCTGCCATTTGGGGGTTAACTAGCTTGCTTACCATTTCAGGCTAATATTAAGCTGAATGATTTGCATGGTTTTATACATTTGCTAAATCACCTATATGCATCATACATATTTTTAGACCTGGATAAATTAGCTTCGATGTAACAGCCATTATATCTGTTATGCTAAAAGTGTACTTTGACAAGCCAAAAACAGTTTTTAAAATAAATGGGTGACTTCCATTCCCCCCATGTGTTTCTCCTTATCACAGTCTAGCAGAAATGATGGGTGATTCCAAAGTATATGGTCACATGACAGGAAAAGTGTACAGTTGGCACGATACAGGGTGTGGGTCAACTTACACACTGGCTCATCTTACCCCACTCTGCCCTATATATCTTCTAAGTTATCTCATCATTTGGCAGTGGAATTGCATTTCTTTTTTTCTAAATATTTCTTCTTGACAAGTAATAAAAGATCATAAACAGAACCTTTAAGAATCATTAACTGGGATCTGAAACTAGAATTGTTAAACTCTAAATTTCCCATATCTAACTAGGAGACATTTTATGCCTGATCCACAGCCACTGAAAACATTTTCTGCAATCTGGATTTGATTTGGAATTGATGTTTGCTTGTAGAGACTGACCATGGATCCCTCTTTAAACAGGAGGATGTAGCGTGACCCCAGACCAAAGCCGCCTCTTCCTTTTTGGATGTTTCTACGCCTCATGGTTTATGTTGCTTGCTGGATGACTTTGGATGGCATCCACTTTTGTCCAGTTCATAAGGTCAGTGCAGCACTTCTGATGGCCTGATGTACTCTAACAAGATTCCTTTTCTTCTGTAGTCTCACTTTGGAGCATTCGTAGTCCTCTGTGAGAGTGCTGAGAGGTACTTCAGGGACTATTTGGCATAAAGGCCAAAACTGAATGTGTCCAACATCAACTGAGGAATGCTGCCATAGGCAGCTAGCCCATGACAAACACCAGCGGGGTCTATTTCTACCTGTCATCTATCTTTCAATGGCTATCACAAAGACTTAACTTGATTGTCAGCTGTCCTTTCACAGCAATCATTGGGCTAGTCCAGGTGATATGCCAGGCCTACCAAATAGATAATGTTAACATGTAAATGTGGCAATCATGTGTTCATATGTATACATATCGATGTTCAGAATGAGTCCTTTTGGCAGTTTTTAATAAAATTAATTTTATTTCAAAACATAAAGGACATTCCTTCAAGCTATTAACCCCCCTACCCCCAATTGACCCCTTGAAACCATTTCTAAGGATTATAATAAATATTAATTCAAGGTAAACAAACTATAAAAATGTGTTTAAATATAATATGGTGTCATCCAGTGAAACCAGTGATCTCTTCAGAAATGTTGCTTATCACCAGAAGGTGCATGTCATGATCATCATAGGATAATTATGAACCAAATTATGCTGCCATCCAGGGCATATTTCTGCAAATAAGAAGAGAAATGGAACCGTGGTTAACAAACATATTTACAGAATTGAAAGCCCAGGCAGAACCCCACCTGCAGGCAATGTTCATCAGTGCTTCATGAATGACCACAGATTCACAAGCCATTATAGTCTGTTTATGCAAAATTCACTTTATACATATACTTTATTTATTTTTTTCTTTAACAAATAAACTCTTTGACAATCCATTTCCCTTCTAGGTCACTGTAGCTCTTCTTGGTCATAGGCTTGCTATGTCCTGTTTGGGGTTGATGTTGATGGAAAATCCCAATTATAGTAATGAAACTCTCAGAGGAAAACAGAAAATTATTCACGACATACAGAGAACAGAAGATGCAGAAAGAGCTATTTTGCACATTATAGCAAAACAATAATAAAAAAGGAAAGACTTTGGGCAAGTGGGAAGTGGGGACAATTTGTGGTCTGGTTTGCTAATTAGTTTGCAGTTGTTATTTTCCACTCTGTACACAGAAAAACATTCAAACTGCACAGACACACTCCACCTGTAGACAAAAACAGAAATCTCCCAGAAAGCTTTCATCTGCTGTATCTCCCCTGTAAATCTGATTAACTTCAGTCCTGGAACAAGTCTGCTTTGAAAATGTGTTTTGGAGTGCATTGAAAAACTTTGATTCCCTTTCGAAAGGGAACTCCACGCTGCGTCCTTTACAGGGCACTAGGGGAACCCTTCAGTGTGTCTGGTGTCTGAAGCATGAATGAAAAAACATCAATGAACTTGACATTGGCAGGTGGAAGCCTATAACATAAGCAAATGAGCGACTGCGGGTATAAAAGAGCACCTGTGGAATACGTCATCCTCTTTTTTTGTCTTCAGGGTCGTTTATTTCTGAAGTGTGACTTGGTAAGAACAATATCTATTGTGAAGTGTTTTAGGAAGTGTGCAGATCCGTGTCAGCGCTATCTGACACCAGATGACACGCACGACCTATGCGTTATGTGTTTGGGCGAAGAGCACACGCGCTCTGTTCTCGAGGGAACGTAGTGCGTTCATTGTGAGCGTTTCTTATTGAGAAAGCTCTGCTCTCGTTTGTCCCTTTTCTCGAGGGAATTGGGACAATCATCTGCCCCCCGCTGCTCGGGTCCTGCCGCTGCTGAGGCAGCGAGGAGACTGAGATTGTGGGGATCACAGATGGAGCTTGCTGACGAGTTAGAGAGAGGGGTTAATCTCTCGAGCTCGTCGGCGGCTGACGATGGTGAACTGCTGCAAGAGGATGTGCTGTCACTTACATCTTCTGATCCAGCAGAAAGTGCTCTGTTGGCTTCCAGTCATGGTGAGCAGGATTTGGCTGGGTGAGGGTGAAGAGGATATTTTTGAACCTCCTCAGTCTGCCTGCCCCACGTATGATGAGCTGCTGGAGGTCATGGATCGTGTTACTGCTAAGTTAGACCTACAGTGGAGGCACGAAAAAGGGGAAATTGCTCGCAGCAGACTTGATGAGCGATTTCTTTCTGGACATAACCACCTAGCTCCCGTGAGCCTCCCATTCCTTCCAGATCTTCATAGTGACATCAAGAAGGCATGGGATAAACCATATTCAGCCCGCATCCATCAGTACCAGCATGCTAATTATGCTAACGTCGAAGGGGTGTGTGAGCATGGATATGCGGCGATGCCCCTATCAAAGAGACGCTTGCGAGCTATCTCATCGGCTTGGAGTGACATCGCTTGGAGGCCCCGTCTGCCCGCTCATCCCAAGCATTAAAGTAGAGGACACATCCTCGCTTGAAAGGTAGGGCATATGCGGCAGCAGGTCAGGCTGGTGCTGCCTTGCATATAATGTCAGAGTTGCAGGCATACCAGGCTGATTTGCTGAAGGACTTAGACCAGGGTCAGGGGCTTTCCCCTGAGGCGGTAGCTGAGCTGCGCCGCACCACAGATCTGGCTCTCAGGGCCACCAAGCAGACAGCTGCCGCGATCGGTAGGTCAATGGCAATGGTGGCCACAGAGACACCTGTGGGTGAATCTGGCAGAAAAAGAGATAAGAAATTTTTCGTCTCGATATGCCAGTTTCGCCCTCCTGAATTGTTTCGGGACACACTCCGTTGAAGAACGTGGTACGGCTAAAGTCGGGGAGCGAAGGCGCGCTCAGCAGCTTATAAGTCTTTTATACCGCGCCGGTCTATGTCTGCGCCCATACACAGGGGGGAACCTGGTCCATCCTGGTCTGCGGGGTTGGAACGGAGGGCCAGTTAGGTTAGTGTTGGTTGCAGCCATCTGGAACTGGTACTGGTACCTAACCTCAGCCTTCCTTCTCTCCTCATGGTGCCCCTCCCCCCTTCTCTCATGTTCACTTAAAAGTGTCCCTGAGCCGGAGCCAGGAGGTGATGAAGATTACAATCCGAGGGGCCTGGAAACAGGTTTCATTATGTGTATTTTTGGTGTGTGAGTGTTGTTGAGCTTCTTTGTTTAAAGAGTCATTCTGCTAAAGCCTCCGCTCTCTAGAGCTCCGCCTAGGCTGTACGTCTAGTGTGTAGGTTGTACTGTAAAGGTGTCTAGCGTTGAGTGTACTTAGGTCGCCTCGGTCGTTTTAGAAGAGTCATTATGCGAGATTCTCCACCCTTATACTCCCTCACTAGGGTGGAGTTGTTGGTTGAGTCTTCTCTCCATTTATAGAGTTTACGCCTGAAGCCTCTGCTCTTCAGAGCTCCGTCTTTGGCAGTTATATGAGTTTGTAGGCTCTTTCTTTTTTGAGCCTCACTAACTGCCTCTGGTGTTAGTTAGTGCTGTCACTAACTCCACTCTTATCACCAGAAGGGCTGAGTGTGTTAGGCTTCCCCTCGTTAAGAGAGTCATCGTGCTGAAGCCTCCACTCTTCAGAGCTCCGTCTTTGGCAGGAATATAAGTTTGTAGGCTCTTTCTTTTTGAGCCTCACTAACTACCTCTGGCGTTGAGTGTAGCTAGGTCCCCTCTCACATTGGACAGTCGTTAGGCTGAGACCTCCACTCGTAGGACTTCTCTACTCGGGCTGAGTAGTGTTCGGCTTCCCCCTCGTCTTAAAGACTTCAATCCGTGCTGGAGCCCCCGCCTCCAGATCTTCCGCTTAGTGGTACTTATGCATGTAGGCTCATCCTTCTTTTTCTCCTCACTCAACTGTTCGACGTTGATTGTAGTTTAGGTCTCCGTCGCTCATTTTGAGAGTCGTTATGCTGAGACCTCCACTCTTAAGAGCTTCTAAACTAGGATTGAGTGTTGTTAGACTTCCTCTTGTTTAAGAGAGTCATTCTGCTGAAGTCTCCGCTCTCCAGAGCTCCGCTTGGGCAGTACTATTAGTTTGTAGGTTCTTTCTTTTTGAGCCTCACTAACTGCTTTTGGCGTTGAGTGTAGCTAGGTCTCCTGTCACTTTAGACAGTCGTCATGTTGAGACCTCCACTCTTCAGGGTTCCCCTACCAGGATCGAGTGTCGTTATGCTTCCTCTCGTTTAAGAGGGTCATCCTGCTGAAGCCTCCGCTCTTTAGAGCTCTGTCTTTGGCGGAAATATGGGTTTGTAGGCTCTTTCTTTTGAGCCTCATTAACTGCCTCTGGCGCTGAGTGTAGTCAACGGTGCCCTCCTCTCGCTTTGGGAGTCCTTTGACTGATATCTCCATTCGTAAAGTTTCCATAGCTTTGGTGGGATGAGCTATCTATGGACTGGTTGGGGCGAGTCTTGAGCCACCTGATGAGGCCATAGTGTTTTGCTGTCAGGGAGGTTGGGTTCCTATGATGTCGTGTGCCCTAGGAACCTTTCCATTGGCTCTTCATCCCTGGCAGCATGGCGTCATTGGTTATTTTGTTCCCCTAGCGCCCTCTAGAGGATGCAGCGTGGTGTTCCCTTTCGAAAGGGAACGTCTCAGGTTACCCAATGTACACCCAGATGGGTTGTCCCTGTAGAGAGGGAACGAGATGCTGTGTCTCATTGCCATGCTTCGGGCATTCCTGCTTGTGTCTCCTTCAGACAAAGAATTGGATGACGTATTCCACAGGTGCTCTTTTATACCCGCAGTCGCTCATTTGCTTGCGTCGTAGGCTTCCGCCTGCCAATGTCAAGTTCATTATCGTTTTTTCATTCATGCTTCAGACACCGGACGCACTGAAGGTGTTCCCCTAGCACCCTCTAGAGGACGCAGCGTCTCGTTCCCTATTCTCAGGGAACCATGGTTACATGCGTAACCTGAGACATTTGTGTATACGTCCTGATCTGAGTCTGTTTTGTCAAATATAAGAGTTTGGTTTAATTAGTTAGGTTTTCCAACCTGTTGTTGATATGATATAACCAATGTTATGATATAACCTAATGTGGTGCTTTCGATCTTCCTTCTTCATCTTACATTTACACTTCAGTATAAAAAGAGAATTATTTTTAATTCACAATCACTGAACTCAAAAAGAAAGTGGATGTTGTATACTGGGTCTTATTGGCTTCCTCCCTTCGTAGAGCCCTCATATTAATATTATATATATAACTGTATATTAGTAAATATATATATATAAATATATATATAATATATATATATAATATATACTGCTGAGACTGAGGGGCCACAGTGGAAGCCAGTGCCGCTGGATATTGTGGTAATTAATCCTGTGTCAAACAGGTGACTCTAACACAATGCATTCTTTCTGAACCCATAGATTAAATATGCTATGAGGGGGCTGATTTGCATAAGAAATAGTTGCATAAGACATAGCGCAAAGTAAAATAGTTTTGCATTTGCAATTCCAATTATTTTATCAGTGGTTACTTTGCTGTTGGTGGCTATGAAGAAGCTAATGCAAACACGTTCAAACCAGGGCTGCAGAATTAGGTGTTCTCCTTTCAAGTGCATTCAATCCTTTTTTCAAAAAATTTATGAAATTGTGGTCTGAAGTGCTGACATATAATTTTGCTGCCCCCAGAAAACCTTGCAAGTCCTCAAAACAGCCTATTAGGAATGCCATAGCAAAGAAAAGGAATAAAAAAGACAGTTCAAAAGGAGTTAAACACAATGACAGAGTATTTTTAGTACCATTTTAACCTGCTCCTAAGCTAAAGGAAATCATTACATTGTCTTCTATGCATGCATTATGTACAATTATCAGAAAATTGCTTCTGTGAATGTTATAATTTTAGTGTGTTACTCAGTGAAAGTGCATGTCTATGTTTCCAATGTCCTCCTACTTAGCCATTTTCAAATCTCTTTTGAAAAATGATACACCAGATCACAAATGCACAACTTTGCTCATTAGTAAAACAAAATGATGGGTAATTTATGCAGGTCTCAGCTCATTGCTGTAAAGTCTTACATGTAATAATCTGGAAGCTCAGAGGACAGATTTCAGAGGGAACAGCAAAACATCACTGCATTTATTCATTTAACAGCTTCCTGTAAAGTCATGCCAAGGGAGTTTCATATCAAATGATTCCTGAGCTGCACACATGTGATGTGAGGATACTTTTAGAAGAACAAAACAATAACAAATGAATGAGGACAAGCATTACACCAGTCACAACAGATATTGTACCAGTCAGATAGTTTTGCTTTGTGGAATATCTGTAAAAATATTGTGTTATGATATGAATGACTAATGCTGTCATCCATTGGATACTGCACTGCATTTTATTGGTCGGGTGCAGGGCTTGACAATACCCAGCAAGCAATTTTGCGTTTAAAAAACATCTATTAGACATCTAAATATAGCCTAGACGTCTAGGCTAAAACAAGACAAAATTTGGGCTGTCAGGGAAAATTTAATTGACGTCTAACCATAGCCCAAGAATAGACTAGACATCAGTTAGACCACTATTGACAGTGAATATGGGGTCTAAGGGGTAAAACAACGCTTAATTGGGCCTTGCAATTGAAAATGTACTAGACGCTAAACCTAGCCCACGATATACAAACAAACAAACGAAATATGAAGCTTTTATTAAGAAAACTAATATTTTTAACAGCTTAAGACAATACAAAATTATAAAAATACAAAATAATGATACAAAATACGTTTATAAATACATATGTTAAATATAAATAGGATACAATATGGACATTTTAAAACAACTAAGATAATAATAAAAAAAAATATATATTATAAGAAATATTTAAACCATAATTAATCAAATCAGAAGCATGTTAGCACACTTACTAAATATTACGGATATGACAATGTAGAAAAAATTACTTCATCTTTAACAAATAAAATAACCAACAGTGAACTTAAAGGAAATTGTTAATTATTGGTTTTATTTCTTGTTTAAAATTCTTCCCAACTGCATTCCTCAAGTCCAATTCTGTTGCTGCCGGGAAGTTGGTCATTACAGCATCTGCCAAATAAGAAAAAAAAGCTTTTTTGACATAAGTGTTACAAGCTCTTGGTGCATAAAAAAGATCTTTAAGTTGCAAAGACTAAAGTCTTAAATCCAAAGAGATATTCTTAATAAAAGTTCAGAGTCCAACCACGCCTACGTAAAACGGCTCGTTCTAACACCCCCCACATGTCTACGTCACTATGTGGGAATATTTGCATAACGCCGTCCAAATGTTCTCGCAAAGAAAGAAGGTGTGGTTTCAGAAACCGCAGTATTGTTGATGCAGTCATGTCAGGGAGACGGTTTGTGTTTCAGTGCGAAAGCAAAAGCATTTTATTTCGCCTTCCAGAAGTAGATGCAATTATGAATCATTGGTTAAGATATATTTACAACAGAACAGCACAACCCAAATGTTCGAATTTGTGCAACGCATTTTAATGGACGACAGTTTTTTTTTTAACCTAAGAAGAGTACACGGCAGCGTGTGCACAAGGCTATTTTCTAAAAAAAAAAAAAAAAAAAAGGGTAAATTCCGACTTTGCTATGACAATCTGGTGCTTTTGAATCAGCGACTAAGTATGTTTTGCTATCAGTTTAAGTATTTGCTATTGACCGTTCAAAATGCGAGTTTTTGTCACCAGATAACGTTCGTGTGTGGTGTTTGTAAGTGAACAGGGTCCAGCATCACAGGAGAGTGAACAGCTGGCAAAATCATAGCACGTCGCTGTCCTTAAACCGGCGGCTTGTGTAGCATCATCGTTGTGTCTGTCACGCGACTGTTGCCCTTTCGGGCTTGAACTGATGGTTAAACTAATGACATTATTTACTGTTTTTATATTTACTTTGAAAGCTGAAGCTCGCGATTATGGTAAGGGGTGTTACATTTCCGAGACATGCTTGTGGTGTTCGGCCAATCACAATGCACTGGGTCAGCTGGCCAATCAGAGCAGACCGCACTTGTCAAAGGAGGGGGCTTTGTAGAAAACAAAGCATTTGAGAGAAGCGGGGCATATAGGACCTACAATAATGTACAGTATTTGTAAAATAAGGTGTGTTTTGAACAATAAAGCATGTTCAACATATTCTTTGTTACAACACTACACAAAAATATGAATCTTACAATAGCATCATATGACCCCTTTAAACATTTATGCCCATTGACCTGCAAGTTTTCCATCACTAACCCTTTAAAACTCTTAATTCCAGCAGTTTTAAGTTTTTCCCTATTAGTGCCTCCCCCCTCACCTCCCCCCAATCTCATCTTATTGTACTTGTACAATGACAAAGATATTCTATTCAGTTAGCTCATGTTCTCTCTGTATGTAACAAGCCATTGTTCAGTCATACATTCAATATAATAGTTAAAATAAATTATTGACTTTGTCAAAGATGAGAGCTTTAGTCAGGAAATGTTGCTTTTTCACCATTGCTGCCCGGATCTCCTCCTCAAGCTCCAACTGCTTTTCCAGATGTTGAAACTCCTCCTCAGTTTGACCAATTCTTCTGTGTGTGTTCACTGTACAAATTAATATAGATCATTTTTTGTCAAAGCTGTGTTTGTTCTGTTGTTTGCTCTTTTGCCACTTAAGCAACACGACCAAAATAGTGCAGTTTCCCTGATCACAGCATTAATATTGCATGTCTGAGCAACACACGAGGTGTTTCGTTACCAAATGATTTAGTGTATCGAAC
Source organism: Sinocyclocheilus anophthalmus (assembly GCA_018155175.1). NCBI lineage: Eukaryota > Metazoa > Chordata > Actinopteri > Cypriniformes > Cyprinidae > Sinocyclocheilus > Sinocyclocheilus anophthalmus. The sequence continues at coordinate 150,224 of JADLZN010006313.1, forward strand.
GAATCAATGATTCAGTAACCCATTCATAAAGACAGTAGTCACTTCTGAATGAATCAGCCGTCGGAACTATCCATTTTAAGAACTGTATCAATTCCCCTCACTCAATAAGACAGTCACTTGCTGTCACCTGCTGGTGGTTTACTTTCATATTTAAAAGTATTTCATATTTGTATATTAAAAAAAACTTTTAATTAATTTAAAACATAACATTATTTATGCAGTTTTAATTTTGCAGCGTACATACATTCATGGCATTCGTGGCATGCTACATTTGTGTAAAAATGCATCTAAATGCCACTTCATCTGCTTCACTTTATTCTGCAGTGGATCTGTTTTGTTGATTCTGATTTCATTTGATTGGTTACAGTCCTATAGTGTCTTATTATATTAACTGTAATTATTGGTTAAATTTATTTAACTATTTGATATGAAACATTTTGCATACATTTAATAAGGTTAGTAAAAAGACTGCCTTTTAAATAGGCAAAAATTACCTGGAAATCAATTTAAGTAAATTTTAGTATGCAGTTGTGAAGTTGAATCATATAAAATGTAATTTCCCAGCAACAAAATTATGGCCAGTGAAAATGCTGAGTGGCTAGTAATTTTGAAAAACCCAAGAAAACAATTTTTGTCAAGCCCTTGTCAGGTTTAATTGCTCAGTTGAGTTCTTAGTAAATATCAATCGATAAACATTCTCATTCAGGATTGTTGCCTTTTTAAATATGATTTCAAAGCCTTGAAGTTTGATTGGCCGTACAAATAGATAAGACAATTGTTTCTTGTTTTTATCCTAACTCAACATTATGGCAGCACAATAGGTGAGGTCACATTAGCGAAATTTTGTAGGCAAAAATATCTATTGTCAATGATTGTTGGACTGGAGCAATATCTGCTGACTGGTGCAATATCTTAAAGGGTTAATACTCATGTATGAAGCAAAGCTCCAGTAGAAGTTGCTTTCAAACCAAGCAGCTTTCTATTGGTCAACACAGCGAATCACCGTATCCAACCTGAACCAGTTGCGAAATCTGTGTGGGGAAATCTTTTGCCCTCACACGAAATTCCAGATTGCATGAATTCCTATTGAAATGACTAGATTTTGCCCATAACAATTTGCAGAACAATGTTTAATGCAGCCACACATTGAGACACATAAGATACATTTAATTACATCATTGGCATTATTAGCACGGAGGCAGGACGTACTATAGTACATTCACGCCCGAGTATTGTACTTAATACACTTTTTTGATATCTTCTGGTACTGTTACTTGAGTATTAAATGTTCTGTGAATTTATGACTTTAACTTCACTACATTTGCAAGACAAATATTGTACTTTTCACCCACTACATTTCTATCAAGATCCTCGAAGCAGAAAGTCGTTAGCAGCTTTGAAAGTAAGTGGGTGATTTTTTTCTTCTCTAAAAACTATCTTTTTTTCAGACTGTTTATCAGTAATCACACTTGTAGGGCTACATTAAGTGATTTGCCAGCATTTTTTGAACAGTGACCAATTTGCAAAGTATATTTACTTTACAACTTGTTAATAAATAATAATTATAATATGGTATAATAGATAGACACAATATTGTGTTTTTGTTAAATATTTCCAAGGAAAATATTACCTATAAAGCCACAGAATAACTTTTGTGCATCTCCTAATAAAACACAAAAGGTGTTGGTACTTGAAGCATACTGGCACAGAATGTTCTGTGTGTTAATCAAGTACAGCGACGAGTGATTGGACGCATTTTGTTTTAATTTTGTTTTTGAGTTAATACGATCTTAGCGTTAAAGCAGTGTTGCTGTTGTAAAGTTGTACAGCTACAGCTCTGTTGCTGGGTTTTAAAGCAGGTTTGATTTTTTTTTTCTTCCTTATCACTCTGTATTTCACTGTCCACTCTGTTCAAATGTGGATGAATGGCTACACATAGATGTGTGCACACACTGTCAGAACTGTGTGAGATCACTACCATCCTGTTTTTGTGGGGGTGGGTAGGGGTGTTCATTTTTTTCCCCCATAGGTTTTTAACATTCTAAAAGCTCTTTATTCCAAAGATACTACAAGCTAGTCAGTGTATTCAGTAGGTGTAATGTATTCTAAGTTGCTTCAGAAGTATTGCAAGTATTACGTACAACAATAAAAAAATATGTGCATTGACATAAAAAAGGAAATTTACTTTTGGTACTTAAGTACTTTTAAAAGCAAGTACTTCTGTACTTTTACTTAAGTAAAAAATTGTCTTTACAACTTTTACTTGTAATGGAGTAATATTTGACCAGCAGTATCTGTACTTTCACTCAAGTAATGGAGTTGAGTACTTTGTCCGCCTCTGATTATTAGCTTATTTTCAGCTAGGCTGCTGTAAGATACACTTTCTAAAAAATGATTTCAATCTAGTTAATCAATTTTACGAATTTATTTTGATGGTCAAAATAAGTGGATCTGTTAAATGGATTTGTTAGCACTTTTCCATCACACCAAATAGTTAACGTAGAAACGTGTCATTCTGTAACCGATCTGTAATCTGCAAAATCAGTATTAAAATGGAAAGTGAATAATCGTGAGTTCCAACAGCACAGATCTTCTGTCATGGGTATGGTTAGCTAATTGTGCTGAGAAATAAGTGGGTGGAGAGGTATGTAACCAAAAAAAAATGCCACTGGTATTACCCACCATGCTCCGAGTTATTTAACCCAATGAGGGGAAAATACTTTTGCAAACACAACAAAAAGTTGCCATTTAGAGTTACACTATGACAACTGATGTCTGCAAGTATAGTCTTAAAAATTGCAGCTGTGGATGAAATCCTTAATGGTGACTGCACTTCCAAACTGATCATTTCACTCTCCAGTTAACATTCATTTAGCTTCACATTGAGTGAGAGCTGGACACGAAGACACACCACCACATTTTGTTTCACTGTCTCTCTTTCCCTCCATCTAATTAATGTAGCCCGTTGGACTAAAACACTCTTGCCAGGCTTTTTTATCCTTGTCCCTTTAAAGGCATCTGAAGTTAGAAGAATCAAGCTGCAGATGTTGTCTCTTGAGAGCCATTAGTGTATATGGCTTAGTGAGAACATGATTAAAGGCTCTTTCAATGGCCATATGAATAGCCATATGCTGCTGGTCAGATGACAGTCAAGTGTTGTGTCCTCCCGTCTCCCTCTTATAAATGTCAGAGCGCTCCACTGCTCCGCCCCTCAAACAGAGCTAATAGTGAAGGCTGCATACACATGCGTATTTTCAAACACAACAGAAGAGATTATTCTCTTTCTCTTTTGTTTCTGTCTCATGGTGCCTATATACCTGTAGGCCCTACTCTGAAAAGAGCTTAGGTCCATGTTCACTTATTGGTCGTACACTTGAAGTCCTTTACTTCAATAGCACTTATTTTGTTTAAATTGCAGATAAATTGAGATGAAGCCTCCAGTCATATCTGGTGATTGCCATGTTGGGATAACATGAATAGCTTACGTAATAAACACAAATTTACCTCAAACTCTTAAAATCTTCTCAAGAACATCATTCACATTTGTCAACCTGCAGTAATATCACATAAACACTCTTGGTACTCCAGTGCTGTTGGGGGCAGCAGAGAGTATCATGCTGTTGTATTGTTTGTTTAGGAAGACAAATACTGTACTGTGAGTCAGCGAAACATGTTATTAGTGCACCTCTATCAGAACAACAATGGAAGGTAACCTAGTTTTAGCCTATAGGATTAATATGGACATTTTGTTCCGTTTCATTGTTGACTACTCTGTGAGCTAGTGCAGGTCTTATGTAGTAACATAAGAACATAAGTCTTTGCAGATTAGGCAGGTGCATGTATTCTTGTTGCTATGGAAACTATTACACAGCACATGCTCTCAGCTGCTCTCTCAGAACTCAGTAGACAGTAATTTAATATAGAGACATGATTTGGCATGTTGTCACACTATATGGGGTAAGTCGTCAGCCTATTGTTATGCCTATTATTAATCATTTGTGTATTTAGAGTTCTGACGCAACTTTACATTACTAAGAGAAGACCCTTGTGCAACTTCCCAGTAGCTCAGATCCAGCTCCCCTATGGTATGCTAACTTAAAAATAATAATTAATATAAGTATGTGAGTTCCCCTGTCAGTCAGTCACGTTCACGTTACGTCAGTCGTGCTGACGAATTGGGGATCTCGCCCTAGAGGCCCAATCACCTGCGAACAGTTGGCGTGCGTGTTTCGCCACGCGCGCCCTGCCCCGCAGCGCGGGTATAAAAGGATGGCGGTGCACGAGACCCAGTCTCCACACAACCGGCCCCCTCTCCCTTCCGTTCGCCGATGACAGCAGGTCCCGGTTCAGTGATTCACTCCTCCCTCACGAGCCTCCTGCCCGCCTGGACCCGTTCAGTTTGCGCCGCTGCACTCAGAACCCCACACGGATGCACTGGTGTCACAGGATCCGTAGCTCTCAGTCACCTCAGCCGGTTGGGCCTTCAGGTCTAGTTGGGAAAAGAGCAAACTCTCCCCGATGTAGAGGATCTCTTTTCTCGGTATGGAGCTGGACTCGGTCAGCCTCTCAGCACGTCTCTCAGTAGAGCATGCACAGTCGATGCTGAACTGCCCGGGGTCCTTCCAGCGCAAGACGGCGGCTCCACTGAAACAGTTTCAGAGGCTACTGGGGCATATGGCATCCGCAGCCGCAGCCGCTGTCACGAAAGGACGCTGCTCGCGTTGCTTCATATGAAACCGCTTCAGCGTTGGCTTCACGACCGGATCCCGAAATGGGCATGGCGACACGGCACATACTGGGTTTCAGTCACCCCGTTCTGTCGTCAGACCTTCAGCCCGTGGTCAGAACTTGCCTTCTTCGGACGGGGGTGTCCCTAGGGCGAGTATCCAGGCATGTTGTTGTGTCAACAGATGCTTCTGCCAGGGGCTGGGGTGCCATGTGGAATGGGATTGCAGCTGCGGGGCTCTGGTCGGGGCTCCGATTGCAGTGGCATATCAATTGCCTAGAGTTGCTAGCAGTATGGCTTGCTCTGTGCCGCTTCAAATCGCTGCTGCACGACAACAGGTACTGGTTCTGTACTCCAACACTGCCGACCGTTGCGTACCTAACCACCAAGGCGTCAACGCTCCCTCTCAAACTCGCCCACATCTCCTCCTCTGGAGTCAGAACATCTGATTCGCTTCGTGGCCCGTTCCATGTCCCCACTAGCTCAATCGGCTCCTCCTCACGTCAGCCCGCCCTTTCTGGGGAGAATGGCGACTCCACCCCGAGACGCCCACTGATCTTGGGAGATGCTTTTGGGGACCTAAAGTAGACTGTTTGCCTCCCCAGACACTACCTTGCCCGAGTTGTTTTACTCCTGCCGAGGGGACGCCTCGGCACGGCGCACGTCATGCAGTTTGGCCTCGGTCCTACGCAATACTCGTTTTCCCCCATTGAGTCTTCTCGCACACACTGTGCAAGGTAATTGATGACCAGGATCGGTCCTCTGGTATGCCCATACTGTTCCCAGCTCGGACTTGGTTCCCTGAACTAGTGCTCCTCGCGACAGCCCCTCCTTGACAAATTCCTCTGAAGATGGATCTCCTTTCTCAGAGAGGGGGCACCCTCTGGCACCCGCGTCCAGACTTGTGGAATCTCCACTTGTGGTCCCTGGACGGAACGCGGAGGTTCTAGGTGGGCTACCTCTAGTGGTAGTAAACACCATCGCTTCAGCTAGAGCTCCGTCTACCAGACACGCTTACAGGCTTAAGGTGAACTTGTTCGTCGTTTGGTGCTCTTCCCGCCTGGAAGACCCCCGTTGATGCCCGATCGGAGTCGTGCTTTCTTTCTTGCAGGATGGTTGGAGCGAAGGCTGTCTCCCTCCACCCTGAAAGTGTATGTTGCCGCCATTGCCGCACATCACGAGGCAGTAGACGGTAAGTCTCTTGGGAAGCACAACTTGGTCATCAGGTTTCTCAGAGGGGCAAGGAGGCTGAATCCTCCTCACCCTCACCTGTTACCCTCTTGGGATCTCCCCTCGGTCCTGGCGGCCTTGAAGGAGGAGCCCTTCGAGCCTGTGCAGTCAGTAGAGCTTAAGGTTTTGTCGTTAAAGACAGCGCTCCTCACCGCTTTGGTCTCGGTCAAGAGGGTAGGGGAACTGCATGCATTTTCGGTCGACGATTCGTGCCTGTAATTTGGAACGGGTAACTCTTACGTTGTCCTGAGACCCCGACCTGGAAATGTGCCCAAAGTTCCCACCACGCCTTTTAGGGATCAGGTGGTGAACTTGCAAGCGCTGCCCTGGGAGGAGGCAGACCCAGCCATTGCTCTGCTCTGTCCCGTTCGCGCTCTGCGCATTTACGTGGACCGTACGCGGAGCTTCAGGACCTCAGACCAGCTCTTTGTCTGCTTCGGAGGACAGCAGAAGGGAAAGGCTGTCTCCAAACAAAGACTTGCCCACTGGTTAGTGGAGGCTATAGTCTTAGCTTACCAGGCCCAACGGTTACCTTTCCCCTCGGAGTGAGAGCTCACTCTACTAGAGGAGTGGCATCTTCTTTGGCATTGGTGCGGGGCGCCTCGATAGCAGACATCTGTAGAGCTGCCGGCTGGGCGACGCCTAACACGTTTGCAAGATTCTATAATCTCCGTGTAGAGCCCGTGTCCTCTCGTGTACTCGCCTCAGGTAGGCAGTAACACCGGACCCGCTCTGTGTCGATCACGCTTGCTGCGCCAGTCCCCTCTACGGACCGGATACGTGCGCTTTTTTGCTTCTCAGTTCATTTCCCCATGGCGAACCCTGTTGGAGTTTCTACCGCACCCTTGGCGGTCAGGCGTGGTGGAGCGCCAGAAGCCAGGCTCAGCACTCGTGTGCATGCCAAAGGTCAGCCCTTGTGCTGGGCTAGGTGACCGTGTGTAGTGATTCCCCCTTCGGGTGATTCCACATGTGTATTCTTCCACGGTACGGTTCCCCTCACGGTAAGCCTGTGTCTTTCACTGGCAGTTGTTCTCTGCCATCTCTGCTGCGTAGTCATCTCACCCCAGGCGGGTTGAGTCTACCGCAGGGACTTCCATATGTAGCACTGCCCTGGGCCAGTCCATATGTGTATTCCACATGATACCTCCTATGCGCAGGATGTGGCTTCTGTAGCGTTCCCAACTGGGTACGCTTTCCCATTGTTATCCAATGTACCACTGTATGGAGCAGCAGTGCGGACACCTCTGCCTAGCTGCTGTCCTATCTTCCACCCCAGCTGGTGAGGGGGGACTTTACAATTTTTTTTTTTTTAGGAGTACACATATTAAATCATTACTTTTAAAAAAACTTCCCACCTGGGCACCTAACATTAAAAGTTCCCCGGTTTTTCCAGTTCCACTGGAGCCAAAGAGCTTTGGGTGGGTTTGCATGTTCTGTCCATGTTGGTTTTCTCTGAGCGCTCTTTCCCCCCATAACCCAAATATATACAGAACAGGTGAATAGAAACACTATCCCTGTATATACACAGCATAATTTTCATTAGCCTTACCTTCAGTTCACCTGATCCCTTTGGCTAGCGTTACATAGACATTTAAAATTTTACTTAGTTGAAGGAAGTCATCTTTTATTTAATTTATTCCAGTTATTTCTAGCTCAGGTTTTTAAAAAACTCGATCTGAATTCGAGGTCAAACCTGATCAAAACTGACTTGACTTTCATAGTTTTATACTTTTTATCCGCTACTCTGGAGGCCACGAGAATTGGATGTCAGTTATATTACAATTGATATGTAAATATGTATTCTCCCGGGCCACGGGTGAAATACAGTTATGATAAGTTGTCAGCTCTTGAAAGAGAGGTAATTATTATAAATAAGCTACGAGATAAGTAGCAAGCAAGGATCTTTTTGGCAATAGAATTGACACGAAATTATATGACACCAGACAATTGATTATTTATAAATGAAACATGAAATTTATTGGCTAATCTAGATTACATTAAAACCTAACTAAAACATACACACACATACACACAAAGATTCAAGGAAATGAGTCAACGGAGTTGCATTAAGTTTTCAAAGTCCTAACTCGTTTTCACGAGTGGTTTTAAATTCACCTGAGAAAATTCACAAAGCAGAGGTTTGTCTTAAATTTACTGCTTAAATTAGCTCAACACCAGTTCAGCAGAGATAAGATTTTGTTCGTTACTTGCGTTCTTTGGTTTGACAGCTGAAAGCAGAGGTGATTCCGTCGCGGTTGCGGGCTTCCTGGATGTCTGTTGAGGGAAATTCCTTCGCTGATTGGCTGTTGCTTTGACGTTGGAATGACGTATGGGTGACGTCCTTTTGGGGAAGCCCTCGTTGGGTTGGTCGATTCCTTGATGACACAGAGGCTTGAGCAGTTCTGTTAAAGTCTTGAGTTTGAAAGACTTTCAAGTTCTCCGAAGATCGCGAAGTCTCACTGAAATGTATGAGTTCTTGGATGGTCTTGGCTATGCGCTGGTATGGCGGGGCGCTTTGTCGCGCTTTTTTTTGTTCCCCAAACCACCAAGGTGAAGCCAAAGTTCTTTTGAGGAGAGTGCGAGCCCGTCGTAGACGACGCCAGAGGCTTTGTTAATCATTTTAACAGCTGACTTTTGTTTCAGCCCACAGGTCTCTGTCCAATCAGATTGTGGCATGGTGGTAGTTTGTGGGGAGTATTTCTGCAAGTTTTAAGAACTTATTATAAAAATATCATCACCGGAAAATGATGCCAAATATCAATTTTTCACTTACACTAATGTTCTGTGAATAAAACAAGCTCTCATTCGAACTCAAACAACAGGTATTTTGCATACACAGTAATCACTAAAAGAAAAGTTATAAGGCCAAGATTAAGATATCGTGGTTTCAATAACACATCACACACATTTAAGCCATAAAACATATTATTTGTGAATATAGTTGCTCCAATACTTTCAATGATTTTTTAATGATTGTCTGTGTACACTCTGTTTCTTTGTCTGTGACAAAAGAAAGTAAGGGTTTTGGTCATGCAGGAAGCAGGTGGTTAAACATGGGATAGTCATGTGGCGTCACGCTGTACATCCTGTGCTTGCCTGAGCTGTCATTCTAAGTCCTCTCTTCCCGTTCTGGAGATAAATGGTTCCATCCATTTGTGGGTCCCAAGACACGGGCTTCATAGTTTGTGAATGAACTCTTTCGTCCCTTGATACCAAGAAAGCTTTGTCGTCTCCTGATCGAATTAGTTTCGATCTCATGAGTAGATGAGTTTACCATACTGACAGGAAATCAACCGAGAATATGGGATTCATGTGCTGGGTGATCAGCAAACTTAACTGAATGCTGATATCAGTGTCTGCTCATATTAAGAAAATCCCTACATAGTTTTAAAAAATCAACACACTATCAAGCCAATAAGACACAAACGGGAACTTAATTTAATTCGGACTGGCGTACTGTCCTGTTAAGCGGCTCTCTTAGTGCGTCGAAATCACGTACTGAGTAGGTACATATCTGAATTTGAATTTACCTTTGCAAAACCGTAAAAAAAGTATGTTCTATATAGGTATAAATAGGGTATAATGATGATGTGGACTACTACATGCCACTATGTTGTTATTGTTACATGACCGTTTCCTTTCCTGCACTCGGTTACAGTCACTTCACTGCCCATTCATAAAATGCTCTCTCCGTGGCCATCATGGGTTAGTAAAAAGTGTACCATTAATGCCGCACTTTCTGCCAATCTGGAAGCTTCAAGGGTACTTTTCACCCCTACTGGTGTTTCGAATCCTATCTCCCCTCCGGCTACTGTTTTTCCACATACAAGATAGTAGGAAAGTATGCAATGACGTAGCACACTGTGAACACAGGCATCCGACGTGGTTCACAGGCAGCCTTCGTGGACAGAATTTTTTTTTTTTTTCAAATGCCCGTTTTAGTGATGACCCATAACACAGTCTAATAAGTTAGTAAAGATCTAAATGACCATAAAATTTGGAAGACTCTCATATGTCAGCTCTAGGTCATGGCATCGGGTTTTAAAAGAGACTTGTCTGTCCATTGTGTAAATCGAAGCCAGAGAAAAAAAATCACTCACTGCTCTTTGGTGATTAACTTTTGCAGTTTGAATAAAGATTGATCTATATTTCACGCTTTATTACTTACCTCTTTATGTGTTTTGTAATTTTCAATTTGTAGATTCATGTTTACTTAATGACAGATAAATATTATTGTATTAATTGTGATTACCCACAATTCTTACAGAAAACTGTGGGATTTAACTATTAGTTTTTTTAATCGACTGACCTAACTAATATGACTAATAAATAAATAAAAATAATCAATAAAAAAAATTGTACCTTGTACATGCTAACACACACCGACACAATCTTGCTGGAAACCATGGCACAATCTGATTACATTTACACTAACAAGCTGGCAGCATAAAAGACTGCATCAGAAATGAGGTGAGTCATTCACCCAGGGTGACAAAAACACTTATACTTAACACACTTAAACTGAGAATGGCTCACATATGCTAAATACAATATTAATATTAAAAATAAATACCATATAATGAAAATAGTGCAATACAATTCTGAAGTAACTAAAAACAACAATACACATTAAGTAAACATCCAGGTTATATTAGTCTAAAGTTGTTTCCTTTTTTTTCTGATGGAGCTTATTTAAAAAAAAAAAGTTCTTCTCATTGTCATTGGACATAAAAGTATTTGTGTGCTTCTTATGAACATTAACAGCTACAAAAGGTCTTTGTTTAGTATCTGTAAGTGATACTGGAGAGCAGAATGCGGTCCTGAAAGCGGTAATGCTGCTGTCACATAGGGTCTGCTCCAAAACCTGCTGCCAACTGCCTACACAGGCAGCATCCTAACAGAGATGGAACCTCGTAACTGACTGATTTGGAATGCTCTACATAGACAGACTGATACTTTTCCTAATACAGCAATGCTTACTCTTTTGTGTTTGACCTGTATTTCTGCCCCTATGATTTTCTAAGTGCCCATCAGATTCCCCACGGAGTCCTGCTGGCATTAGCATGTGGCTAAGCTGCCTGCTAGGCACAAAGCAACCTTACTGGAATCAGTGCAATGCCCTGATTATCATCACTATGTTCCACAAAAATACTAGCCGCCACTGATTTACTTTTAATTAAACACATTAAAATACATTGTAATTACTTGTTTTAATTAACTATTGAATATTGACTGAAATACATTTAATTCTGATCCATCTTGGATTTCATTTTCAGTTGATCTGCCTTCTCTTCCTTCTAAAATGGGGTTCCTCTTTGCTGTCTCCTAAAGGTTTTGAAACCGAGCTATAATGTGTTTGTTGAATACTATTAGCTTTGACATTCCCTCGATGCAAGTCTGACAGAAGTCGATATATTAGGTCCAGATTGATTTCATTACCATTCTAAACTCACTGTGGCAACGTTGTTTTATTTCAACACTGAGAGAAAAAAATCTGCTACAGACACCTGAAAGAGAAGGATTACTAGGCTACAGTGTAGCCGCTACACATTTAAGTCAGTGTGCACTAGTGTGCTATAAACAGTGACAATAGTGTGCTGACGTTTTGCCTTGGAGCAGTGAACAAAGGAAAGAGTGTGTGTTTGTGTGTGTGTGTGTGTGTGTGTGTGTGTCCTTGCAAATCCCTGCAACTCTGCTGAGTAATGAGAGGTTTAAAATAGTGAGTCAGTAGCTTTACTTCTCTCTCTCTTCTCTGCTTTAGCTCATGCCTGTGCTATCAAACAAACCCTGACAGGAGTGACCAATAAACTACATCACGACCATGACTTATGGCTAAGCTTCTGATTCATGTACACACACATTTGCATCCTTCCTTACACAGTGTCTGCAGCTGTTTTCATCTCTGGGGAGCTTTGAAACAACAGGAAAGACGACTGTTTAAAAAGTGTTGCTGTTGAAGTGTTGCAGCCGTGAGAGGGGGACACAAAACAAAGAAGGAAATGTGCAAAGCAGTGAAATTGCAGGAAGTGGAGCTCTCTATGGGGTAACAGCTGCAGGACAAAGAGGGAAATGCTAATAACAGCATGCTAATAGTATGCAAGTACTGAAGCAGATGGGCTGCTGATGTTTAACTCTTAATAAGAAGTGCTGTTAAACAGATATTGAGTTATTGAGTCCCACGGCAGCTTGAGATGGGACACAGTATCAATATTTGCCACAGAGGCATCAGACAGACTATGTATTTGCACTGTTTCACTAATCAGGAGAAGATTTGTCTTGACTTTGCCAAGCAGCACCAACCTCCATTATTAATATCTCCATTATTAATATCTCAGTTTGGTTGGCATTGAGCTATAAGTGAGTTCATTGTTGCTAATCTTGAACATGTTTTGCATGACATTCATTTAGGAGAGAGCTATAAATGGAGTCTGCTTTGGAAAATTGGTCACCAAAAAAAAAAAAAATCTGTAGCTCAGAACTCGTAATATGATCCGAACTGTGAGATTTGTGATCCGTCGCACCTCTACTCTCTTGACGTTTTATATGAAGAAAAAATACAATTACTGCAGTTTTCGATCATGCTTTTTCGATCCAGTTTTCGATCATATGATTTATTTATTTTTTGGACTAGTTATATTCATTTTGGGCTACCAAAATCTGAAGAATGCCTGTCTAAAGGGCTACCAAGGATTTTGTCATTTTGCGAGCCCTGTGCTGAATTCTTTCTCTCCTGATTATTTTCTTTTTTTCCCTTTGTATTCCATTGTAACAGTATAAAAAATGACAATATACTGTGCATTTGTGGTCTGATCTCCTGATTTTATTTACCATATATCCCATGAATAATTCACTGGAATGCACTAAGAATCTGTGATTTTTCTCCCCAAATCCTAAAGACACTTTCCAGGTTTGTTTTCACATAGATGCTTTAAAATGTAATAGTCTCCCCTTTTTATTTGTAATTCCTATTGTTTACTGGGATGTTTCTAAAACAGTTAAATACAGCATTAATTGTCAGTCAAATAGACGGTAATGTTTGATGGTTTAAAGGTTGAGTAGAATAATATGTTACTTCTGTCAGACTTGTGTTCCTTGTTTTCCCTCTTGTGTTTCCATGCCCTTATTTGGTCTTTCTGTTCCTGCTCCCTGATTGTTTCCAATTTTATTTCAGGTGTGTCTCGTCTTCCCCTGATTGAGGTGTATTCTTGAGTGTTTTGTTCTAAGTTCTTTGTCTGGTATTATTCGTCCATGTGTCTGCCTGCCCTGTGTCTCCCCGAATCAGAAGATTAAAGACTGTGTTTTTGAGTTTACTCCTGTGTCTCCTCATTCCTCCACAGTAGCCGATGCATGACAGAATACCAGACCCCTCAGAGTAAGGTGGTCTCCCCCTTCTCCCTGTGTTTGTTTTTCATTTTTTGAAAAGTGTTTTATTTTCCTGTTAGTTTTTTTTTTGCCCCACTAACCTTGGAGGAACGCAGCTTTTGACTTTCATTGCCGTGCTCAGCGAGTAACACCCCTCACCTACCCGGGTGGCTTTGTGCTGCTCGCCCTTCAACAGTCCAGCTTCTCTCCCTGTATGGCGATACCCTGGTGACGCTGTTCCGGCTCAGGAACACATACCATCTGGCAAGGGAACTCCCAGACACCACCAACCTCGACTGGTAGGAGGCAGTCATCCGGTGTCTGGATAGCCTCCGACCCTGATCTGGAACCCCTCTGCTGGCCGTTCCACAGTTAAGCCCGCCGGCCGCTCCGAAGTCAAGCCTGCCGGCCGCGGGATTCTCAAGCCCGACGGCCACTCCGAAGTCAAGTCCATCGGCGGTTCCTCAGTCAAGCCCGCCGACCACGCCTTTCACCCCGAACCTAAAGGGTAATCTAAGTGAGGGAAGCCCCGCCCCTAGCGTCAGCTCCATGTCCGGCTCCAGCCCCAGCCGCCAAGCTCGCTCCAGTGTCGGCGTCTCCTAGTTTCCTGAGTATAGCCCACGGAGGGCTTCTGTCCTCGAGTTTAGCCCAGTGAGGGCTCCTGTCCCCGAGTCTAGTCCAGTGAGGGCACTTGTCCCCAAGTTTAGCCCAGTGAGGGCCCCTGTCCCAGAGTACAGCCCAAGGAGGGCTCCAGTCTCCAAGTCAAGCCCAGGGAGGGCCACATTTCCCGAGTTAGGCCCACAGAGGGCCTCAGAAGCCGATATTCTCCCCAAGGATTTCCTTGGGGGGGGGTGGGGTCTTATGGTTTTGTGCCGATTGACCGTGCCGAGTGGGTGAGGGGCTAAGGCCTTGAGTTTTTTGGTTCTACAGGGGGGGGGGGGGTTGTATGTTTGTCCGTAGTGACCGTGGCCGATGTTGGTGATGCTAAGGTCCTTGAGTGTTTGGTTCTAAGGGGGGTGGGGGTTGTATGGGTTTGTCCGTAGTGACCGGGCCGAGTGGTGAGGCCAAGGCCTTGAGTGTTTTGTTCTAAGTTCTTTGTCTGGTATTATTCATCCATGTGTCTGCCTGCCCTGTGTCTTCCCGAATCAGAAGATAAAAGACTGTGTTTTTGAGTTTACTCCTGTTTCTCCTCGTCTCCTCGTTCCTCCACTGTAGCCTATGCGTGACAACCTCATTGTACCCGGTTTTCGAAAATGCATATTATTGCATTCATAGAGTGAACCTTTCACTGATTATTTACAGTTTAATGGAAATTACTCCCATAATTTGTGCAAAGTATCATGGGGAGCAGGAAAAAAGTGGATAAGAAAATTCTAGAAACTGTTTTTACAACATTTTCTTGACTTCTCTTACAAACAACATGCATTTACAGCAACATTAATTTTTTGGCTGGTTAGCTTCGACAGTTAGACCCATCTGTTACTACATTTAATAATTTAACAGATGCTTTTATCCAAAGAGTCTTACAAATGAGGAACATCACAAGCAATATATCAAACATGAGTCAACATTTTCAAAGTAAAAGAGTGCAGAGTTACAAGAGTAAGCCTAAGAGAACAAAATGAAAAGTGTGATCATAGAAAGTGTGTTAAGTACAACACTGTGTCATCAGAAACCTTTCAAGACTAGTCAATGTATATTCTGACAAAATATGTTAACTTGTGATTCACTTATGGCAAAATATGTTCACTTATATTCACATGACATTTACAGCTCAGGTAACTGACTTTAATCTAAAACAAAATCAATCAATACATTTACAATAAAATAAAAA
This sequence comes from Sinocyclocheilus anophthalmus, assembly GCA_018155175.1. Lineage (NCBI taxonomy): Eukaryota > Metazoa > Chordata > Actinopteri > Cypriniformes > Cyprinidae > Sinocyclocheilus > Sinocyclocheilus anophthalmus. The sequence goes on from JADLZN010006313.1 coordinate 165,376, forward strand.
TGCAAACTATTAAAAAAAGTAAAGTAAAAATAAATAAATAAAATAAAAAATAAAATAAAGTAAATGTGAAGCACAGATGGCTGCATGTTCCAGCTGAGAAACTGCCACAAATCAAATATGATGCATAATCATTTTATTTTTACCCTATGTATGACAGTTGTCCAAATCACTACCTCTAAGAAAATAACTACTGTACCTCTATAAGAAAATTTGTGTTGCTCATGTCACTCCTAAGGGAAATTAGATTATACTTCTGACCTAATTAATTTTTCACACATACACTCAACCCCACTCTAACCATAACTGTCAGTAGGTCGTAAGCAGATTGTACAAAAAATTTACAAATTCATATGAATTAGCCACCAATAGCCACTTACAAATAGCCATGAGAGTGTGTTGGTTTTTGCAGAGGTTCAGGTGTTGATTTGTTAGAAAACTTTTAATTTAATTTAATTCAGAATATAAGGTACAGTAAAATATTGAGTTATTGTAGTCCCACTACAGTGTATGTTGGGGCACTGTCTCAATATCTGCCATGAAGACCTCAGAAAGACTACTTGCAATAATAGAAAAAAGATTATTCTTTCACTTCACCGAACAGCACAAGCGCCATTATTAATATCTCGACTCAAACCCCAAGTCCCTGTCAGCATGTTACCATGGATGCCAACTTGTGCTTGTATGCAAATGAAGCTAGAGGTCAACTCGCATCCCCAGGGCATTATGGGTATTCTTGGCTTATAGTTTCCAAATGGCCCTGAATTTCTCTTTCTGCTTTAGCTTTAATAACTCCCTCGGTTATTTTCTGGTTGCATGGAAATTTCACCAGACATCCAATTAAGAAGGTATTTCTCACAGTTCATGACACCTTCGTGCTTGTGGGAGATGTTGGGCTCTCTCTTCCTGACCTCAGCGCTGTCAGAACATAATACAAGTAACCTGCTCTTGAATATCTATTCAGATAATGGAATCTCTAAGTTCCCACCAAGGCAACTGCATTCTGACCAGGATTTTTGAGAAAATCTTAAATTCGTTGTTTAAAATCAAAACAAATCTGAGTTTTGACATCAGTTCTTCAAGTTCAGGCTTTCTAGATATTCAGAACAAGTTTCGTAAAATGTGTCAGTGACAGATACAGATGAAAAGAAAATGACAACACCGAAGGTCAGTCCACACATCAGTTCTCTTCTTGTTGCAATTTTGCCAATAGAAGGTTTGTTATGGTTATTGTGAGCAGCATGTTATTTGTTCTCTTCCCTTCTAACGCTTTAACAAGCTAACGCTCACTCAGTTACAACAGGGGCGGCTCTTTCGCACACAGTGGTCATGGTTCAGGTGTGAAATTGGTGTGGAGGTGTGTGAAGTTTGTGTCTTTGTTTCCCTTGTAAAATAACAAACACAAGACAAGGTGTGGGAGATTGCATCTCACAGCTTTCAATGGACTCTCAAACCAAGCGGATACATGCCACACACCGAGTGTGAGTGCTAAATAAAGTGGGAGGAGAAAAGTGATGGAAAGAGATGATCCAAAACGGAGGATTTGGACAATGCAGAAGAAAAATGTATATGGCCCTTTTCAGGTGTTTCACACAATTCACGCATTGTTCAATGTAAGCCATATGCAACACATCGACCTCCACACAAAACCAAACAAACACTGGATGACAGCAAACACAGGAAGAAAATATATCTAGCATCTCAAGGATGCTGAGCCATAATTACTTGAAAATCATAAACCTAGGTGCAAAGTTGGACGAAAGTCGAAGTGGACAATGTGCATCATGATGCTATTTAAGTAATCTTTAGTTCTGTCAGGACCACTATCGTCAAAATGATAGATACTTAGCATAAAGTTTGGTTTGGCGGTATGGTTCTGTTCTGGGCAAAAAACTCCCTGCCCATCCATGCAGCCTGTCATGAATGAGCAGGGAGAGCAGCAATAATAACCACCCTAGGGTTAACAGTAGGGATGCACCGATACCACTTTTTCCAGTACTCGCCCGATACCGATACTTTTATTTTTGGTACTTGCCGATACCGTGTACCGATACCCATATTTTTATTGCATTTGTACATTTGTAAATATTGGGTACAGAAACCAAAAGAATATGTATAATGTTAGTTGGTTAACTTAATTTATCAAATAGATAGTCAAGCCCAAATTTATTCTGACACCTTCAACATTTCTCACATTATAACAGTTTATTTGCTATAGTTTAGAAATGGTAATACAATATGACAAGAACTCAGAGTTACACAGTGTCAGAACAAATTCATCTTGATAAATGTTAGATAACTTTGATAGAAAGGTATTGTCATGATTACACACCAAATTAGACAGTGTTAGTTATGACAGTATTTACCCCACTATAATACTTGTCGGCGCAACCTTAGCTCCAATGACAGCCTGGGAGTCTCCCCCGGCGTGCGGTCCTCCAGCGTAGCCAAAACCTCAAATACACACGTTTTGCTCCCAGACTGGTCGATATATTTTTGGTCCCAATTGTATAATTTCAATGGTCAGTCATGGTATAAGATATGTTGGTCCATGCTTTGTTCCAGTTACTTTACTTTTGTATCCTCTTCTATAATGAGACTATAGGTACTGCACCACTAGTCAAAAATATAAAAAAAATTCATATCGGCTCTGAATAATTTTTGGTTTGGACTCTGTATCTCCTTCGGTTATTTTGACATAATTATGCCTTTCTTAAAAGTATTGTTATACAAAGTTGTTACTTTCCACTGTTCATGTTGTTGCTCCTGCTGGCACATATCTTTAATTACCAACATTAGAGCTGCGCCCCATATTGCCGCGGCTCTCCAGTCCGGTAAGCACACGCTTGAGGGCGTAATGTGCGGCGCACCAACCCCATCGCATAAATATACCCGAAACTGTGATATTTTAAAGAAAACACCGCACGTACCGCGTTTTTTAACTGAAACGTCTGCGCTCATCTCACAGCCCTTATGATGCAGCAACGCTCATGAAGCAAGCCAACAGGCGCCACGGTTGCGGTATTTGTATGTGTAGACATAGTACAGCCGGCATTTTCCACAGGCTGTAGTTTCTTCACCGAAAGGTTGTATGAAGGTTGCCCCTACCTGATGTTCTAGTGCCTGTCTCCAGGTCTATTTTTCGCATTTTTATCAATGAGCATGTGAAGTGTGTGACATCAACGGATCAAAACAGAATGCTCGCGCTTCTCTTTTCTCTCTTTTACCCGTTCAGTAATTGTGCCCGGTTTCGTATTCTTTTGTCCATATCCGCCCACTCTAATCCGTGCGTGTGCGCCCGCTTCCCTTGGACCACCGGCCGTCTGCTGCGCCCCCCCCCCCCCCGCCGGTCCTCCCACTCCCCGCGCGTTTGCTTTGGGCTACCACCGCCTCCCCGGCCCACGCTGGCCTCGTGACCCCCTGCCTCCCTCCGCCCTCCGTCGCTATTTCCACTTACTCACCTTTCCCCATGTCCCCCTACTGACAGGAGCATACACTAGACCTTGGTGTTTCTGACGCCTGAGGTTAACCAATTTTGGAACAATGCCAGCTCCTTTCCCTCCCCTTGTACAGCCGTGGCCCTGATCCATGCTTCACCGATTGTCCCCCCCCCCACTGTGCACGCTGTGCTGACACTTCAGGTTAAATCATGCGCTAAGAAATCTGAAAGCATCCCCTTGTCTAGCACCCGTAAGGGCTTTGGGTCCACCGTCACACCACTTATCCTTTACACCCCCTCTATAAACATGGCACAGTTAACAGGTTCTCATGCACATACACATTTTACACCTTAACCCCAACTTGTCCCCAGTCAACTCTTAACTCCTTTTATGGTGCGACCCGGACTGCTGCTTTCTTGTTGGCAGGAGCTGGCACTAGTAGGAACGCAGCCTTCACAACCACGCTTTAAGCACCAAGTATAAATCATCCCCATTTTCTATACCGGCGTCCTCAACACGAAGGGTCCAGCCCCTGAAACTTGCTTACCACTCACGACACCTCATGCTATACCTGTACACCCATGTGTGCTCAACACACATGAAAAGGACTTATTGTCGGCTGGAGTCCATGAACACGCCTTTCTGAGTTACACAGCGTAATAAGCCATCGTGGTCACATACGTTTGTTGATGGCGTTTAGAGCGCCCTGGCGTTCTCACTAGAGTCCGGCGCGCACAATCGCTGACCGTCTAGCTGAGTTAATCATTCTAAACAGCCAGAGTTCTGGCCGTGGCCCCCTCAGCCAATACCAAACATTCACCAGTTTGCCCGCTTCACTGGACTCCCGCTTTGCATCGGACCAGACTCTTAATAGAAGCCTACGGAATGTGAAACATCAGAGACGAGATAAATTGCGGCCCCCCCCCCCCCTTTGAACATGGTTGGCATGCCTACTGCTACTTGAGGTCTACTTTACCCATGATGTATGTACACACGCTTACCATAAAATATACAGTCTTCATAAGCTGCCGCACTGTAAAACCAAGAGCCTATAGAATGATTAAACCATTAAACCGAGACATGTTTCATCACCACTAGAACCAAACCTTCAAAATACTTTATGCACAACATCTATTTCGATGAAATCCTACATTTAGATCCATTTTTACTGCATGGGGGCAGTGACACTAAATATTACAAGACTGAAATCCATGCCAAACATACAAATAAATGATATTTGTATTGAATAAAACACACAGACTATTAATAAAAATAATGTGACAAATTACAATAAAGTGCCCCAGCATGTGACATAAATACAGCAGAGATCCACTGTGTCAACCGACCCAACATAGTCCGGGCCCGTTATACGTGAATAACGTCTACCTTCAAAGTCTGACGATATGAAGCCTTTTCAAAGAGAGAGGGCGAGAACGAGTCAGTGCACAGTTGTATGTGCTGTTGGTTGAAGAGAGGGCCCAGAGCCCACGCCCGAGGAAGTACACGCACACGCCACCAGCCCCCTATTCCTAATTGAGCTGACGACGCGATTACACCGTAAAGGATGGGTCTTGCTTTGTAGGAGGATTAGCTTTCCTTTAAAATCATTGGTACTTAAAGTGCCTCATTTGCTTGTTCTCTGATGTGCATTTTTCCTGTGAGAGTGAATCAGCATCTTTCACAGAGGAGATCTAAGGCCTTTGATTGTCTGCACACATGTGTGTTGAGGCGCTATTGGAGATGGACCCATTGTCCCAGGGGCCTCACTTTCTTCTTCATGATTCACTGTTTTCGCTGCTATTTAAAGACTGAACAATCCAAGGTCTTGCGTTTAAATTCTCTAATGTGATTCAATAGACCCTGTATACAGTAAAATACAATTACTGCACCAATAAAATACAGTGACCATTATAGTTTAGATATTTAGTTTTGATACTATTATTTTATGAGTAGAATTGTTATCTTAGTAAATCTCCAGTTTCTTTGTCACATAAATTCTTATCTGACTGCCATCCCAAGAATTTCTCCTTAATTTCTCAATCGTTAATATCTCATTTGTTTCTCAGACAAATGAGTCCTGCTTATCCGATTTTCTCTTGAAATATAAAGTCATCTTTCATGTGTCTCTCTTAGAGTTTCAGAAGACATCTCAACAATATCTCACATTGATATTGATATTGATATGATCAGATTTGTCAAGATACCAAATTCTGCAATCAAAAGTCACATATTTCAATTTTAACTTAAACATTTCCACCGAAAAGTTTCCCAAGGCCATTTTCTGTGCTATCTACATTCATCTTCTATATTCATATTCAATTATTGTGCTACTTGTGTCCACTTTTTTATTATATAGAAAAATCTGAAATAAAGTTGACATTCAATAAAACCTGAGAACTCCATTAAATTAAATCTCAGTTAAAACTTCATAGTTTTACCTTTCCATTCGAAAAGCAATAAACTGAGGGGGGGAAATATCTGGCATCAAACTGTACCACCATGCTTACTAGTATTCCCTTTTAAATAAAATGAAACATGAATGAGATTATTATTTCTAAACCTAAATATAATCCTTCTTGTAATGGCCTTGAAAGCTTTACAAAGCAATTTACTGATCAGTTTAACCAAGTGACATCTGTTGGTCGTTCCTCCGAGTGACTTCTGAAAAGCTTTTCTTCTCAGGATATGGCCTTCGTCTTATCACTGCAGACACTGTCCCATAAGTCTGCCCTTTTCTAAGGGCTGCAAACTCTTTAGAAAGTGTTCGAATGAAAGTAGCAAAATCCTCCACAGAGGAAACGGAGGAAAGTGGCTTTGGTGATCATTTAATAACGCTAAAGCTTATCAGTCAAGAACAAGCCTAAACTTAATGGTGTGGCCTGTAGCAGACAAGAGATCATTTCATACATGAGGGAATTAGATGAATGTGCCTACAAAGTGCAAAGAAGGAGGTAATTGGAATGGAGGAAAGCTAAAATTACTGTGTGTATTAATAGAAGATTGAGGAGCTAATGTGTGTGTGACAGAGGCTTGGACAGAGAGGGGAAGAGAGGGGAAGAGAGGGGACGGGAGGGTTCAGACGGGGGGAGGGGGTCTCTGTATGAGATTTGTATCCCCCCCCCCCCCCCCCCCCCCCCCCCCCCCCAAACAAAAAAAAAAAAAAATTTAACATGGAATTTAAATAAGAAAAACATATGTAGGTGTAAAGCCATGAACATGCATGAACATATGAATGTGTGTGTGTTTTAAGAAATATTATTTTATTTTGTAAGGATGAATTAAATGGATCAAAAATAACCGCAAAGACATTAATAATGTACAAAATAATAATAATAATAATAAAATCCGTTTCAAAATAAATGCTGGCCTTTTGAACTTTTTGATTGACCGAAGAATTCTGAATATTGTGGTTTCCATAAAAATATTAAGCAGCATGAGCATTTTCAAAATGATGATAAGAGCACCAAATCAGCATATTAGAAGATTCCTCAAAGATTGTTTGAAACTTAAGATTTTATTTAATTTGCTATTGAATCATTAATGTAATTAATGCGTATTTTAATAACTGCTAGTAATAATATATTGTTTGCATTCCAGTTTTAACTTGGAATTGAACATAAAACTGAACGATGGCAAGTTGGTATAATGCATATAATACAACTAAAGCATACAGGACATGAATATCCTGTCATAGTGAATATGCAGGATGGTGCAATTGTCCCCACCACCTTTAAAACAAAGTGACAACCATGCATCCATGACAGAAGTAACCTTCACTATTGGCTTTAAATGTCCTGCCATTTGTCCCCTTTAGAATATGTTAACAAAAGCATTGTGAGTCACCGGCACTTTTTTTCTTTTGGGTTTTACTGAAGGTCACACTCTTTTTTCCCCCTCACTCTCTTTCGAGGACCATACGATCTCAGACAGGCAATAATCTGATAATCAGATCCTCAGCACTCCATCAGGACAGCACTAATAATCAGCTGTATGTATGAGTGAAAATTCACCTGACAAGCAGCACTTATGTGTGAGGGGGGTAAACAGACTGTCACAAGCATGTGTGTGTGTGTGTGTGTGTGTGTGTGTGGTGTGTGTATGTGTGTGTGTGAGTGGGTAGATGAGTGGGTGTGTGTCTGTGGGGTTGGACAAGCACATTTGTTCTTATTGGGTTTATCCTTCAGTGAGACAGATTAAAATAAAATACAGGTTGGTCATCATGATATCATGCATTATATATGTGTTTATCACTTCACGTGGTTTCAAATATAAGATAGAAGACAAAATCCTTTATAAATTCTATTCCTCTATCGACTTTTTTTTCTTTTCTTTTTTTTTTCTGACAGATTTGGTAAATAACAATAACCATGTCTAATTGACAAGCTGATTAATATTTAATATTGTCTTGGCAGAATCCAGCCAGCTGTCGCTTTCCAAATTGCGCATGGTGTCCCTCGATACAGGAGTGACCTTCACAGCCAACTACCCATGACACTCATTTGTCCTTTTCTATTCCCAGTGCCTTCTTTACTTAATGTGCTTTCAGTCAACATAAATTCAGAATTCACTGTCCAAAGGAAATGCTTGTCTTTGTTTTATCAAATCATAATGTAATGATGCTCTTCTACTGAAGTAACTGCCTTTCCATTAGGTGACAGGGGCTGGTTAAAGCTAATAGCTAACGGCTAATCTCGTTTAGTGGAATGTAAAGTTTAGTACTAGGTCAGAATCAAAATAAATAAATAAAAAAAAATAAATAATAAAAATGCATACAGGTCATATTCAGTATAAGAAGGTTCTATTAAGTCATATGTAACAGTAGGAAATAGTAATTGTGCCTACAAGACGAATTCCCTTTTTAATGCTTTAAAGAAGAGCAGTTCATCCAAAAATAAATTAGCAGACAATCATCAATCAATAAGGTTCGGAATGACAGAGAGTAGTAAAATTATTATCAGTTTCATTTTGGTGAAACTTTCCTTTAATCGTGTATATAAAAATCATAAATCTCACTATGCTAAAAACCTATACATAATATAAATTCACAAATATAATGATGAAAGCAAATTGTACTTTGTGAAACAGTAAAAGCTCCTACTAGAGCATTTGGGTAAATACATTATATCAAAAATGCTGGTACCAGGCATATCAGGTGAGGCATAAAGGTGCCCTTTCCTCTATAAACTACTTTAATTTTGATTGCAACTGAGTTCAGTTGATTTTTCAACGTCGGTAGCTGGTTATTTGTTGGTTGTTTAACCCTGGGGCCACTGTAGTAAGACACATTCCTTCACTGAAATCTGTTAGAGTGGTTTGTGTTACAACTCCACTTATCCTAATACAGGCTCTCGCACCTGGTGCCGCCCCACTGTAATGACTATAACAGCCTTGAGATTGTCTCTCATGAGTAATTCCGTAAAGGGTATGTGACTTTTACTAAGTATGACTATTAGATACACATGGAGTACTTTACGTACATTTTGCTCATTTAGGAGATTCGAACCACCATAGTTTTCACATAACTCACACTGTGTTAAAATTAAGCTAGACATGTAATCAAAGTAAAACAAAGCTCTGCCACAAACATAAGCGATAAAAGAAGTTGTTCATGAGAACATAATACAAGTCCCACTGTAGAAATTATAGCAACAGGATCGATATCAATGTCAGGCGATGACCATAGTTTTCATCCAGACCAGAAAACAGATCTTTTTTTTCCCAATAGCCTAAAAAAAAGTTTTTAAACAGGATAAACATTGGCTTTCTATGGTGGCACATAGTGGCACAACACACCAAACTTACAACACCGTGAAATCACCCCAACACAACGCATAGGGACTAATTTAATGTGTGTGCTAATTTCACTGGTTGTGAATGTTTCCGTTGTGTTGTGCTAATTTCGTGGTGTTGCGTCTTTTTTCCATTGTGTTGTGCTAACTCGATTGTGTGGCTTGTTTCCATTGGGGTGTGCTAACTTCGATGTGTGATGCGTGTTTCATTGTGTTGTGCGAGCTCGATGTGCGTGGCGGTTTCGGTTGTGTTTGCTAACTTCGATGGGGTGGTCTGTTTCCATGTGTTGTGCTAACTCGGCGTGTGTGGCTTGTTTCTGTTGTGTTGTGCTAAATGTGTGGTGTTGCAGCTGGTTTCCGTTGTGTTGTGCTAATTTATTTGTGTGGAGAATTGTTGTGTTGCGACTTGTTTCTGTTGTGTTGTGGAGATTTCGTTGTGTTGTGCACTACTGGGCCACCGTACATTTCTAATACTGTATATACTCTCTTGCTTAGAATCATAATTTTTATATTGATTATATTTGAAAAATGTTTTTTACTATAATTTTACAGTTTTTTTGGGTTTTTTTTTTTTTATCAACAAAGAATGCTAGAAGCATTTGACAGAAATCTGTCAGGGACAACCAGTTCCTGGATCAGCTTTTACGAGGGAATATTAAGAAATAATAATAAAAGAAAAAATGTAAAAAATAAAAAATATAAATAATTCACCAATTGCAATTCGCTTTGGATAAAAGCATCTGCAAAATGACTAAATGTAAACGTAAATATGTCAGTGTAGTGTGTATGTTATCTCATGGTAAAGCACATTCATTTGTTCAGACAGTGTGCTCAGTATCAGCTATACAGTACTACATATGCTTCAGTTGCTAGCAGTGCAACTGTAGAAGTAAGCCTCAGTGATGCCAAGAGACTTTCTTGTGTTTCTTTGTGAGTAGTTGTCAGTATGGAAAGACAGGAGTAAAAACTGGAAATGCTGCTTCATGTCTATCATGACAACTCGCCGCAATGTGGAACTCACAAGATGCATGATAGAACATATGTGAGGAAGGCATTTTACACTACACTGTTCGATACATGTCCTATACTGTAGTTCCTATATGAGGAACAGTAAGCATAAATGTGCGTTTGGACACATTTGGCCTACTTTTTGATGAAAAACCTACTTAAAATCTGAATCTGATTCAAAATGTCTGATTTTAATTGGACTTCAAATCACATATGGATGTGGTTTGGATCAGGTTTGTAAACATTGGATGTGGCCTTTTGTTATTTAGACTAAAAAAGCAGATTTGATTTTCATACACCAAAACATTGGCTGCCTGTCTGAACACAGAAGATCTGCGAGTGGTCCAAATTACTAGGCTACAGAGAAGAAGAAGAAAAAACAGTCATGCTGTAGCAACTGTAAAATAAAGTTTGACAATGTGCCATAGTTTAGAGGAACAGAACAAGCGTTGTTTAATTGGGGTTTTCAAGCCACACTCCAGCAACAGTCTGTCTCAGTCTGTTGTCATTTCAAAGAATATTGTGAGAGAGAGAGAGAGTGTGGGTCAGGTTTTGTTTTCATTGTGTGACCAGCCAATGGTCTCCACAAGAAAAATGGCTTGATAAACACAATAAATAATGAAAACCTAAAAATACAGAGAGGATATAAAACTTCATTAGTTCAGTGCAACAATGGAAAGTCCCTGCCATGACTGAAAAACAAACATTTGCATGTAAGAGTTTGTACACATGCACATCCCGTCTCTTGTCAATATTTTGAAACAAAAGAAGTTGAAATTAAATAAATTATACTTCATTAAATTAATTAAACTGAGCTGGGAAAGGGAATGAGAAAGAAAGAGAGGAGCTATCCCTAATTTAACAGGGCACCCAACTGTCATAACAGTGTATGTGTGATCTGTTGTGCAGTCTTAAAATAACCGGAGTGGATAACCCTGACAGGCATCAGAGGGAGGGAAAGAAAGAGAGGGAGGGAGCTGTGAAGACACTACCTGTGGCCATACACATCCAACCGCACCACTCATTATCTCTGTTTATGCTTTACTTCCCATTCTTATGCCTTTATTTTTTCCCAGTCATTTATTTTTGCCATGATGTTGGATGGTTGCCATGATCCCGCTCTTTTTCTCTCTCTTTTGCTCACCCTTTTTCTCTCTACGATGAGTTAAACCATTGTGACGGCTTGGGTTTTGGCAATGGTGCGTCTGATGCCTTATGTCTGATCTAACACACTCACAAATATACACACATACATGAATGAGAAGGCCATTTATTGATGTAAGCTGATGGAAAAGTGCTCTTATGTGCATTTGGCTTTATGCAGGGCCTTTCGTGTTAATCATATGGTGACATTGGTATTTTCTGTTGATAGTTGAAGGATAAGTAATTATATTGACAGGCCTGCTGCTGGCATTCAGCTCTTTGCATGTTATGACAAGAGACCATTTTGCAACTCCAAAAGAGCAATGTTGCTCAAACTGTCAGCTATTTAAAAGATTTAAAAAAACACCATAATTCCCATTTGTGTTTTTACATCTAGGGAGTCTGTGTGGAAAAAGAAATGGAAAAGACAGAGAGAAAGTAATTAGGCAAGCATATTGTCATTGTCAGATGTCAGATGCAAATCCAGCTCAAAGAAACAACACTATCAAAGTTCTGTCAAGTAGTGCAAGCACAGCCATTTCTACCCATTGAGAGAACTGAAAGATCAGCGTTTAGTTAGCGTTGCATTTTAGCCTTTCTTCTCTCTCCTAGAGTCTGATTCATAAAATTTCTCATTATCCTGATAAGATGGAAGCTGATAAACAGAAGTTTGACTGCAGGAGAAAATTATCTTCAAATGAACACCTTGCATTTGTCTCAATGTGTACGGTCCAGTGCACTTAATATTATGTTGTCAGCTAATCAGGCTAATTGAATATTTCCTCAAACTGTTAGTCGTATCTATGTTTTGCATTGCTGTTAGACAGTTCCTTGCCTCGTTGTACACTGTTAGACATGAATAAAATTTGGATTCAAGTACATCTAGGTTTCATTTAGGAAACCAAAGTTTATTTCATGAAGATGAAAAGGCATCAGGAAATGAATGCTAAAGACACAGTATATGGCTGAAATGCTAGTAAATTAAAAAAGTCACCAAATTACCTCACTATCATTTAAATTAATCTCAATAAACACAGTGTGGCTAAAAGATGACTATACACAGATGATACTTCACAACAATGCCTAACTGGCATGATCCATTTTGTATCTTTGTGTAAGCATGCCTTTGGCAAAGCCTGGGGTGATGCTGTCAGGTTATAATTATCAGTGAGGATGGTTTATGGTAGATGTGTCAGATGAATACAAAACACATGCAACATACACTCTTTAGAAAATGCAACAGATCAAGAAAGAGGAAAGATAATGTGCATCCACTTGAGTTCCAGTGAGGTAAGGCACCTAGTAACCATTACGTTTCTGTGACTTTAACTTATTTGGTTCTCAGTATGTGCGTGTTTGTGTGTGCATGAATGGGCTCATGAGACCTTATTTACATATTGAACCATGACTGTATTGACTCCCAGACTGCACTGTGCAGCCATGGTCCTATTAATATAATTAGTGCAGACCACTGTCTAGTCTTGGATGTTTAAAATCGAATGTAAATTTAAATATTTTGAGACCCTACAGGAAGGAATGTACCCAAATAAATTATAATTAATGTTAATAAATGCAATTAAATGATTTTCCCCATGTGCATCCCATGGGAAAAACTGTGATACAGTCATTGTGATTATACCAGAGCAACACCATGTTGTGTTTGAAAACAACTATCGAATTAAACTCCTCCACCACTGAAGTGCTTGTTTGTCTTTAAGTTGATCACAGTAAAGTACAAGGACAAAAATAAACATTTAAAAAGGTGTAAATAGAAATATTTAAAAAGATATTAACTGCTCATGATTTACACAGTGTGTTTGTTACAGGGATTGTTGTCCTGGAACAACCTAGGGTTAAAGTCTTTCTCCCGTCAAACTTAATTGCTTGAATACAGAGTTTCAACCAACCCACTAGTCTGCATTGGCGGACCAGTTCTCACTATTAACTAGTTGCTTATTAGTATGCTTATTATTAACATATTGGCTGTTTATTAGTAGTTATAAAACACATATTCTACATGACCGTATTCCACATCCCTAATCCCAATACCTCAATTTAACAACTACCTTACTAACTATGAATAAACTGAAAATTAGGAGTTTATTAAGGTAAAAGTAATAGTTGGTTTGCTAATGGCGAGAATTTGACCTTAAAATAAAATGTGACTACATTGGCAACAGGCAAACTACTGATGAATATTAGTAAAGCTCTGGTAAGTCGTATGGATGCAAACTACATTTATGGATTTTCTTCTGAAATAAAGTATTTTAGGGGGGTTGGCAGCAGGATCAGAAATGCACCAGGGCTTAAGGCACTGAATGTGGCAGAAAATTGATATTTTTAGATATTTCCAATATGCAGGCAATGTACCTGTAGCTTTTATCCATCATCTAACATTTGATAGATTTTATAATATTCCAATTTTGGCCTGTCTACAATTTAGCAGACACCACAGTGACATGTGACTGTCAAAAAACTATAATTCATTGTCTCAGAGGGGAATGTTGTATAATATGAGGTGATTTTTCCCGTGAAGAAACAACCAATAATCTGAATAACACTAAACATGTCGAAAAAACTTCCAACAACTCTAAAAATTGAAACAACATTACAAATTACGAAATGTAATGACCAAAAAAAAAACCTTCATTGACCCATTTAATATAAAAGATTACACTGGATATTAATTTACATTTAATCCATGAATTCAGATTAGGTGAGCATAATCACCAAGTGCCTCAATTATTGTTTATCTTCTTTTTCTTTAAAAGCCAAGTTAGCTTTTAGCAACTAATCAACAACTGCATCTCCCAGAGACAAGTAAACTTGAAGATGTAGTGTTTCAACATTTATTTTATAGTATCGTATTCCAAAATTTCATTAAATGATGACACTAAGCGAAAGAAAAAAAATCTACTCACCCCTGAAATACTCCTGCCGTTGCCTCTCACTGAAGTCTTTTTAAATGTTCTAACCATACAATCATCATAAAGCAAGTCAAGGAAATACAAATATAACAAAATGTGGTGTGTTTGATGCATTTATTAACATCAGCTGTAATATTATAGCATGGCCACTATAGAGAGAAATTTTACAAAAGCATTTATTAAAGACAAAATAGAAAGAAAACAGAAAAGGATAAAAATTTAATAAAAAATGTGAATAAGAGAAAGTTTAGGAAGACAAGCTCTCCTTTTCCCAAGTTTCCACAATTCTCAAGTGTGGTGCGTAATCACACCAATGCTAATTGAAATGCAAACGAGCCATGCCTTTGATTAAAGTTTTTAATATTAATATTTTTCATGCTTGGTACCTAAGTCCTCATTATGAGCTTTGCATTAGCATTTCCTCTTTGCGATAATAGCATTTTCTAATTTAAATAGAAAAAGAAAGGGAAAAAAAGGTGTGTGCAAACAAACACACAAACACACACACAATAAGAAAGGGTTTTGCATGATTTCCTTCCAGACTTGCATTGACTATAAATTTCTTTATGTTGAGTGTATACTGCTCGACCTTGAAGTGGCTGAAACACACACACACACACTTTTCAGAGGCCACAGTGTTAATATTAAGGATAAGCTTGTCCATGAACTCCTCAGCTCTCCTGCTGTCTCCATAGCAACGTGACTACAGAGGATATACTTGATTCTTCATAAAGGAAATTTTATAATACACAACAAATACAACATATTCACACACAGGCACACGTTTGTGTTTTCATACCACTAATCCTCTATGTGCATACTTTAAAAAAGGACAAATATGTGGTTTAGTTATTCAAATAGAATAAATTCACCACATGAAATGCCCAATGACTACTACACCCATTCTTAAATTTGTGCACTTTTGTGTGATTGTTTCTGTATATGTAGATTGTATACAGTATAATGTGTGCAGAGAGTCAAGGTTTTGCTATAGGTTGGCATAAACATGTTAGACCCTTCTGCTAGATGTCATAACTACACCATCTGATTCTAAAAAATAAACATTTTTCTCCATTGATGGCCTTTTAAAAATGCTGTGTGTTCTGATTAACAAAAGCAACAGACATATAATCTCTTAACATTTGATTACCGCCAAACTTTTTGATTAGTCGCACCAAATCAGCATTGACGAATCAGCTCATGGTAAATATGAATAATTAATCATAACTAGGTATAATTAATTATAAATATTTAGATCCGCTGTAGATATTTAGCTGACCTCTCAGGGTCAACTGTCTTGTCAATTCTAAGAACGTTAATTTCCTGGTTAAGGGAAATAACTTCCTTACTGTACAATTCTACAAAAGCTTGTAGCATAAATCTGCATGATTAAGTGACTCAAGTTATAAGCAAACAATGAACCACGTCAAGTGTGATAAGTAAGGTTTTATTAACTACATAAACATTTAAACAAGTCTAACATACACATACAAAACTTTAAAAACTGGGTCTAAACATACGACATAAACACATAAAACGGTCTCACGACACACATCACACTTAAACTGGTCTTAACACACACATAAAAACATAAACTTGTCTAACACCACATAAACACACCACACACAGTTTGTATAGACAGGTTAAAGCTTAACCTTTAAGAGAAGAAGAGAATAAGAGCATGGAAGTTCAGAATCAGAATCAAGACTCAGAAGAGCTGTATTGCCAGGTATGTTCACATACGAGGAATTTTTCGTTGAAGAAGCGTCACGTGGAACAGAGTGACCAGTGACGAGCACAAAAAACACAGGATAAAAAAATTTAAAATTAGAACAAGTAAATAAGGAATAAAAATTTATAAATCGACAATTGTATGTGCAGGTTTATTACATTAGACCGTTTTTGTATGTACAGGTACTGTATATTATGTGCAATTTTGAGGTGTAGGCTGAGTATGAGTGATAGATAAATAAGTGTATGAGTGAATAAAAATAGTGTGTGTTCCACAGTTATTGTCAAGTGTTCGTGAGATGGATGGCCTGAGGGAAGAAAATGTTCCTGTGTCTGGCCATTCTGCTGCTCAGAGCTCTGTAGCGTCGACCAGAGGGCAACAGTTCAAAGAGGGAGTGTGCGGGATGGAGGGTTCCAGAGTGATTCTGCCAGCCCTTTTACAGTTCTTGGAGAGAAGGGAGGGTAGTACCAATGATTCGCTCAGCAGTCCGAACTACCCTCTGAAGCCTTCTGAGGTCAGATTTGGTAGCTGAACCAAACCAGACAGTTACTGAAGTGCAGAGGACAGATTCAATAAAGGCGGAGTAGAACTGTTTCAGCAGCTACTGTGGCAGGTTGAACTTCCTCAGCTGGCGAGGAAGTACAACTTCGCTGGGCCTTTTACAATGGAGTAAATGGGCCTCATTTATCAATCTAACGTTGAAACGTGCGCAGATCTGTGCGCACAAATCAACGTGTGATTGAGTTCACGTGTGATTTATGAAACATTAGTATGCCGCCGATCTCATCGTAGGAATGATCGCACGTTGATAAATGTGGAGGCAGAAAACAATCGTCATTTGAATATCACGCCCTTAAAAACACCCAGGTTTAGAAGCCTCGCCCTAGAGTTTACGACACGGAGAAAAGAAAACCCGGCCAAAAAGAGGAAGTAATCCCGTCAAAGAGAAATTAATCTTACTCCAAAAACACCCGTTAACCTTGTAATTGCAAACAATTAGGCTACATTAATATATGTAATTTATATGTATATTGAAATACTGGTAAATATAAACAGCCTATTTAGTTCCCCTCAGTCTACAACAAATATTTTTTTAATTTAATGGTATTCAGAACAGAACAAGAACGGAAAATAAGTAGCTATAAAATTATATATTAAACTTTAAAATAAAACACAAATTAGGCTATAGTGGCATTCATTATAAACAGCATACAAATGTCAAGCAAAACTGAAACGGCATTGGGCTCACGCGCCTGTCTCATACCACAAGAATCCAAATGTTTCCATTTTTGCCATATTTGTAACATTTGTTTGCATAACTATTATTCATTATGCAGCCTAAACATGGCTTTATACTTCACTCATGTTCTAATATCCATGTAAAATCCTTCACATGCGCAAAAAATTTTATTGTTTGGGCGCTGCACGCTGATCTTACAGAGGACCTTTTAAAATAAACAGTGTAACTTTTATGTTTGGTTGACTGCATTTTAGTTTGATGATGAATGGCTGAAATGTCAGGCAACGCTAGAACTAATGTTGTTTGTGTGTGCGTGAGGCGCCTGTGCGATCAGATGGATTCAATCAAATAAAGATATAAAGAAAAGAAATTAAATGCATTAAGAGTGTCACAAAAACGAGCATAACCTATACTTGTTGCACAGTGTTTTTTCCCCCCTTTTGTTAATCTTTTAATTATATTATAGCCTATTATATATTTTGTGTGATCCTATTGATTTTATCCCTTTTAGAAACTTAATTTCTGTTTTTCTCCTTTCACAGAAGCGCTGCAGGTGCATGATGCGACGATTATGAATCCTCACGGTCTTGTTCATGCTGCTATTCGCGCATATAAAGCTAAAACCCTGTACAAAACAACCAAAAAGAGACATTCTAATCTTACTGGTTAATGATCAACTAATAAGCTTCGTTTGACGGTCAGGAAAATAAAAAATGAACAAAATGCTGTCATTCTACAAATCTCCACCATATTTATATGCTGCGCACAAGTTCAGGTAACTCAAAAACTTGCGTACACGAGCTGAGACCAGACGTGAGATTTGATCGTAGCCACCGCTCACGTCCATATTGATAAATTCCACATTTTGCGTTTTCCACAATTTTCTGTCGTACGTTCGTTTCGTAAATGAGGCCCATTGTGAGTGTCCCACTTCAGGTCCTGCGAGATTGTGGTGCCCAGGAACCTGAATGACTAAACTGCAGTCACAGTGCTGTCCATGATGGTGAGTGCAGAGGGGTTTCTCCTGAAGTTCACGGTCATCTCCACAGTTTTTAGCGCGTTGAGCGCCAGGTTGTTGAGACTGCACCAGACAGCCATCTGCTCGACCTCCTGTCTGTAAGCAGATCGTTCACAGGATGGCTGAGGCCGATGAGTTTGGTGTCGTCTGCAAACTTCAGGAGCTGACAGAGGGGTCTTTAGAAGTGCAGTCGTTGGTGTACAGGGAGAGAAGAGCAGTGGGGAGAGGACACAACACTGAGGGGTGCCAGTGCTGATGGTGATAGTCCTGGAAATCCTGCTGCCTGTCTGTCAGGAAGCTGTAGATCCACTGACAGACGGAGGTGGGCAAGGAGAGCTGAGATAGTTTGGGCAGGAAGAGGTTTGGGATGATAGTGTTAAAGGACGAGCTGAAGTCCACAAACAGGATCCTCACATAAATCCCTGGTCTGTATAGATGTTGCAGAACATAATGCAGTCCCATGTGTACTGCATCGTCCACAGACCTGTTTGCACTGTAGGCAAACTGAAGAGGATCCAGCAACGGTCCAGTGATGTCCTTCAGGTGGGCCAGCACCAGTTTTTCAAAAGACTTCATGACCACAGACGTTAGAGCCACAGGTCTGTAGTCATTAAGTCCAGTAATTTTGGGTTTCTTTGGGACGGGGATTATGGTGGAGCGTTTAAAGCATGAATGGACTTTGCACAGCTCCAGTGATCTGGTGAAGATCAGTGTGAAGATGGGGGCCACCTGGTCAGCACAGGATTTCAGACAGGTGGGTACACAAAATTGCCCCCCCGGCCTGGTGCTTTTTCTTCTGCTTCCGGAAAGACCTGGTCGCACTCAGTCGTCGATGATCTGAATTGCAGGTGTGGGGGAGAGGGGGGTTTCTGGAGGTGTGAATGGTTGTGTGGAGTGGTGTTCTGGGCGGGTGTGGGGTGTTTTTCAAACCTGCAGTAGAACTCGTGCAGATCGTCTGCCAGGTGTTGATTCTCCACAGTGCTGGGGGATGGTGTCTTGTAGTTGGTGATTTCTTTTAGACTTTTCCACACTGATGCGGAGTCAGTGGAAGAGAATTTAATCTTTATTTTTTCAGAATAATTCCTCTTTGCCACTCTGATCTCCTTTTCCAGTGTGTATTTAGCCTGTTTATACAAGACATTATCCCCCTTCCTGTAAGCATCTTCTTTGGCATGACGAAGCTGTTTGAGTTTTCCAGTTGCAGTGAACATGGTTGCGTTGTTGTAGTTAATGAGTCCTGGTAGGAATGCACATGTCTTCACAGAAAATGATATAAGATGTTACAGTCTCTGTGAGCTTGTCCAGATCGTTGGCAGCAGCTTCAAAGACGCTCCAATTAGTGAGGTCAAAACAAGCTTTTAAATTCTGCTCTGCTTCATTAGTCCATCTTTTTACGGTCCTTAATACGGGTTTAGCTGATTTCAGTTTCTGCCTGTAGGTCGGTATTAGATTAACTAAACAGTGATCAGAGAGCCCCAAAGCTGCTCGTGGAAAAGAGTGATAGGCATTCTTTATTGTGGTGTAACAGTGAACCAATAAATTACTGTCTCTGGTGGGACATGTGATGTACTGTCTGTATTTTGGCAGTTCACGGGAGAGATTGGCTTTATTAATGTCCCCGAGAAGGATTAAAACAGAGTCCGGGTGTTGCTGTTCTGTGTCCGTGATCAGATTAGCGAGTTTCTGTAAAGCAGTGCTCACGTATGCTTGCGGAGGAATGTACACACTGACGAGAATGAACGAGCAAAACTCCCGCGGCGAATAGAACGGCTTGCAGTTAATGAAGAGCAATTCTAGATCTGAACAGCACATCTTCTATAACACAGTTACATCTGTACACCACCACCATTGATGTAAAAGCATGTCCCGCCGCAGCGCGATTTCCCCGTTGATTCTGCGTCGCGGTCCGCTCTGAACAGCTGAAAACCCGGCAGACTCAACGCGCTATCCGGAACGGCGTCTTTCAGCCAGGTTTCCGTGAAAAACAGCAGCAGAGTTTGAAAAATCCTTATATGTCCGGGAGAGCAGAATGAGTTCGTCAGTTTTGTTGGGTAAAGAGCGGAGGTTCACCAGATGGATGCTAGGCAACAGAGTTCTGAATCCGTGCTGCCTGAGCTTCACAAGCGCGCCGGCTCTCTTCCCCCGTCTACGCGTCCTGAAGCATTTGATCAGCGCCACAGCTCCCCCGACTACAATGTCCAGCAAAACATCAGAATAGTCAAAAACCGGTAATATATCGGGTGATATGTAGTGCCGAATGTCCAGCAATTTGTCTCTCGTGAAACTGATTGCAGGGATATAACTAAAAACAGGACAAACTAACAAAAACATAAAACAACTGCGGAGCACGCCACGGAGGCAGACATCAGCAGGTCGGCGCCATCTGGTATTTTATGGAACCATTTGCATGTTCAGCAGATCTGCCCGAGGGAAACAGCAGATTCTTAGTTCAAACACAGCTTTGTAAAAAGGCGCAAATGATACCTAATTTATCAATTAATAAGACTAAGTTTGAATACTTGCACGTATCGTCTGTCTGAAAGAAAGGCTTGATGCAATCTGAAAGCTCACGTGGATCTTGCTGAAGTTGGTCGATGAAAAAGAACCAGTTTGAGTCAGAAAATCCCGGTGAATGGAAAGTCAAGGCAGAAGCCTGGCACAAACTTAGGGTGTCCTGGAGCATTGGAGCTCACATCTTCTTAGAACCTAACAGAACCACCGAACCCGGGCGGGTCCTTGGAGCGGGGCCTTTAAGGTCTCGGAAGAGTCACGCCTCTCAAGGTGGGCTTGTCCAATGAGAACAGAAGAAATTCCAAGCGGGAGGTTGCAATCGCTGGAGGGTTTTACGACCCTTTGTCTCTAAGCATGGTAATCTGCACATGTAATTCACTTGGGGTGTGGATGCACATACTAATAAAGATTCTTAGAACACTAATATGCATAGGTATAAACATACAATATACACTCTCAATTAGAGCATCCGAATACTAATTCATAGATACTAAACATGGTAGGGTTATATACAGTGGGTACGGAAAAGTATTCAGACCCCCTTAAATTTTTACTCTTTGTTATATTGCAGCCATATGCTAAAATCATTTAAGTAAATTTTTTTTTTCCTCATTAATGTACCCACAGCACCCCCCCCCCCATTACATATTGACAGAAAAACTTAGAATTGTTGACATTTTTGCAGATTTTATTAAAAAAGAAAAACTGAAATATCCAGAATATTCAGACCCTTTGCTCAGTATTAAGTAGAAGCACCCTTTTGATCTAACACAGCCATGAGTCTTTTTGGGAAAGAAACAACAAGTTTTTCACACCTGGATTTGGGGATACTCTGCCATTCCTCCTTGCAGATCCTCTCCAGTTCTGTCAGTTGGATGGTAAACGTTGGTGGACAGACATTTTAGGTCTCTCCAGAGATGGCTCAATTGGGTTTAAGTCAGGGCTTGGCTGGGCCATTCAAGAACAGTCACGGAGTTGTTGTGAAGCCACAATTTGAGAACTTATTTTAGCTGTGTGCTTAGGGTCATTGTCTTGTTGGAAGGTATACCTTCGGCCCAGTCTGAGGTCCTGATCACTGTGGAGAAGGTTTTTGTCCAGGATATCCCTTTACTTGGCCGCATTCATCTTTCCCTTAATTGCAACCAGTCATACTGTGCCTGCAGCTGAAAAACACCCCCACATCATGATGCTGCCACCACCATGCTTCATTTTTGGGACTGTATTGGACAGGTGATGAGTGCCTGGTTTTCTCCACACATACTGATTAGAATTAAGGCCAAAAAGTTCTATCTTGGTCACATCAGACCAGAGAATCTTATTTCTCAACATCTTGGAGTCCTCCATGCAGGCTTTCATGTGTCTTGCAATGAGGAGAGGCTTCCGTCGGGCCACTCTGCCATAAAGCCCCGACTGGTGGAGGGCTGCAGTGATGGTTGACTTTCTACAACTTTCTCCCATCTCCCGACTGCATCTCTGGAGCTCAGCCACAGTGATCTTTGGGTTCTTCTTTACCTCTCTCACCAAGGCTCTTCTCACCCGATAGCTCAGTTTGGCCGGACGGCTTGCTCTAGGAAGGGTTCTGGTCGTCCCCAAACGTCTTCCATTTAAGGATTTATGAGGCCCGTGCTTTTAGGAACCTTAAGTGCAGCAGAAATTTTTTGTAACCATGGCCAGATCTGTGCCCTGCCACAATTCTGTCTCTGAGCTCTTAAGGCAGTTCCTTTGACCTCATGAATATAATTTGCTCTGACATGCACTGTGAGCTGTAAGGTCTTATATAGACAGGTGTGTGGCTTTCCTAATCAAGTCCAATCAGTATAATCAAACACAGCTGGACTCAAATGAAGGTGTAGAACCATCTAAAGGATGATCAGAAGAAATGGACAGCACTGAGTTAAATATATGAGTGTCACAGAAAAGGGTCTGAATACTTAGATCATGTGATATTTCAGTTTTTCTTTTTTAATAAATCTGCAAAAATGTCACAATTCTGTGTTTGTCTATCAATATGGGGGCTGTGTGTACATTAATGAGGAAAAAAATAACTTAAACGATTTTAGCAAATGGCTGCAATATAACAAAGAGTGAAAAATTTAAAGGGGTCTGAATACTTTCCGTACCCACTGATGTAAGCTGAAGGATTGAGTGTTTCAAAAAGTAAGGCCTGCAATTAAAACAGTATAAAAGTCTAAGGACAAACTACACCATGACCTGAAGACGATCACGTTATTCAAAGAAGGTTTTCCTATGAATTGATTAGTAGAAAAGTAAATTTCTACTGTGCATTTTGCCTCTTGCTCCGGAAAATGCAGTGAGGGTCTCTCTGCTCACATTCCTCTGGGCAATAAACAGTGATATCCGCGTTGGTTGCCATGGAACCAGGGGCCTGTTCGGCTTCCTGGGGTGTTACACATTTCGGGGGAAGGGTCCACAGGTCCTCATATGGCTTGTTAACTGAGGGGTGTTATAGAGTATTTGTTAAATATAGCTAACAAAATATATATTGTGTGTTTGATTGGTCCAGACGCTACAGCATATTATAATTATTTTTGACGGATTACGTGACACCAAAAAATTTTGTTTTCCATTGTCAAAATATTTAACGATATTACTGACTTGACTTTTATTTGATTTTTTTACACACACACACACACACATTATGGGACAATTCCAATGCGTAATGGATTTTACACTGTACAAACTGTAGTTATAACCCTTACTAACCATTACCCCCAAACCTCCTCTACACAGAAAACATTCAGCATTTTTAGATTTTCAAAACATTTAATTCTGTACGATTTATAAGCTCTTTTCCTCACGGGGGACCAAAAATGTCACCACAAGGTTAAAATGTACCGCTATTACTAAACCAGGATACACACACACACACACAATAAAGATAAACAATCTTACCAACCCCCAAACTTTTCAATGACATTGAATTTTTTTTCCCTTTGGCGGTCACCCCTGCCACCGCCAAAACAAGAGCAGCGCTCCTGCGGCCTCCAGCAAAGCTGTGCCGTGGAGCTGGTCGCAGGGCAGCCGCCCCGCCCGTCCAGGCCCCCGCCAAACCAGGTGGCAAGCGAGAGAGCAAGAGGCCAGGAGACGGGCGACCCAGAGGTGGAGGAACATGCTCTTCAGGAGATGGTAAGCACACCACTCACTCCCCCGGAGGAGGGCCGGGCGGAGAAGGAAACTTTATCTTTCTACCAATGACCTCTCGGTCGGTGGTACCCAAATTCTTGACAAAGAGCATTCCTCTATTTCTGGGTCCCCTGAGGGGACAGGGGATTGTGGACGATCCAGAGCCATATCACACTCACCATCCTCACACGCCAGTGAGCAGCAGTGGGCGGATCGGGAGGACAAACCAACGGACTACCCACGCACCCTCTGCTCGAACGCAGGTCAGTGTTACACACACCAGACCCCGCCTCGGACCGGCTACGAGACGCCCGGGCTGGGTCCCTGCGTTCTTCCGCGCTGCCCCACTACGGGGACAACCGTAGTTCCGTTTTGTTGAGGCAATAGCGGTGTCTGGGAGCCTGGCTTGAGCTACCCAGCCAGTCTTGATGGCTCCTTCGAACCGTCAGGCTCTGCTATGCGATTCAGTCGCCCGGCGTCCCCCCACAAGTTCAGTGGCATCCGCTTCATAACAGTGAAGGTGGCCGATGGTCCTGTTTTGCGGGTGGAGGTTGCAGTCCTACTGGCGAAGGGTGCGATAGAGCCGGTCCCTCCAGCCGATATGAAGACGGGGTTTTACAGCTCCTATTTCATTGTACCCAAGAAAGGCGGTGGGTTACGACCAATTTTGGATCTGCGTGTCTTGAACCGGGCCCTTCACCGGTTACCGTTCAAGATGTTGTACTTATACTCACGCTGTGATCAGCAGCAGCTGGATGCAATAATCGCATGCCAATGTGCATTGGCTCGTTTAGTTCACACTCAAAGTAGATTGGTCCCTCTAAGAGAGATCCCAATTCCCAATTTGTCGGTCCTCCGACGTGACGTCTCCGATCCCTCCTTCAGGGAACGAGGGTTACATACGTAACCGAGATGTTCCTCTGCTATGGACTTGAGACTGAGTTCTTGAGTTGTCTTCAGCCAATACTTTACGTGTGCATTTATAATCACATGGCATGTATAGCTCAGGTGATTCAAAGTCTTCGAGGGGTCCTGCACCATTCAAACAACTGTCACTGAGATCAATTTGAATGCTAATGGATAGCTTTCTGCAGTTTTAATGGAGATTATTAGCCGTGCGTGTGTATGACTGTGTTTTATGTTTTTATTGTGTAAGTATGTATATTCTTGTATTTTGTGCTCCTGTGCTTGTCTGTATGTGCACTGAGCAACAATTCTTTTGAGGCTCTTTGTCTGCATTGTCTGTTTGTCTAACCGAAGACAAATGTGCCATAATCTTTTATTGACTCCTCTCTTCTCCCCTAGGAGCCCATTTAAGACTCTGTGTGTGTACGAGTAAAACCCTCTAACACATTCCTGTGCTCATCTTATTGGGCCTGTCACACTTACGTATAGACATAAAATACTGGAGGCATAGACTGCATAATCTTATTAGCTGCTTTTGTTAAGATGAATTGTGGGAAATTAATTCCTTTCCTCATCAGAGCTGTTTGACTCACCCGGCTTCTCTGTTCAACTGACAGGCGATCCAAATCAGTCAATGCAATCATTTTCCATAGGAAAATGTCAGTAAATTAAAGACAGGGGTTTGATTTGAGTGTACTGGGAATTCTACAGTAAACATTTAGCACATGCTGATGTTGGAGATTATATGGCTGGGAAGGAGCCATATACGATCAGCATTTCTACTTGGAATATCGTTTGGAGTGCAGGCCCAGATAAGCTACCGAAAGAATTTCGGTAAAGAAATGTATCAAAAGGATCATATTTTGGCCATTATTTTATCTTTCTTGACTTGTTACTAGAACCACAAGGAATCTGCACTTGAAGTAACTCTTGAAGTGTTCTTTAAATCTAAGTAAAATCTTAAAAAGTGCACTTAAAAAGAACTTTCTAAATTGTTTTAATAATATTTTATCATCCTTTAACATACAATTATTTTGATGTGTTAACTAACTACTAAAGCATAATGCAACTTCATCACCACACATGTGTAATTACAAATATGTTCAAATACATGACACAAATTTCAGTATGACATTAAAGTATATTTTAATTTACTATAAACGCTTGTCTATATTGGCATTACACTTTAACTAATAACAGTAATAATACAATTATATATAAAGATGTACTTAAAGGTATAGCTCACCCAAAAAATATTCTGTCATAATTTACTCACCCTCAGGTTGTTCAAAACATGTCGGTAGTTCCGTCTTTGTAGAAACATTAATAAGAATAAGGAATAAAATCATCTCATCAAAGTGGGTAAAAAATGGCACAAATGCATTTCGAAGTGCGTACATTTAAGGTCTACTGCAATGTGCATCATAAGGAGATAGTTTCAAAAACCCCTCCAAAATGAAAATCCTGTCATCATTTAATCACCCTCAAGTTCTTTCAACACTGTATAAGTTGTATTTCTTCTTCAAAATATCTTATTTTGTGTTCAACAGAAAAAAGAGAAACTCTTACAGGTTTGGAATAACCTGAGGTAAAAACCTGAGTAAATATGACAGAATTTGAATTATTTTGGTGAACAATCCCTTTAATTCACATAATTGCATTTAATATAAATTTAAACCATAATACATTTTCAATGAAGTGCTATTAATTAATTAATCATTGCATTTAAAAGTTTGTAAGTACACATAATTTTTTACAATCTATTTAATGAAAAGCTTATTGAATAAGAAAAAAAAAATTGACTGAGACTTTTATTGATATTTTGCTCATTGGAT
Organism: Sinocyclocheilus anophthalmus; assembly: GCA_018155175.1. Lineage (NCBI taxonomy): Eukaryota > Metazoa > Chordata > Actinopteri > Cypriniformes > Cyprinidae > Sinocyclocheilus > Sinocyclocheilus anophthalmus. The sequence continues at coordinate 192,066 of JADLZN010006313.1, forward strand.
TGTGAAAATTGAGCATTGTATCTGTCACGAATCCGGTCCATGAACTTCCGTCTGCTTGCCATCAGAGGTCACACTTTCCATTTTCATTGACTCTCGCACAACACAAATTGTTGCATAGCACCCCGGACTACACATCAGATAATTTGTACGATGACACAGCATGTTGCACACAGCTGTATCCAATCAACATTCAATATAAAGAATCTGACTCCTATCAAACTGCCGCGTATTTGGATGCGCTTATGCAGCATGATAGCTACTTTACAGTGCCCTCGTCGTTCCCAGTTCCGAGCGAGTTCTTGCCTGTCTGTTTTATTGGTGTTGATATTTGCGGTTTTCCAGGATTTCCCTTAGTATCGACCTTGTGATTTCGTTCGCTCCGTACGTTGACCTACGCTAGACCTAGATTATCTTGGGGTCTTCCCGCCACATAACCGGTTGCCCTGTCGATCCGGCCTGTGTTCTGACTCGCTGCTTGTAAATTAAAAAATCTGCACAGGATCTGCATGTCGCACGTCCTGTCAGCCCCGTAACAGTATCAATGAATAGTGGCATATCTGAATGTGACTGGCTTAACTCTGCAGTGTTGCTTGATACAGCGAAGAGAGAAGACATATCACAGGAGAACAGGTTAGGACATTCGAATAAAAAAGATTACATGGTAAAAAAAAATAAAATGTTATGACGAACAGTAATATGCATTAAGAAAATAAAAAAGTAAAATTCTGACCAAATAAAAACATACTGCTCGACCACTAATGTGATAAGTCAGTGCTTCAATTTGAATTGTAATAGACCGTATTTTCCAGAAATGCAGAAGACTATTGCATTTGGGGGGAGTCTGCAGATTACATCTGTCTGCTTATGACTTATTGGAATGTACATGAGAAATAAGAGGGCGAAGTGGGACATAGAGACAAACGAAAGGAAGGAGAAAGGGAGAGATTTCCTCTTGGCCTGAGTGATATGATTGCGCACTGGCTCTTTCAGTAATCAGAGGTAATTTGCTGAGAGGTAGCAATGCTGGACCAAGGCCAGAGCGACGTCTTTGTATGTGTGTTTGCTAGAGAAAAGAACCAGAAAATAGAAAAATAAAGATAGACAAGATGGAGCGGGGGAGGCTAGGCAGGGTGCATTTCAGTCATTTGAACACAGAAGGAAATGGAAGAGGTTTAATTTTGGAGCTAGTGTTTCGTACGTGCAAGTGTGTTTGTGGGTTTAATTTGGACTTCAGGAAATAGATGTTAGGCCTGAACTCTCTGTCTTATAAAGTACACAAGACAACGGTAATTTGGACCATTTTTGTTCAAACTGAGCGGCTCCAGTTTAGCGCTGATTTGGGCTGTTTTGATGGAATGTTTGACTTCAGCCTTGTTGTGCTGACAATTTGTTCTGTTTTTAAGCAGCTAAATACAGCAGTCATTATTAAATGCAAAAATTTAGTTTAATAATGACTACAGATATATGTGTTTTTCAATCTATTTTAGGCATTGTGACAGGTAAAGTCAAGGGTCAAGGTCTGCCTGGTTAGCATGACCCAGTTAGCCACTGCTGGTAGATGCACTGTACACCATCTGTGAGTGCTAACAGATTTCTTCAGGTATTTTTACTTAGGTAAAGCCTCCACCTGGATCATTCCCTTGTGAAAAAGATGTTCACTTTTTGTACAGTATTTATTAATATTACAGGAATTTTATTCTTTAAAAACATATATTAAAGTATGAGCCAAAGCCATGTATGGAAGCCATGCATGCTCATGCCATCACACTGCTCCACCATGTTTAACAATCATTCTGGTACAGGTTGATCATAATTCCAGCTGTCCAAAGAATGCTTTTCCAGAAGTGGTCTGGCTTTTTTTTTTTAGATGTTTTTGGCAAAGTCTAATCTGGCCTTGTTTGCACTTTGTGGTGAACCCTCTGTATTTGCTCTCGTGAAGTCTTCTCTTGATTGTAGACTTTGACGGTGACATGCCTACCTCCTGGAGAGTGTTCTTCACTTGACTGGATATTGTGAAAGGGTTTTTCTTTACCATGGAGGGGATCCTCCGATCATCCACCACTGTTGTCTTCCATGAACATCCAGTCATTTTTATGTTGCTGAGCTCACCAGTGCGTTCTTTTTTTTCTCAGGCACTCCTGATGTTTCTGAATCTCTCTGATGGGTTTGTTTTGTTTTTGAAGCCTAACAATTGTCTGTTTCACTTGTACGGAGAGCTCCTTTGACTGCATGATGTGGGTTCACATCAACAGCTTCCAAATGCAAACTCCGAATATTACCTGCAAATGATGTGTAGAAATAACGAAGGCCATATCCCACACGTAATGAAATAATCTTTTGAGGCAATATCCAAATTATGATGGTCCCTTGAAAAGCGGGGAGGTAAATATTAAGGTGTACTTCCTTAATCTTTCCTCCTGATAGTGATAGAATATTCATTATTTAACTGTAACTTGACTATGTTTTGGTTAGCAGCTAAAATAATAAAAATTGTGCCTGTGTCCAAATAGATATGCACCTGACTGTATATATACAGTATCTCACAGAAGTGAGTACACCCCTCACATTTTTGTAAATATTTTATTATATATTTTCATGTGACAACACAGAAGAAATTACACTTTGCTACAATGTAAAGTAGTGAGTGTACAGCTTGTATAACAGTGTAAATTTGCTGTCCCCTCAAAATAACTCAACACACAGCCATTAATGTCTAAAACGCTTGCCACGAAAGTGAGTACACCCCTAAGTGAAAAAAATCCAAATTGGGCCCAAAGTGTCAAAAGAAATTATACGACCTCATAACAGCCCAGTAAACCAGACGACAAAATTTACAGATGGACATTCCGTGTGTGATTAAGTATTAAATGTATGAAATGAAATGTGCACTGTTTTGGTGTTGGTGTTTATTTTATTTTTTTAACTCTACTTGCAGATAATATAATATTAATGGAATAAAAGGCCACATAAGTGTACGTAAGTGAGAATATGCTTTCATGATTTAGTGAGTGTGTTATTAGTGCACACTGTACAGTGGCATGTGAAAGTTTGGGAACCCCTTGCAGAATCTGTGAAAATGTGAATAATTTTAACAAAATAAGAGAGATCATTCAAAATACATGTTATTTTTATTTAGTACTGTCCTGAAGATATTTTACATAAAATATGTTTATATAAAGTATATAGTTCACAAGACAAAAAAAATTGCTGAAATTATAAATATGTGGGAAACCCTGGTATTAATACGTGTATGGTTACCTGGATGTTCTACGCCTGTTTGTTTTTTGGATGGTTGTTCATGAGTGCAGTAGTTTGTTCTGAACAGTTAAACGAGACTTGCTTCAGAAAACAAATCCTACAGGTCCTGCAGATCTAGTTTTCCAGCATCTTTTGCATATTTGAACCCTTTACGAATGGGTTGAGACATCTTCTTACACTGAGGGACAATGAGGGGCCTCAATACAAACTATTAAAAAAGGTCAAAACATTCACTGGAGTCCAGGAAAGAACACCAAGCTTAAGAGCGGGGGGGTTGAAAACTTTGAATTTGACGATCAAGGTCCATTGTACTAATTGTCTTCCGGGAAACATGCAAGGTATCTTCTGTGACTCTGGAAGGGCAGTAGACAATGCAAAAAAAAAATAAATTCAACAAAAATCAAGACAAATTTGGATATCTTCATCTGTGAAAGTTTCCCAGGAAATGTGCAACGATGGTTGATTTAATATGTCAGCTTTTTTAATCTCCGTGGATATATGTGACATCTTTGTGTGTAAAAGCGCCCAATATATTACTCAGGACAGTACTACATAAAAAATAACATGCATTTTGATCTCTTATTTGTTAACATTATTCACATTTTCACAGATTCTGCCAGGGGTTCCCAAACTTTCGCATGCCACTATATATATACACACACACACACACAAACATGTAAATATATATCAGAATTTATTTATATAATATAATATCTATATAATATATATATAGATATCCGTAATCTGTGTGTGTGTGTGTGGGTGTGTGTGTGTGGTGTATATAAACACGCTCACAAACTCATGAAGGCGACGCTCACTTACGTACGTTACACTACGTATGTGGCATTTTATTAAATTTAAGATTATATTATCTCAAGTAGATTTAAACAACAACAACAAAATTCACAAGTGCACCTTCAATAAGATACGCACAATTCTTTCCACAATGGTGTCATGTAAAGATTGTAGTCGGTTTATGGACTTTTTATGTAGGTATGTTGGACGAGCGTCCCTAAGCTTCATCAGCGTTCTTAAAGTATCGTTGTGGGCCACGCACCAAAAAGGAGGACCGTACGGAGCTGCTCACTCCCATCCGACTTGGCAGGGGAATCTCGGAGCCGGGGAACGGGGAAACGCATCAGCGATCCGCGAGCCGCTTCCATGGCCAGGCTGGGAAGCTTGTTGGGTTCGCCAAGCCTGCCCGAAATGCCAAGTAGATAGTGATGTCAACCAAGGACGCCTATCCCAGGTCGCTGATTTTTTTTTTGGTTGATACCGCTGCCCATCATCGAGGTGTCCTTCGAGCGCATCGGGATGGACCTTGTGGGGCCGTTGCCTAAGTCTGCCCGGGGACAGGAACACATCCTGGTGATCGTCGATTATGCCACCCGGTACCCTGAGGCAGTGCCCCTCCGAAAAGCCACCGCCAAAGCCATTGCCCAGGAACTCTTCCTGCTCTCCAGCCGAGTCGGCAACCCCCTTCATGTCCCGGCTAATGGCTGACCTCTGCCGGCTGCTGCGGGTGAAGCAGTTGAGGACCACATTCTACCATCCCCAGACCGACGGACTGGTCGAATGCTTCAACCGAACCCTCAAGCAGATGCTGAGATGGGTGGTCGTGGAGGACAAGCGCGACTGGGACCTGATGCTCCCCTATGTCCCCTTCGGGATCCGTGAAGTTCCGCAGGCCTCAACTGGCTTCACACCCTTTGAGTTCCTCTTTGGCCGGTAACCCCGCGGCCTCCTGGATGTGGCGAAGGAAGCCTGGGACCAGCAGACGGCAGCCCATCGCTCTGTCATCGAGCATGTAAAACAGATGAGGGAAAGGATCGACCGGGTCATGCCATTAGTCCGGGAACACCTGACAAAGGCGTAGCAGGCCCAAGAGTGCCACTATAACCGGGCAGCCCAGCCATGGGAGTTCCAGCCCGGAGACCGAGTTATGGTCCTAGTCCCCAACGCGGCCTGCAAATTCCTGGCCACCTGGCAGGGTCCCTATACGGTGCTGGAGAAGATTGGGCCGGTGACGTACCGGGTGCGTCAGCCAGGAAGGAGGAGAGCCGAGCAGCTCTACCACATAAACCTCCTGAAGAAGTGGGTTGGGACTAGAGACCAGCTCGCAGCCCTCGCCATCTCTGAATAAAGTGGTGTTGACCCGAATCCAAAACCCCCCCCCACCAAACCTCTCGGCTGCCAAGAAGAGGGAGCTGTAGCACCTGGTCGGTCAGTTCTCTGATGTGTTCTCCTCTCTTCCTGGGCGGACCAACGTCCTGCAGCACGACATCCGGACGCCGCCAGGGGTCGTCGTCAGGCAACGGCCCTACCGCGTCCCTGAGGCTCGTCGGCGAGCTATTGAGGAGGAAATTCAACAGATGCTGAAGTTGGGGGTGATAGAGCCATCACGCAGCACATGGGCCAGCCCCATCGTGATGGTCCCAAAACCGGACGGCACCCTCCATTTCTGCAACGACTTCCGTCGCCTCAATGAGGTATCCGAGTTCGACGGATACCCCATGCCTCGGGTGTATGAACTGTTGGACCGGCTGGGAAGGGCACGGTATATCTCCACGTTGGACCTCACCAAAGGCTACTGGCAGGTACCCCTCTCTGAGAATGCCAAACCCAAGACTGCTTTCTCTACCCCTAGTGGCCACTGGCAGTACCGGACCCTTCCTTTTGGCCTCCACGGGGCACCCGCCACGTTCCAGCGGATGATGGACATCCTGTTGTGGCCCCATCAGGCCTACGCCGCGGCCTATCTGGACGACGACGTGATCCACACCGAGGCATGGGAAGACCACCTGGACCAGTTACGGAGGGTGCTCTCGGAGCTCCGGAGGGCTGGACTCACTGCCAACCCTCGCAAATGCCACCTTGCCCTCTCTGAGGCGAAGTACCTGGGTTACCAGGTGGGACGGGGTCTCATTCGCTCCGAGACCTCACACCCCTTCAGTGGATGGCCCGTGCCAAGAATACCAATGCCAGGGTGACCCGATGGTTCCTCACGCTCCAGGACTTCCACTTCGAGGTACGTCATCAGGCTGGAGCCGCGAACGCCAAATGCGGATGGCCTCTCTCGGATCTGGGCAGCTTTCGCAGGTATGTCAGGGGTCACTCCCCACCCACCCTCTATCTCTCCCCTACTATCTCAGATCATTAGCAGGACCAGGACGACGCTTGGGGGGGGGGGAGTTTGACGAGCGTCCCGAAGCTTCATCAGAGTCGCCCTGGAAACAAGCGAGGAGCACCTGGCCATCATCATCACAGA
>JADLZN010006314.1:0-15077 GCA_018155175.1 Sinocyclocheilus anophthalmus
GGATGTAAGCCTGAAGTGGCCCATATGTATCAAATCACATGTGGGCCTCTGTAGGTAAAGATGCAGTGTTGATGGCAATGTGTAATCTGAATGTGACCCTAATGTGGCCCATGTGGTAAACAGTGAGTATGGCCCAAATAGTGCCAACCAAATGTGGGCCACCTTTGGCAAAAATGTGGCATTGTCGACAAAGGCTAATCAGGGTGTAAACCAAATGTGGTCCACATATGTTTCAGCAAATGTGGCCCAGGTACATTAAAACGTATCTGGGCCAGTTTTGGCAAAGGTATGCTACAGTGAGCATTGGCTAATGTAGCTGTGAGCCTAAAGTGGCCCACATATGATGCCACAAATGTGGCCCAGTTATCCTAAAGCGTATCTGGGCCAGTTTTGGCAAAGATATGGCACAGTAAGCACTGGCTAATGTGCTGTGAGCCTAAAGTGGCCGCATATGAGCCACAAATGTGGCCCATTATTAGGGGTCATATGACATTGCTGAAAAGAACATTATGTTGTGCATGTGGTGTAATGAAATGTGTTTATGCGGTTTAAGGTTTAAAAAACACATTATTTTCCATATACTTTACATTATTGTTTCTCTTTTATGCCCCGCCTTTCTGAAACGCGTCATTTTTACAAGCTCATCAGTCTGAAAAGCGAGGTGTGCTGTTATTGGCCAGCAATCCAGTGCGTTGTGATTGGACGAATACATCAAGCGTGTGACGGAAATTTTACGCCCCTTACCATACTGTTGATGCCGTGTCCCGGCCGGCGCTACGAGACATAAATATTAAAACCCATTACAAACTAGGCATTTTTTTTGCATCCAGTGGGGACATAATTACGATTTATTATAATGACTTATACTCTTTTTTTTATTGTAAACATAAAACCATGTCTGCATTTGTGATAGGAGAAATGACAAACAAGCGCTTCTCTACACTGCCCAAAACTCGCATTTTGAATCATCAGTGGCAATTCTTTAATCTACACACGACTTCAGTCGTGAGTCAAACACTGTCATGTAGTCTTGAACCTTCACCCCTAAAAACCAGGATCAGTAAACAGTCCTCCATAAATGTGCTGCACACATCTGGATAATTGGGTTGAAGTGTTCTGGAACAGTGTTGTAAATACAACTTTAACCACTGATTTCTAGTCGTGTCAACTTTTGGAAGGCCAAACAAAGTAGTTCACAACGAAACACAGCGCCTTCACGACCTGGCGGCGCGGTGGAGCAACATAAAAGTTATGGCCTCTTTCTTTGCGTGAACATTTGGGAGGCGTTATGGAGATGCAGACCGTAACTAAGTACATTTACTTGAGTATTGTACTTTAGTACACTTTTTGAGTATTGGTACTTTTGAGTATTATTTTACTGGGAACGATGACTTACCTTTACTACATTTGAACACAAATATTGTGCTTTTCACTCTCCTACATTTCTATCCAGGTCCTCGAATTAAAATTCTTTTACCAGTGTTGGGGATTCACTATATTTCATGTAAGGGAATGACGTAATTAATTACAAAATAAAATAATTTGTATCACTTACAGTTACTAAGAAAATGTTATTAAATTACAGTTACTTATAACATTTAAAGTTATCAAAGGTGGTTTGATTTTTCAAATTCTAATTTTTTTCTCACACACTCCCACTACAGAGTTAATTGGTTGATAGTGTTTATGTATATCGTTTTCGAGCAACTGGTTTTTTTGTCTAAGCATTGTTAGATTCCATTGTTTCTTGTCTATTGCAAAGATTGATTCAAAACAGTATCATATCTATTAAACTATGTCTGTTATGATTTTAATTTTAACTCGGAATGATCTCAAAGTAAGTCTGATTTTTGTGGTGGCTGTGCTTTAAAGGGGACATCGGATGCCCATTTTCCACAAATTGGTATGATTCTTTAGGGTATTCTTGAAATGGTCTCAGTGGTCGTGTAATACAACACCCTTTTTACCTTGTCAAAAAACAGCTCTGTTCACAGCTACCTGTTTCGGTGAATGTCTCTTTAAATGGTAATGAGCTACTGCTCACCCCACCCCTCTCTTCCGTGGAAGAGCAAAGGCGATTCGCAAATAATCATAAAAAAAATAAAGTGTGTTGGCCTTGGTGGCCAGCGCGCTGACATACATCACCCTGACTTCGGATGTCCCGCGTTCAATCAGACCTGCCGCCCCCCCCCCCCCCCCTCTCTCTCTCTTCGCTTCCTGTCGTGTTTGATCTCTCCTATCACAATAAAGGTAAGAATGCCAAAAACAAAACAAACAAACAAAACAAAAAAATAATGTGAAAAATATAAAAGCGGGGACTTACTTCTGGAGGTGCAGCTGGATCATGAACAATGGGTACTGATCCATCCTTGAGTTTTAACTTTTCAACAAAACCTGCCTTGAATTGTCTCTCATTCAGAAAGCATTCTGGAGTAAAATGATTTGCGCAGCCAGACATAAACAAATTATTAAAAAAAAAGTGACGTGACTGTGGCCGAAATGGCGACCCATACTGGAATTGTGCTCTGCATTTAAACCCAGGCTAATGCGCACGCAACACACCACACACACACAAGTTGGGGGTTGGTGCCTTCTCAGGGTCCACCTCATTGTGTTATTTGAAGGTGGAGAGAGCACTGGTATTCCTCCAAATCAAATGGCTTGATAATGGAACCGTTCGGTTTTTGGGGGGTTAAAAAAAGGGTGAATTTTATCATTGTAAGGGTGGTTTGTGTCCACACCCTCAAAGACCATTTATATGCAAATGAAATTTGTGCAGCATGGCTCCTTTAAATTAAATATTATAATCCTTTATTCGGGAGTTGTTCTGAAAGTCTAGTAATGTTGCATGTTGTCACACTGTCATGTTGGTGCCGGGCTGCTGGATTACATGTTTGAAAGAATTACAGTTGGACACTATTAGAAATTAGAAGTAAGCATGGATCAGGAATCCAATTAAACTTTTAAGTTTATCAACCATAATACCCCATCCATCTCATATCCCATAAATCTATCATCCTCGCTCCCCTCACCTACACCATCAACTCATATACCTATTAGCATTTGCCAGAAAACTTCCATACTGGTCCATTACTATGTGCAGCTTGAAGTCAGGTGATTTTTTTTTTTCTCTAAGATGACTTTCTTTTTTCAGACAGTTTCGCAGTAATCCCGGGTAGCTACAGAGAGATTTCCCCTGGTTTGAACACTGACCATTGCAATGTGATATTTTTTAAACAATTCATATAAAAGTTAATTCGTGTGTATTACACTATTGTCTATTTTGCTATTGTGTAGGTGAAAATATTACGTATAAAGCCAAAGAAGAACTGTTGTGCGTCTCTTAATAAAACACAATAGGTGTTGGACTTTAAGCAGGACTGCAGACCATTCTGTGTGTGACATTAAAGTATTGTGAGAGTGATTAGACAGCATTTTTAAAATGCTTGTTTTGATGTCAAATAAGTCTTGCATTTTTGCTTTTTTGTTAAAGCAGTGCTTCTGTTTTAAAGTTATACAGCTACAGTTGTGTTACTGGGTTTTAAAACAGGTTTGATTTTCTTTCTTCCTTATCACTCTGTATTTACAAGATTTCAATGTCCACTCTGTTCAAATGTGGATGAATGCTACACATAGATGTGTCCAGAGCTGGGTGAGATCACTACCATCCTGCTTTTGCGGGGGTGGGTTGGGGTGTTAAATATTTATTTTTGTTTGCGTGTTGTTTTTTTTCCCCCTAGTTTTAACATTCTCAAAGCTCTTTACTTCCAAAGCTCTACAAGCTCTCGTGTCTTCGTAGTGTAATGTATTGTAAGTTGCTTCAAAGGTATTGCGTGTATTACATACAACAATAATAAAACATTGCATTGACATAAAAAAGGAAATTTACTCAAGTACTTTTAAAGCAAGTACTTCTGTACTTTTACTAAAATCTGTCTTTACAACTTTTACTCGTAATGGAGTAATATTTGACCAGCAGAATCTGTACTTTCACTCAAGTAATGGAGTTAAGTACTTTGTCCGCCTCTGCCTATGCAAATCTCCCACATTGTGAAATAGACATGTGGGGGTGTGTTAGAAAGAGCTGTTTTAGGGGGGCGTGGCAGAGTATTAACTTTGATAAATAATATCTCTTTGGTTTTTGAGACTTTAGTCTTTGCAACTTCAGGGATCTTATCTATACACAATCAGCTTGTAACATTTTCTCCAAAGAGAAAGGAAAACTTGAAACAGCATCATATGACCCCTTTTAAAACCGTATCTGGCCAGTTTTGTCAAAGAGATGGCATGGTAGCGCTGGCCACCCCCCCCCCCCCCCCCCGAGCGGCTATATGGCTTTGAGCCTAAAGTTGCCTGCATATGATGCCACACGTGCCCAGTTATCCTAAACCATATCTGGGCCCGTTTTGGCAAAGATATTGCACGGTAAGCACTGGCTAATGTGGCTGTGAGCCTAAAGTGGTCCTTTTATGATGCTGCAAATGTGGCCCGCATGTAAAATGACAAATATTGCCCAAATAATTAAAAGTCTTAAGAAGGCTACATATGCAGCAATTAATTTTTTGAAACATGCTTTTAACTCTTTCCCCGCCATTGACAAGTTATCTCGTCTTTTACAAGAAAACGCTTCCCCGCCAAAGTTTTAACGTTTTTTCGTGTTTTCACTGTTATACACTCGGGGGTGCTATTACACATCTTCTGAATGAGTACAAAACCTCTCGAACAAAAACACACGTGAACAGGACGGCGAAACAAGTGATCTCTTATGTAAACAGATGCATATGAAAATAATGCAATCATCAGCAATAGACAGCATATCAATGAAAACTGCATAATGTTACGGAGTGAAATGTTGATCCAGTAAGTGGTATATGTCTGTGCAAGCTTTGACGGTGTTGATGGAAGTGGTTTACTGGATTTATGCTTTGATAATCGTATTGAATATTATCCAGATGTAGTTTTTGATGAAATTTTGATTTTCTCACCTTTTTGCTCAAAATTATGCATTTTTTATGAAATCTACCTATATTCAAGTGTTGATAAAAAAAGAATGCTTTAAGCTAGAATAAAACTTTTTTTGTTTAAAAGTAGAGGCTCTGATCTTTATTTTGGTGTATTGCATATTCAAATATTCATACATCAAAATATACTGGAGGCCATATATGTGTCATTCGCTCAGTTATGTAATTTTTAATGCAAAGATGACATTTTTTGAGATGTCTTTGTTATGGGCTATTGTTAGGGGTAAGGGTAGGGGTAGGGTAGGGTTAGGTCAAATAATGTCATCTTGCATTAAATTACATAACTGAGCGAATGACACGTAATGACAGTTGTCATAAACATGCACAAAACCCTTCATATTCATGACATGTGTCCTGTCATGATTATGAAGGTGTCATGTCATTCTTATGCACACCCCTTCAAGTAAAGTGTTAGATTTGTCCTTGACAGGGTACAAGATGACCTAAAATTTAAAACATGAAATTTCTGAAATAGTTTTGTTCAAAAGAAATAATAGTAAATGAAATACTAGGAAATGAATATAAAATAGGAAATATACAAAGACAGTTTACTACAGAAAACTACAGTTCAGTTCAAAACCAAATAAAATGCTCCAAGGACTGGTAACTTAAACAGGCTTCGTACAGATACAGCAAAATTAAATTCCAGGACTTACATGACCGATCTCACTATCACTTATCTAAATTGTTATTGTCCTTTCAAGTTCTAATATATCAAAACTAATAAAACAAAATTGTACAAATAAAGTGCAGCACATGCAAAGAACAGTGGCGGCTCGTCGGGGGAGGCAGGGGAGGCACAGCTTCCCCATAATTTTGAGGTGAAAATGGGAGGAGGACGATTTAATGTTAATAAAATTCACAATTCATTTCAGTTCATGTCTCAGAATGTGTATTTTTGTTTGTAATTTCACAGTTGTAATACCATAACGTGAAAGCGCCGCTTTTCTATCGCGAATGTGCCGAATCTGCAGATGTAATTACAACCGCTAATGATAGAAAAGGGGAGGAGGAGGCCGGGGGAGAGCTGAGCTCTCGTGCCTCCGTTGGTAAAAAAAGCATTAGCCAATCACCATCGAGTGTTCACTTTCAGCGCTGAGGAAAAGAACCCTGGCAAGGGAGGCTAGCCTCCCTTCTGATATCAACCAATCATCATAGAGACGTAAATTACGTGATATTAGTTTGAACATCTCCCGTTGCGCTGATAATGTACCAAGTACTTATGATGAGTAGCGATATTGAATATTTGATCTCCAACAGATTTACCAAGCTGTCATTCAAACAGTATATATACAAATTTAGGGAAAACACACCTAAGCTGGATATAGGCTACAGCAGTCGGCTTAATTAAATGGCGCATTTAACACAGACTTTACGAAGGGATGGATGTTTGCTTCAAGTGATAGGTCAGGTAAGTGAAGTTATATTATCTTGCTGTATGTTGTTTTCTTTGTTTTCTGACTAAAAGCAACCAAAAGCCATTTTAAAGTGGTTAAGCAAATAATAATAATAATCGGCAGGGATCCCAGACCAATACAATTAGTGTGTCTCCTCTATTTTAAAACCCACGAGCTGCCACTGGCAAAGAATGCAATAATTGTGGCAACTTTAACATTTGAAAGGAAACTATGGCAAAGTTATCGCTTTCCTTACTCAAACTGTTTTTTTTTCATGAATATATGGTTGAACTGAAGAATGAAAGCTGTATCATACACTTGGAAAATTATGAGCTATATCACCGCTTAACGACACTAGGGGTGTGACAATACACTTAGCTCACGAGATGAGAAACAAGGCATATACTGGTTCAATAGATGAACATGGTTTTTAATACTTTAAGAAATATTTGAATGACAAAATATTTGTCTTTTAATTACAAAATGTATAACAATGCAGTTATATTTTGAAATGTTTTAACAAATCTAGGGCTTAACTAACAATTATTTTGCTAATCAAGTAATCTACTGATTATTATGACAAGTATGTTTTAGCAATACAAATAGAACTAAGTGAAAAACAAGCTTTAATATGACTATATTTATATATAAAGTAATGATGAGGCAATAATAATTGGCCTCAAATAAAGTATCAAAACCAAGTGCATGGTTTTATTGAACAACTGTTAAATACATAATGTAATATGCCTATATTATAACAAATACCTGCACAGGGCGCCAACAGCCTGGTGATGTTTCATGTGATTCAACGACATTTAAATTCATTTAATTGCAATATTTGGCCACATGCAATGTGAGAAACTTTTATTTTTGAAATCGCGATCTACAATAAATCGCATATTTGGAAATGTTGATGTATTCTGTGTTGGCATAAGTTTATTACTTAAGTTACAAATGAAGTGAGAACACAGTTTTCCCAGATGAACGTTAAGCAACCCAAACTCACCGCATATGCAGAGGAAGAGTTTAGCCCCTTTCACACATACAGTCTTTACTGGTAAATTACCATTAAGAGATCATGTGTGAACAGGACCTTTTCAAAACTACAGGTGAATTTATTCTTCCAATCTTATGGTTCTTATGGAGATGACGTGATTATTCTGAGCTATTTACAAAGCTCTGTTAATTATATAGAAGATAGCTTTTCTATATAAATATGGCTCTCGATGGAAATCTTTGACCATTGCGCCTTGCAGCTTTTTGTCGTGCTTCTCCATTCATCAGGGCTGTGACTCTGCAGTTGGATACTATTATGCATGTCTCGTGTTTATAAGAGTAAAAACTTCTGATTGGCTAGTAATGTTTGGTTGAGAGTGAAAGCTGTGTTCCTCTCATACATTGGTAGGCGAACTCATTAACTCGAACTTGATATCAACATGTTTTTTTTTTTTAAACGTAGGAGGACTATCTTATTTTCCCACAATCCGTCACGGTGCCGGAGAACTTTAGCCTGTATTTCCTGTATTTGGCCCAAGTGTTCAAGTGGGTGTGAAGACCACAAGTTTGTGTCGAACTTTTCATTACCCGATGGGACACACTTATAGTGTTGTAAAAATACAAGTGTTTACATAGCTTTATTTTAATTTTAAATACTTTGCATTTTAAAATCAACTTCTAAATGTCTGTCCAGTAGTCTCTATAACATGACATCATTTTAATTTGTGGGGCTTCTAATTAAGTGATAAAAAGCCGTTGCAAATGTACAAAATAAATATCACCACAACTAATCTTTGCACCAATAAAACATAAAAACACAGTTTTTCTACCAAATTATACATAATATCTAATTATTATATTAATATTCAACTGACATTGGAAAGGTTTCCGTGACCTCTAGCAAGATCTCGGCAAAATGTCCCACGATTTATTTCCAGAACATGATGCACGATGGGATACACTAACCCTTGAATACCGCTCCGGAGCGGTATTCGAGATAGTGTGGGTTTAGTGTGCGTTAAGGGCACTACGCTTTGGTATTTTTAAGACCTGGGACAGTCTTGCGCACTTACTTCCTGTCGCGCGCACATGCTCTCAAGTGGCCAAGGCCTCAAGTGTGGGTATTTGGACAAGGCATTACTGTCACGGTTTCTGTTAATTTGGACTTTGTTTTCCTTTTGCACTGTTTGCCTTGTTGTGTTGATTGTATTATTCTGTTCAGGTGTGCCCAGTTAATTATCCTTCTTTGGTCTGAGTACTTATGTTCACTGTGTTGAATGTTGCTGTGCTACATTGTGTTTGGATTTACCCTTGTTGGATTAAAGACTTATGATATATAACCTTTCATCTTCGTCGTGTGCTCTTTAACACAGCGTAGCTATGACACTCACAGACTTACTGTGTAGGTAGAGTCTGAGTGAGAAGCATTTAAGTTCAAACTTGTGGAGAACTGTTTTTAAAGTATTGGAATGTGTCTTTGAATATTTATGTGACATTTTCATTGCTGCTTGTGCAAAACTTGGGTCAGGATGATTTTATCAAGTAGGGCACATTTCTGGAACTTATTTGAACATTTATGGAGGACATTTTAAAATTTCTCTTTACATTATGTTGAGTATTGTTGATGCATAATTCACTTAAGGCTTAGTGTGGCCCATATAATGTATATTTATGGTTTATTTGGTTCATTATTAGCTAAAATGTGGCTGTGTAGTGGCCTGCTTGTGGACCACTGCTAAAATGCCAAAATTCCATGCAGCATGTGGGCCACATGAGGAATGTGGGGAAGACCAGGGTTAGAATAAAAATTAACTGTGGCCTACATTAGGGCCAGTTTTGGTTTATTTCGTTGGCTTACATGAGGCAATGCTAAGGTTTACTTGAGGCCCAAATCTGGAAAACAGAATTGGACTGCCCAAATGTCATTATTCCACACAGTATTTGGGCCGGAGCAAGGTGTTGGATCTGTGCCGGATCTGGGCCAGAGTTAAAATAAATGTGGCCCAGATTTGGGCCAGTTCTGCTTTATTTTATTTATTTATTGTCATGGCTGACATCCTATGCCAAATTTGGACCACAAGCAAGCCAAACAGGAGTGGATCACACAAATGCCATCATTCTACATAGTATGTAGGCCAGAACAAGGTGTTAGATCTGGGTGTATCTGGGCCAGAATTAAAATAAATGTGGCCCAGATTTGGGCCAGTTCTACTTTATTTAATTTATTTATTGTCATGGCTGACATCCTATGCCAAATTTGGACCACAAGGCAAGCCAAACAGGAGTGGACCACACAAATGCCATCATTCTACATAGTATGTGGGCCAGAACAAGGTGTTAGATCTGGGCCGTATCTGGGCCAGAATTTAAATAAATGTGGCCCAGATTTGGGCCAGGTCTAGGTTTATTTTATTTATTTTCATGGCTGACATGCGGCCTACCTGTGGCTTGCTTGTGCCCCAAATTTGGCAAACAGGAGCGGACCACCAAAGTGCCATCATTCTTCACAGTATGTAGGCCGGAGTAAGGTGTTGGATCTGGGCCGGAATGGGCCAGAATTAAAATAAATGTGGCCCAGATTTGGGCCAGTTCTGGTTTATTTGTTTTATTCATGGCTGACATTGGGCCTTCCTTTGGCTTGCTTGTGGCCCATATTTGGCAAACAGGAGTGGACTGCCCAAGTGCCATCATTCTTCACAGTATGTAGGCCGGAGTAAGGTGTTGGATCTGGGCCAGAATTAAAATCAACGTGGCCCAGATTTGGGCCAGTTCTGCTTATTTGGTTTATTCATGGCTGACATTGGGCCTTCTTTTGGCTTACTTGTGGCCCAAATCTGGCAAACAGGAACGGACCGCCCAATTGCCATTATTCCACGCAATATGTGGGCCAAATGAAAGTGTCAGGTGTGGGCCTGATCTAGGCCTCAGGAATTTTGCTATCTGGGATCCTTGAGGTTCACAGTAGGATTGTTTCTGAAAGTCTTTCCACAGTGATGGCACATGAAATGCTTGCATCCGCTAGCTTGTGACACTGTTACACAAGAGACATGTTTTATCGCTCTATTTATTGCAATGATTTTATATATAATAGAGTTTAATTAGGGATGCGCCGATCCGATATTCATATCGTGTATCGGCTCCGATAGTGCCATTTTTATCGGATCGGGTATCGGTCAGAGAGGGCCAATCCAAATCCAAGAATTGTTTATTTTTTTTCCCCCTGATTGTGCGAATTATTCTGTGTTACTTCTGAAGCCATACGATAGCTTAATGTGAGCTACATATGAATATTTACAGGTGCATCTCAATAAATTAGAATGTCATGGGAAAGTTCATTTCAGTAATTCAACTAAAATTGTGAAACTCGTGTATTAAATAAATTCAATGCACACAGACTGAAGTAGTTTAAGTCTTTGGTTCTTTTAATGTGATGATTTTGGCTCACATTTAACAAAGGAATGTTATTACTAAAATAAGTAAAATAAATAAAACATAAATTCATAAATTAAATCTATGATGTTTATTTTAACTCTGGCCATGAAATAACAGTCTAAGGACTGAGGCAAAGTTCATTTTGAGCTCTCTATATATATTTTGTTTAAAAAAATAAAAGAAACAATGCTAACACATTAAAAATGTAACAATGTAAAGGAAACAGCACTGAGATTCGCTTCATTTGAACCAGATCTGAATCCCCCCCCCACCCAGGCCCCGCAGTCACATGGTTTTCAGGCGAATTAAGCTTCGGACGTCATAGATCACGTGCTTTCTCAAAACCAATCAAGATCCGATACAGTGCTTCAATGTGAAATGTGTTTTTTTTTTTTATACAAGCTTCGGAGCTTCTGTGTTGAATGTAACATCACTAGACTTACCTTTCCAGTCACTACTTTGCAACAAATTG
The DNA here is from genome assembly GCA_018155175.1 of Sinocyclocheilus anophthalmus. NCBI lineage: Eukaryota > Metazoa > Chordata > Actinopteri > Cypriniformes > Cyprinidae > Sinocyclocheilus > Sinocyclocheilus anophthalmus. Next base: position 11,319 of record JADLZN010006314.1, read on the forward strand.
GATCATCACTTCTGTTGGACTGCATATACACTGCTTGGACACTCACATTGGGACATTTCAGCACACTAGGATTCTTGAACTGTTTTAGGGTATGGTGCAATCAATGGATTCTATGCTTTTAACGGCCTAATTTGTCCTGGTTTTATTGTGTTGTTTTAAAGTCCCATGAACTTTGTAAATACACCGTTCTTACTAAACTTATCTCTGTTTAATTTTATTCTTTTAACATCCACAAACCTCTCACACAGGGGTCATAAATCTGACCTGTTTTATACTGTAACAAGTTTGTAGATCGGAAGAAGGAGGCGGGAAACGGCGAACATTTAAAGAAAACTTAAATAATAAAATAAACACAAAATAGTGCGACAGCCCCTCGCGGACGACTGTCGCGCACAAACAGAACCAAAACACAAAATAAAGTCCAGGCCTGGTCCTCTCTCGTCCAACACTGTCATCACTCGTCCTTTTATCCTTCCGGAGCTCCTCCGTGGGACTCGAGACCGATGAGTGGCGCAGATGTCGCTCATTACCATTAACTCCACCGGCCTCGCTCCGTTCCCACGGCTCTCGGCCCATACCCCATCGCCCCCGCAGGCCGGTGGTACTCACAGGACTGCGCTCTACTCTCTCTCCCCCCCTCTGGGGAGCCGTCACATTGGCCACGGCGTACCTGTAAACAAAGTGTAATTTAGTTCTTTTCGGTGTTATCAGGGAAGATGCCCACAAAATGCGTATCCGTTTCGTCGACTTCAGGTTTAAAGGCCTCCCCATGTGGTTCTGTTAGGTTTTGAGAAGATGTTAGCTACAATGCTCCAGGACATCCTAAGTTTTGTGCCAGGCCTTCGCCTTGACTTTTCCATTCACCAAGATAATCTGACTCAAACATGGTTCTTTTCCATCAACCAACTTCAGCAAAGATCAACTACCGTTGGACTGCATCAAGCCTTTCTTTCAGACAGATGAGACGTGCAAGTATTCAAATTTAGTTTTATTAATTGATACATTAGGTATCATTAGCAACCTTTTTACAAAGGTGTTTTGAACTAAGAATCTGATGTTTCCTTCAGGCGGTAGATCTGCTGAATATGCAAATGGTTCCATAACTTAATATTCTTATTTCTCTTCTCTTTACTGCGTTAAGCTTTAACCCTTTCCTATACAAACTGTATGCATGGGGGTTTATGAGTATGTTAGACTAGTTTAAGTGTTTACTTAGTTAATAAATTCTTACTTGTATCAAACTTGACATTGTTCATTGTTTGCTCATAACTGGAGTCATTTAATCATGCAGATTTATGCTACAAGCTTTTGTAGATTTGTACAGTAAGAAAGTTATTTCCTTTGACCAGGATATTAACGTTCTTAGAATTGACAGACATTTGACACTGAGAGGTCAAGTAAATACTTTGTGGATCTAAATATTTATAATTAATTCTAACTAGTTATGATTAATTATTAATATTTCCCATAAGCTGATTCGTTACAATAGCCATTGGCTACAAAGCTTTGTATTTGTATCACTAATTTACTGCACTTAAGTGGTGTACTGTCCCACAGTAGTTTTGATTTGAGCCATTTGCCTGCTATAGGCTTTTGGTGTGCTAATTGTCAAGGTGTCCATTGCTTTTTTCACTCAAGATTCGATAAGCTGGAAGTGTTCAGCCGCTGTGTTCAGCCTCCGAGCAAGGACACAGACAAGGTCAAGTCACATCAAGTCACCATTAATTGTATAGGGCTTTTTACAATGGAGATTGTCTCAAAGCAGCTTTTTTTCCCTTTTTTCCCAAAATGCTTACACAGTTTTTGAAACTATTGCTCCATTTCTCAAAACTCTACACACAACGTATTCTTTACTAACGTAACCCGGTTCCTGAGATACGGAACGAGTAACTGCGTCCTGCTAAATGCTTTGGGAAATTCCACCCCCTCCGCTTTGGGAAAATTCCTCCGATGGACTTTCTCCGATGACATGTGTACTGAAGTCTTTCAATATCGCAGTGTAACAAAGCCCGCCAGAATGGGCGGAGCCATCTGGCTATAATCGGGCATTCCGCTGTAGGATCCTCAGGTTACTTCGACTGAAGCAATGACGAGTCGTGCAGCTACATACCACGGCAAAGTACGCAGTACTTGTTCCATATCTCAGGGAACCGAGGTTACATTAGTAACAGAGTACGTTCCCTATCGATACTTCACTAGTACTGCATCTGCTAAGATGCTTTGGGGAGGAACCAGTACAGTAGGAGGCAGTAGGGCCAAACTCACAGAGGTCAGCCCAGCCTTGTATAGTCATCCCAAGATAATTTAGTACAGCCTTAGAACTCAGTGAGGGCCAAGAGCATACATGAAGGCGGCAAACGTCATGCACTGGTTTTGTCATATGACAGAGTGCCCTGTTTATGCAGAAAGGACCCGAGCCTGTAAGGCCGGGATGTCCAGATTATAAAACCTGGCAAATGTGGCCACCGTACAAATCTCTGCAATGGACACACCGCTAGACCAGGCCCAGGAAGAGGCAATGCCTCTAGTTGAGTGGGCTCTTACTCCCATGGGACATTGTAGGCCCAAGAAGAGTACGGTAGCTTGATAGCATCAATTATCCTTTTGGAAAGTCTCTGCTTTGTGACCGGAGAACCCTTGGTGCGGCCACCGAAGAATACAAATAGCTTATCCGACTGCCTGAATGGGGCGGAGCGGTCAACATAGACTTTCAAGGAAAGATTTTGAGGAATCGCCAACAGAGTTATTACCTGTGCTCTGAATGGAGTAGAAAGCACTTTAGGTATGTAACCATGCCTTGGTTTCAGGACGACTTTAAGAGTCGCTGGGCCCGAATTCGAGGCAGGTGGGGCTCACCAAGAGCACCTGCATATCTCCCATACGCTTTACCGATGCTAAAGCCAGTAGCAGAGCAGTCTTTAGCGTCAGGGGACGAAGGTCAACAGACTGTAGCGGCTCGAAGAGAAGGCTCTTCAGAGCCCTCAACACTGTGGGCAGGTCCCATGTAGGGCAGATCCCCCGACTGGCCAGCTATAGGAGCATGTGAGGCTGCCATGGCTGCTACATAGACATTGAGCGTGGAGGTGGAACGACCCTTATCCAACAGCTCTTGCAGGAAGGACAATATCAGAGATATGTCACGGGAAAATGGGTCTGCGCCGCGTGCCATACAGGAGGCGGAGAAGACAGACCATTTAGGATTATAGAACCGCCTGTTTTTTTTTTTTTTTTTTCTTTTTCTAGGGGGCTCTAGCCTGAGATGTGGTATTAGGCATGCTACGGGAGGTCTGCAGGCTCCCATCAAGAGGCCAGAGGTGCAGAGCCCACAGCTTAGGCTGGGGGTGCCATATCATTCTGTTCGCCTGAGAGAGGAGGTCTCGTCTCAGAGGAATGGGTCACGGGGCTGCTATAAGCAGCTGAGACTGCTTTGCGAACCAGTGTTTGGTCCTCCAGAGTGGGGCCACCAGCAGAACCTTGCGTTTCCGCTCCTTGATTCGCCTGATTACCTGTGGGATAAGGGCGATCAGGGGAAAAGCATAAAGAAGGAGGTTGGGCCAATCGTGGGACAACGCATCCCTGGTCTCGAAAAGTAAATTGGCAGTGAGAGTTGTCTTCTGAGGCGAAGAGGTCGACTTTTGCCTTGCCGAAGATCTCCCAGATTCTTTGAACCATATGTGGGTGAAGTATCTACTCTTCTGAGGGGACGTTGCTCCGAGACAGCATGTCTGCTCCTTGGTTCAACCTGCCCAGCACACCCGT
>JADLZN010006315.1:0-181920 GCA_018155175.1 Sinocyclocheilus anophthalmus
ATTAATATATTTATATTGTCATAATTTCACATCAAACCTCAAAATTAATGTAGAAACAACATAAAGGCAGTATATTTTTAATACTTGTTTAATTAGGCTGCATCATGTTTTATGACTGAAGGTGAGTAGGCCTATCACTGATACCAATACTATGACGTTCTTAGGAAAGACGTTTTCCTAATATGAATGATCGACTATAGACATCAAGCATTACACTAATTGGAGAGCCTTAACGCGGGAAGTAAGGGTGGGGGGAGGCAGCAACCCTGGAGTGTGCCCACCCCCGGCAAAAAATGGGGGTGTTGGGGGTGCGGTGTTAAAAATAAATGAATGTAATAAAAAATAAATATTAATTTTTATTAATTAGTATATTCATTAAAATTTATTGAAAAAAGTAGCCTAAGCCTACAAAGACAAGAAGCAACGGCTACATATGAGTTAAGTTTAATCAAATTGACTGAGAAAGTCGTTTCAACTGATTAAACTGACTTAAAAAAATAATTTGTTGCCATGATTTTTGGATTGAATTATAGCCTGTAACTGCCGTTCCCAAATTAAGAATTAACAACAATTTCTACAGAGAGCAGAGAAAGAGCGAGAGCGTCTACCTCAGCAGCAACAAATCTCCATTCTCACATCTGTAGCGTTTATGGCATCTTTAACGTTAGGTCTTTCCTATTCTTGAAACCAAATAAATTCTTAAGGTTGATTCAATATTACTCTTAATGAAACACACACACACACACACACACACACACACACAACCACACCACACACACACACAGCCGTCAACACCCCAATGCTACAATGACAAAGTCGCTTATTTTAAAAATAAAACTTTTATGAACAGATAAGAACAAATAAGATCAGTGGCGTAGCGTCTGGTTATGCAGGGTATGCAGGTGCATATGGGCCCAGGCAGTTTGGTGGCAACGAGGGAACGAATAGAGCCCTGCACAGCCCTTGTCCAACAGCTTTATGAGAATTCTCGGCCCGAGTCCGACTGGATACGTGACTTTTCTCTCTCTCTCTTCCCCATTACACAGCTATTAAAATAGTTCGGTTTTGGCTTTTAATGGCAAAGTGGTCATTTTTCTTTTTGTTCCTTTATTAAGTTATTTTAGAAACATGTTTGGAACATTTTATGTTTGTTAAATTCAAGTTTTTGTTTTTTAAAGGAATGACCAAGCGGCAGCCGCAGACAGTGAGTTGAACATTGTGTTTGATCAATTTAGCCTTCTCAAACCAACAGGACTTGCCTAAAATAAACAGACATAAAACACTTCATGCATTTCACAGTATTAATTTAAACATTTAACCTAGATAAATGAGCGCTGTTAGGTGCATATCCAATCGTTTGTGCGGAGAGTGGAAGCTAAAGCGCTCTCTGCAGGACATGAAGGCGCCAGCGCGATCACTTGCAATTTTTTTAAGAACAGTGGAAACTTAAAAATACGCCGTCATTTTTGCTCATAAAGGTAATAGTATACATCATTCGGAACTGCAAAGGGTCTACTTGTATTTGTGTGCACTCACAATATCAACAAAACCTTGTGCTTTTGTAAAATAAGGAAAACAAACAGGATGCGCTTTCTGTCGTCTTGGTCTTGCGCAGGAGCGCTACACCGACATGATAAATATATCTATAGAATGCTTTCAATTACTATTTTAAAACAAAATAATTCAAATCGAAAACAAAAACTCTTTCATTATGTAATCCGTAAAGATGCATTTCTCTCTAAAGGCACGTCCAATGAGGATGATAGTCAACATTGATAGAAAACATTAGTTTATTAACAAATAATTAAAATATCCCCTCACTATTTTTGGACTTTTTTTGTTTGTTTTTTATTTTATTATAATTTTTTTGTTTGTTTGTTTGTTTGTTTTTGCTGATGTCAAAATTGTGTCTGCTTCAGTAGCCTTATGGCGCATTTGTGCAAGGTTTAAAAAGAAACGAAACTAAAATAAGATTAATGTCATAATATTTTAAGAATAAAGTTAAAATTAAGATAATAAAATCATGTTATATAATGTGAAAATTCCACCCATAGGCTTACTCCTCCAAAAAAAAAAAGTCTGTGGCATCCTTCATCCTTTTGACTTTTTTAAAAACTGATTGATCGATTCATGAGACATTCATTTGTATTAAATTGTTCAGATTTTTTAAACATGCATTCAAATATTCATGTTTACTTCGTGCTGCAAATATTAAAGAAGAAAATATAATTGATTCATATGCAGCTTGAATTCTCACTACACATTAAAGAGCGTACAATCATTTTTGCATATGGGCCCCGGGCTGACTTGCTACGCCATGAATAAGATGATGCTACCCGGCATGTAACACAAAGAAAGGTAAGGTTTTTGGTTTCACTTACTTAAATGCGCTTAGGGCTCCTTATATTAATCGAAAAAAAACAACAACCACAAAACATTAAACTTTGATCTTTTATTAACAAAATGAATAAGGATATGTTTTACTCACTTTTAACACAAATAAATAGCCTATGGATTTTCCCTCAGGCTACCATAAAACGTTCGTAGTTTGTGGTTTATTATCTTATTAATTAAAACACATCAGCCATAAAAAAGTACAATGGCAAATTCGCAAATATTAAACATCTACCTTGCATTGACAAAATGAATAAGATGGATATAGCCTTGTAACCCAAATAAATAAGATATTTTCCCTTATTTAAAACGAATGCTTAGTTTGTGGTTCATTGTTATTTTTTTAATGAAAACCCAGCAACAAAGACACTCACTTATAGGCTATTAAACGAATAAATAAAAGTTTTATTAACAAAAGTTGCGCTTTGGATCCGCCATCATATAGTGTCAGTCTTCTCGCATCACTCTTGTCACGTGACCCCCCCCCCCCCCAGTAACACATACGGTCCCGTGGCTATGCTGAGAGCTATCAATTTTAACATTTATTAGACTTGAAAAAATAACTTCTAATTTAAGTGAACTTAAAAGGGGGGTACAATGCTGTTTCATGCATTCAGAGTTGTTTACACTGTTAAAGAGTTGGATTCTCATGCTAAGCATGAACACATTTTTAAAAAAAAAACTATTTGGAGTATGACGTGTATTTCTTGTTGCTAAAACTCTTATTTCAGTGTTCGTCACAAAGGGTCGGAGAGTTTTTATGACGTAGACGAGGGTGGAACTCCTTATTTGGGCATTTCTCCCGGAAGAGCACGCCCGCGCACACATCGACCAGAGCGAGAGCGAGATCGTGCCCATCAACGCGCTTCATTCGGCAGTGCTGCACGGGACTCGCTCGGGAAGAATGTCTAAAGAAGTGTGTTTTTGGTTGTAAGGTAAAGATAACTTTGTTCAGCTTCATAAAGAACCCAACGCTATGTAAACAGTGGGTGCAGTTTGTTTTTCCAGAGCAGCAACCCAGTTTCACAAGTGTGTTTTTTGACAAACGTTTTATAAACAAGGCCAAGTTCCATGCTGGATTAGCACATTGTTTGATACTGAAGGATGGAGCAGTCCCAGCAATAAAAGATCCCGGTCATGATTCAGAAATGCAGACGGTAAGCGAAACGGCATCAAATGTCTGTTTTGTTGGCAGTCGGAGCTCAAGCACTGTTGCCAACTCTCGCGAGACAAAGTAAGCAAAGCAGCTTCAAAAAACAAGCCCAAAAAAAATATTTTGTTCATGGTTTATTATCATCATATTATTATATTTTTTTTTTTTTTTTTTTTTTTTTTTTTTTTTGCCAATAAATGAGCTACAACATATTAAAATGAAAACCATCTTTTATCCGAAAAGCAAAAACAGAAGCTATTTTACAAAAATCGGCAAACTGCAACAAAAGGGGGAACAAAACTCATCTCCAATCACCTGTGAGCAGAATAGGATTGGAGCGATGGAAAAGGAGAAAAAAACAAGAGCTTCAAAGGGGAGCTGTAACATAGCCACATATTTAATATTGGCTATTCAAACCATATTTACTTGTTTTTTTTATCACAGCCCGTGATAATTAGTAAATTTCAAAAACATTGTAAAAATAAAAAATTAGGCTAAAAGAAAGTCATCCCACTCCTCTACGTCTCCTTCTACGCCGAGGAGGCGGAACATTTGGCAAATTACGCTGCAGCACTTATATTATTATACTGGTTGACTATTAACCGCAAGCAGACAGAGTGTCATTCAATGCATTGGAGAATATGGCGAACATACATAAAGAAACGAAGTTGCTTGTCAGATTTCCCTAACAAGCAATCATATTTTTTTAAAATAAGCCCAAAAAATCGTGACCTGGGATTTTTTCACGCAACTTTAAAAAACTTAGCAGCAGCGTTTTTACGAGTATATTTTTATACTAATGGATATGTTGGAAACTCTGAGCTCAAGTGCTCGTCAATCTTTAGCTCCACCCACGGGGCGTCTCCAGGAGCTCGGCTTTTTCCGGAGAGAATCGTAAAGCTGTAACTTTCTTTTATAAATATGATCAAACTAAAGACTTTTTGGAGATATGAAGGATGCAGTACTACTCTTTTCTCAAGATTAACATGAGATTGGGTGAAACTGTGTGTTATGTCTCCTTTAAAACAATTGTCATATAAACCCATTATAACAAATGTCATATTTAGCTACCTGTGCCCTTCAGCAAGTAGAAAATGAAATATACAGAAATTGATAAATTTATCAAACACTAAATTCTATGGTCTATATTCAAAATGTTTAACAACAGTTTTAAAGTACAAAACAAACAATTAAAACCTAGCTCATTGCACAACTGTAAAAACAAAACAAACTCACTCATTAACATACTCATTCATCAGAATACTCTTATTTATTTACTCTTATTCCCTTACTTTGTTAGATACAGATGTGGCCTCCATCAGTTCATGCCAAATGTCCAGGCCTTGAGAGCACCTGACACAATAGGATTCTACTGCAGGTACAGTTGATACAGTATGTTTCAACTCTACCCCAACTGTCCATTATTTATATCATGTCAATATACCTATAGTTTTATTGTTTCATAAGGAGTCTTATAATTTAGAAGACATTTGCAAGTAATGATTTTAGAAATTAACAATAGCAAGCTAATAAAGCTGCAAAAGCTTTCAGGCAATTGCAAAACATTAAAGTTTTGAATGACATGAGAATGTAAATAATGACATAATTTTCATTTTGCGATGAACTAACCCTTTAATGTACTGTACTGTATGTGGTTTAGGGCTTTTCATATCTTTTCACTCAGAAAGGATATCTGGTCATTTTGCAGTGTTCATGCATTACCGAAGGATCCTGCACTGCTAGTTAACCCTCTTAACCTCCACAAATTAAATGAGCAGTGAAATATTGAAGTCTTCCTTCACACCTTCCCCTGTTATGTGCATTATCTCATGTACTGTCTGCATTACTGTACTCTGTGAGCAGATGGTTTCTCATTCTTCTCCTTCAGTGACTGTAATTAATAATTAATAATAATTGGAATTATTAAACAACCAGTTGATCCTTTATTGCACAATCCATAAATTAGCATGTTGCACTGGGGTGAATGAGCATCAGCTTCATGCTAATTATGGTCAAGTGTTGGCCTGGTAACTCTCTAGTGTTCATCAGTCACCATTCCAGGTGACCTCTCTGAACCCTTCAATGGGACAGTTTAGATCAAGCGGAGGGTTTTACTTGGTGTTGCAGAATAACACAGAGATTAAACTGATTGCATTTTGATTGTCTTCACTTGGTTTCACAATTAGATTGAGTAGGTTCAGATGGTTTTGAGCAATAGATTTAGGAAGCCCTAAATTATTACTTTTATTCAGCAAGGATGTGTTAAGTTGATAAAAAGTGATAGTAAAGACATATATTGTTACAAACGATTTATATTTTCTTTTTATTCATCAAAGAATCCTGAAAAAAGTATTACAGGTTCCAAAAAACATATATACTGTATATATACACACACACACACCCCACAACAACACCATATATAGAGATATATATATATATATATATACAGTGGGTACGGAAAGTATTCCGACCCCTTAAATTTTTCACCTTTTGTTATATTGCAGCCATTTGCTAAAAATCATTTAAGTAAATTTTTTTCCTCAATGTACACACAGCAACCCATATTGACAGAAAAAACACAGAATTGTTGACATTTTTGCAGATGTATTAAAAAAGAAAAACTGAAATATCACATGGTCTAAGTATTCAGACCCTTTGCTCAGTATTTTGTAGAAGCACCCTTTTGATCTAATACCGCCATGAGTCTTTTTGGGAAAGATGCCACAAGTTTTTCACACCTGGATTTGGGATCCCCTACCATTCCTCCTTGCAGATCCTCTCCAATTCTGTCAGGTTGGATGGTAAACATTGGTGGACAGACATTTTTAGGTCTCTCTAGAGATGCTCAATTGGGTTTAAGTCATGGCTCTGGCTGGGTCATTCAAGAATGGTCACAGAGTTGTTGTGAAGCCACTCCTTCGTTATTTTAGCTGTGTGATTAGGGTCATTGTCCTGTTGGAAGGTAAACCCTCGGCCCAGTCTGAGGTCCTGAGCACTCTGGTGAAGGTTTTCGTCCAGGATATCCCTGTACTTGGCCGCATTCATCTTTCCTCGATTGCAACCAGTCGTCCTGTCCCTGCAGCTGAAAAAACACCCCCACAGCATGATGCTGCCACCACCCTGCTTCACTGTTGGGACCGTATTGGACAGGTGATGAGCAGTGCCTGGTTTTCTCCAAACATACCGCTTAGAATTAAGGCCAAAAAAATTCTATCTTGGTCTCATCAGACAGAGAATGTTATTTCTCACAATCTTGGAGTCCTTCAGGTGTTTTTTAGCAAACTCCTTGCAGGCTTTATGTGTCTTGAACTGAGGAGAGGCTTCCGTCGGGCCACTCTGCATAAAGCCCCGACTGGTGGAGGGCTACAGTAATGGTTGACTTTCTACAACTTTCTCCCATCCGACTGCATCTCTGGAGCTCAGCCACAGTGATCTTTGGGTTCTTCTTTACCCCTCTCACCAAGGATCTTCTATCAGTTTGGCCGGACGGCCAGCTCTGGGAAGGGTTCTGGTCGTCCCAAAAGTCTTCCATTTAAGGATTATGGAGGCCACTGTGCTCTTAGGAACTTTAAGTACAGCAGAAATTTTTTTGTAACCTTGGACAGATCTGTGCCTTGCCACAATTCTGTCTCTGGTGGCAGTTCTTCAGGCAGTTCCTTTGACCTCATGATTTTCATTTGCTCTGACATGCACTGTGAGCTGTAAGGTCTATATAGACAGGTGTGTGGCTTTCCTAACCAAGTCCAATCAGTATAATCAAACACAGATGGACTCAAATGAAGGTGTAGAACCATATCAAGGATGATCAGAAGAAACGGACAACACCTGAGTTAAATATATGAGTTTCACAGCAAAAGATCTGAATACTTAGGACCATGTGATATATCAGTTTTTCTTTAATAAATCTGCAAAAATGTCAACAAATTCTGTGTTTTTCTGTCAATATGGGGGGCTGTGTGTACATAAATGAGGACAAAAAAATAACTTACATGATTTTAGCAAATGGCTGCAATACAACAAAGAGTGAAAAATTTAAGGGGGTCTGAATACTTTACGTACCCATGTATATATATATATATATATATATAAAGCGCACAAACCTTAACACACATTTGGATAATAATAAAGAAGAACATTAACTAATGATTTCGTAGGATAAGTGACATTGAAGACTGAAATAAGGGGTGAGATGAAAATTCACCTTCACCACCACAGGAATATATTATATATTAAAATAATGAATAGAAAACCATTATTTTAAATTGTAATAATATTCACAATACTGCTGTTTTTACTGTATTTTATTGATTAAATAAATGCAGCACTGATGAGCATAAGAGACTTCTTTAAAACAAATTTTTATCCTAAAACTTTTGAATGGTAGTAGTGTACTAACATAAATTATAACGTAATCGTTAAGTTATTTCACTCCTCAGACCTCATTAGACTGAGTCAGCTTTAGCTGTACAGCAGCTATGAAAGCAGCTCTTGTGAGAGATGTCAACTCATGTATCAAACTGACTCCATCAAGCCCAGGTTTGACCACACAATGATACACAGTTCTGATCTTTGCAATGCCACCATGCAGTTAGAACAAATACCCACTGACACAGCACTGAAATGGAAAACTGAAATAACTGTGACCAGAGCTATTTTTCTTTTAATGGTTTCCCCTCAACATTACTCAAAAGAAGTCCCTATCTGGCAGAAAGTAGCCCTGTTGTCTTAACTATTATAGAATAAGTGGAACTTTGATGATATACGCAGAGAAATGTGTTGTACAGCCTTAGAAAGGAAGGCACAGCAATTTTGCATCCCTCTGCAGAGCTACAAAATCCATTTGAGGTTGTGTTTTCTGGAAGAGTCTCCATTTTAACTGAATGTAGGTTAAATAATTTAATCATTGTCTCTCTAGATTTTCAGCTTAGAGTTTATTCACAAATAATCTTCAGGATCTTGTTCTGAGACTTCTTCACATTTCTCAAAAAGCAAGTATTAGACACTCTCTGCTGCTGGAGAGCATTGGGTTTGAGGTGCATGTCATATGATGCTCCTTCAAGTCTAATTGCATGCATTCAGCTCTCTCTGAAGGAGTCTAAAGTGGCAGAAAGCATTTATGCACACGGGAACTATCTATTATGAATAACCAAATGAAATTTTAGAGGTTTTGAAATACTAATTTACTTAAGGCAGTTATAATGAAAGCACAAAAAAGACTCCCTTCTCAGCTCGAGCACGCAGTGTCTTTCATTTCTGAAAACACAAAGATGCTTGGATTAAGCTCGCACGAGTATATATAAATAGCGTAATGTGCTCTAAATGCCTCATGAGTTTTTAATATAGAAATGATTATTTAATTTTAGGTTGCATCCAAATGTTTTTGCGATTGGTTCTGTTCTCTGAGACTGTACTTTGTGAACTTTTAGTGTTGTAATTCATCAAAAAGCAATAAGCCATAATATGAAAACAGAAAGAGTTGGTTATAAACCCACTGCCAATAGACCCTTCTCTAAAGATTTACAATTATATTTGGAGAAGCAGGCTCAAGATTATTGTGAATAATAAAATTCAGTTCATTCGGAGATCAAATTATGTATACAAAACAATAATCACATCAATATGCACAGCATTTCATTGATATAAAATGTAATAATAGAACCCATAAATCTGAACTAATCATATTGGCAACTATGTTGTGTGTTATTTATTTCCACATGTAATGGGATTGAGTAATTGTTTTCCATCTTTACCGGTCTCTAAGTTGAAGATCCCATTTACATTTATATTGTCACTTATAGTAATACTGCTTGGCGGGGTCAACCCTGAGTTTATAATGTGTTGTGGTGACTGCTTCACTGGCTTTTTATGTCAATACACTTCTCAGCCCTCATCCGTTCACCTCGGTTAAAACTCATGGCCTTTGGATTAAGCTCATGGCCTAAGGTAAAAACAGTTGCCTTGGCACAGATTGAACAACTGTACATTTTAAACTTATTTTAGATTTTACTGTGTCTGATTATTTTTAGATAATTAAGTGGAATTATCTCAAAACTGTATTTGCTCAGCCATAAAGGTTTTCACGTCCTGTATCAGACACAGTTGAAATGAGTTTGGCTAATGTGAGATAAGGGGGAGATGCACTAGACTGAACTTTTAGGATTTAGATGTGGTCACAGCTATTAAATTGGCATTACACCTTGAAGCTCCACAATGTCTAAATTAACAGATCTTTCTGACTGTGACCTTTTATTGTTTGTGGGGTTGTTTCCAAGTTACCTTGACAGTCACAGACTATATTTGCTGCAGATATGTTCATTACACACACAACAATGAGCTTTAAAGGCATATTTTGACGGCACACATTGACTGCACACTCTATTAAAATGGTTCTTTAAAGAGACTTTACGCATAGCAGTTCTATTTAAAACCATGTCATCCTGAAGAACTTATTTATGGTGAAATGGTTCTTTGTGGGTTTATGGTTCTTTATTCCCACCTTTTTTTTCAAAGCCACCTCATTACTGATTTTCTGGAGATCAACCATTCAACTTTCAATTCAATCATTCAACGTTTTTTGTGACTGCTCCATCTAGCCAATTCTATTCCAACAGAGGAGACCTGATTCAAACATCAAACAAACATATGCAAAGACTAGATCCATGGAAACTATTAATTTTTTATCTTTCCATCTAATTTTAAATGTAAGAGCTGGTGTGAACTTGAGTGTGCGAGGCGTCAGCAATCTCCATTTATTAGTCTATTTAGCTGTGCAAAAACAGTTCATTGCTGCTGGATGTTGTAAACTGGTATTTGTTCTCAAATTATTTTAAATTTAATAACGTACTAATAAACACTAATTTGCAGCGCAGTTGTTTTACTGTTTGACCCACTTCGTAAAATGGGTTAAACATCAGATGTGAAGCAAAGTGTTGCGCTGCGGCTAGTGAACTCGCAAGTCGTTCTTTGCATGAAAACTGAATTTTAAACCAGAATACATATAGAATATATTGAAAGGACCATGGTTTTACTTGTTGTGTCCACCTTCTTACTAATATTAGTCAGTTAAACTCTGGATTCTATGCAAGAACTATAGTAAATTTCATTAGGGCAAAGCATAATTTAACAGAATAGCTTTAATAGCTTCTTTCTCTTTTAATGTTTAATTCGAATGAATTTTAATTGAAGTAAAATGTTAATTCAATAAGAGCCTGATTAAAGATAGATGTCAGTGCCTTATATAATTTAGGTGTTAACTATTTACAAAAGTTAAAGTTCTTAAAGGGATAGTTCACCCAAGTTCAGAATTGGTAGAGTGCAGCATATATATGCTGAACTGTTGGCTGAGGCTCAAAAAATTATTGCATTGTTTACTGTCAAGTGCGAAAGTGCGCTAGTGTGCCAAAGAAAGTCTATTAAAGATTGGTCAAACAATTTGCAGTGAATTCAGTAATATACAGTGCTGGGGAAAGTTACTTTTAAAAGTAATTCATTACAATATTGGGTTACTCCATAAAAAAAGTAACTAATTGCATTACTTAGTTACTTTTTATGGAAAGTAATGTTACGTTACTTTTGCGTTACTTGATAGCAATCTGAAGAGAGCAGGGATTGCGATGTGTTGTGGTTTTTAAAATAAAAAAAGGTATAGTTAGTTATGGCAAATATAAAAGCCTTTTCACACCAAAAGTGAAACGAATAAGCCTCAGGCTGAAGGAAAAGTAAATTTAAGTCCATACAGTAGAATGCAGAAGAAGAAATTTGCATTCAGCAATAAAAAAGACACACAAATGTTAGTCTAGAGTAATTTGTGCTTATTAATATGATTGAACTGGATCATCGATGGTCAGAAGCAAAGACATTGGTTAATAGAATAGGATTAAATACATAAAGGATATTTGTGTTGTTTAACATTTAATTATTGCAGTTTGCGTCATATTCTGAGTTGCATTATTTTTATTCATTTTTGAGGAATACTGAATCTGTGTTTTTTTTTGTGAGTGAGATGAATTAATGAATATTCATATTTATTTTAGAACTACAGTAACATCTTCTGATTTCTCTCAACATGGGGACAGGAGAGCTGTCAATCAATCAATTGGAGAAAAAAAAAGGAACTTGCGTTACTTATTTGAAAAGTAACTCAGATATTCTCTTGAAAAATTAAAAAGTAATGCGTTACTTTAAAAAAGTAATCTGATTACATAACTCAAGTTACTTGTAATGCGTTACCCCCAACACTGCTAATATATATCATTATTTATTTCTGTACTGTTTTATTTATTAATTTACTCCAATTTAAGGCCCTATAACCCAGCAAAACTCGTGGGCCGGATGCTGGATTTGTCCAGGGCCGAATTTTAACCCCAGTCCAGCCCTGAAACAAACTGTCAACACACTCCCAAGAAGTAAGTATGCATTTATTCATGTTCAGTGTCAGTTATCATTAATGTATTCAGCTAATAACTGTTGTTAGAGTATATATCACATATAAATGAAAACAACTGATGCTCAATGCAAGAGAAGAAAATAGAAACACTTTCTTCACCAAAATCTTGCCATATCACTTGATTTCAAGTTGTGTTTCCTTGTGTGACCTGAATCTGAGATGTTATTGGTTGATTGATGGTTTAGAAAAAAAGATAATGAGAGGGAATATTGATATTTGCTTTATTGGAAACTGTTTATGGAAATTCTATTATCAACACATAAGAATCATTTTAGGCTTTCTTCTCTAAAATGTTCATGTCTAGGCGTATACATTAAGGGTCAGGAAGGACGTATTGTATTGTTTATAACTGCTTACTCCAAAAACCTGTTTTTCAGTTTGATCATAATTTCTGAATTTTCAGGCATGCTTTTAGTATCAAGATGTTCTGTGAAAAACAGCCCTAACAGTGTGTTCCATGCACATTATTACAACTGTGGGTAGATGTCGTCTTAAAACTCCTGATGAGCATTTCAAGGTCTCGTGAGCTGCATAAATAGTGTGTCTGCTGTTGTGACTGTAGTGCGTTCTAAATTCAGAAAAGAGCCTTTTCAGTTGAGTTCAGTTTAAATTGGTCAGTAGTTTAAATGCCTTTGAAATATCTTATATATATTTTAAAACGTTGCGCTGTAGTATACAGTTAAAATGGAACTGGAACCATTTTTAAGTAGGACTAACAAAGTAACATTGAAATGTTAAGCAAATAAGATGCTTATTCTCCATTTGAAAGTGGCCCCTTTCCTTTTTCATCACACTACCTAATGACTCACTATCAGCAGAAATGCCATGAAATGTCTGGATGCAAAACCTGGCATGTCAGCGGGAAATGAAAGCAGGAGTAAAATAAATACATTTGCACAGGTGGGCTGTCAGAGCATTGTGTGTCGCTTTAGTGGTGTAAAAAGAATGACCTCCTTCACTCAACCTGAAATATTTCATCTCAAAGTGCAGCAAGGATGTACATGAACTATTATATCTGACAACACTGAACTTAAAATAGCACAGGACAGGACACAAACAAACAAATGTGGCCTTCATAGGAAATTGTTTTATAGTTTGATTGAAAATAATGCTTTAGAGCCAGTGTTATTTCTTTGTTAACAGATTTTTTCCCCCTGTATATTTTTCCAAGAATATTCTACAAGAATAAACACTAGACGCATAAGAAGAAATCTAAAAAGTTTAAAAATGAAGCAAAAAGGAGAGCCCTAAATCTGTTTTGTATGAAAACCTGTTTCCATGAGTAAAAAAAATACATTAATTAAAGGTCACATATTTTACACCTTTCTGAAGTTTTATTTTAAGTCTTGATGTCCTTAAAATATATATATTTGCGGTATAAGTACCAAAAACCATCTCAATATATTTTTACAGCTCCTCTCTCAGGAGCTCTGCTGAGAACAAGTCGATTTTGGCCTGTCTAATTAATTTTCATGAGCCTCTCTTCTGATTGGCCTGTTGTTTTCTGAGTGACGCATGGCCAGGCCAACCACAGGTAACTAGGGTCATGTATGCTGTAGCCTGCTGTGGATTGGTGATACTCACAAGTAAGGTCAATAGAAACACTGGTAATGATGGTCACTGCTGAGGGAAATGTTGTCCGGCCTTACATGTTTGAGCCGAACTCAGACACCGAATCAGCGACGACAGGAGACAACCAACCACCTCATCAAACGAGCTTACAACAGAATGTTTCAGAATGGTAATTCATGTTTTTTTTTTTTCAAACACCGAATGCCGTAAATTCAAACCTGACCAGCCGAGCGTTTGCGATCACATGAAATTGAAGACACTTGTACAAATGCGGATGGGTGACATGAATGGAAATTATTCCAGATTGGCGATGTAGTATTTGGTTTCTGTATTCTGTACTGTATTTTCCTGCGCTCAAACCTGCCAATCTAAAGGATCAAACGCCATGTATGGACGGATGAAGTCATTTTGGGCGGGGGGAGGGGGGGGGGGGGGGGGGGGGGGGGGGGGGGGGTGGGGGCGGGGGGGGGGGGGGGGGGGGGGGGGGGGGTGTGGTGGGGGGGGGGGGGGGGGGGGGGGGGGGGGGGGGGGGGGGGGGGGGGGGGGGGGGGGGGGGGGGGGGGGGGGGGGGGGGGGGGGGGGGGGTTAGCATTAGACTTTATGTCTAAATAAAACAATTTGAACTGTTACTGTATTACACTTGTATAAAATATTGTATATAGCTTGTATAAGTGTGTGACGTAACGTCTAATGTGCAATGATGTCAGTGTACATGACCTCCAGACTGAACAGCGTTTCTAAACATGGTTCCATGTTGTTGGTATCCCCCCCAGCAATGGCATGGACGCGATGTTGTCTGGGGGTTTGGCAAAAAGAAGAAGGGTGGGACGTGGGCAGGGTCGGAGGTGACTGAAGGCGGTGACTGAGTAGTTCTGACGTCACCTTTTTACGGAAGTCACAACGGTTCGTGAAAAATCACAGCTACTTTATGCAGGCTGTGTGCATTTGACTGTGGATTGACTGTTATGAAACTTATACGGTAGTTACATAGCACCTAGACCTCAGTTATCATGAAAAAAGCCAGGAAATGTCAGTTTTGACAATATGGGACCTTTAAGATGTAAACAATGGTCATTGCACTCCTACACTGTGACTTTATATTTCTCAATTCCAACTAAATTTCTCATAATAACAACTTAATTCTTACAATTATGACATTATATTTTGCAGTTGCGACTTTATGGGCCCTATTTTAACGATCTACACGCATGGTCTAAAGCGCATATCGCAAGTGCACTTAGGGCGTGTCCGTTATCCACTTCTGCTAGTTTAACTATGGGAAAAATGGTCGGCGTGCCCGGGGCATGGTCTAAAAGGGTTGTTCCTATTCTCTTAATGAGTAATGGGTGTGTTTTGGGAGTAACGTGCAATAAACCAATCAGAGTATCATCACCCATTCCCTTTAATAGGCAGTTGCGCTCGTGCCATGGCGGATTCGCTATTTACATGGTGGAATTTGCAAGAGTAAAGACTGAACGCTTCTCCAGAGAGGAAATGGATCTGCTCATGCGCGAGCAGACCATCTACAGGGCACAAAATTAATTTTTTACATTGTAACCCTTTCATTTTTAATATTTGGCATGTTTGTGTGCTGCTGCACGTCCCTGTTTGTGTAATAAGCTGAGTGTACGCACGTTGTCCACCCACCTATAGGCGCATATTACTAACGCGCTCTTTAAATAACAAAAAAAAATATTGCGCCATTGACTTTAGACCAGGTTTCAGTTGGTCAAAGGCGCAGTCTATTTCAGTTGCCTCAAAATAGCAACGTGCCAACAATGCGACTGAACACACCTCGTTTTCAGACCAGCACACCCATGGGAGCACAAATGGGCGCAAATGCATTTGCTATTTAAACAACATGGCGCAGGACATGAAAATGATAACTGCATTGGGCTGAAATTAGTAAAAAACACTTGCATCGCGCCTGCCGCCCCATTGCAGCAGGTGTATGATAGGGCCCCAAATCTCACAATGTGACTTTATATATCACAATGTGACTTTTTGTTTATTAAACTTATCTTAGCTTATCACAATTAAAAGTTTTATTACTCTGAGGTGGAAATAGGCTTCCATAAATTAGCATTTTGGCAAAGTAGAAAAAATGTACATGGTGTTAGCATGTAAAAAAGTGACATCAGTTGAAGGTGAGCCAAATAAGCACAAATTTCTTGTGGCTTTTTTTATTAATTATATTCATATAGATGTATCACATGGCAGTTTTTGTTAAACTTGACTTGACAGATAGTCGTAAAGTTTCACCTTTGATTTTAAAAGATATCAATGAATGTACCAAATGTGTGGTTAGTGCCCTGGTAGTAAAAATATTTTGGCCTGTCATAATGCATTGAGGGTAACACCTGCCATTACGTTGCTGGCAAATCTCTGGTATGTTTTATCGTGGCAGAGGTAAAGCAATGAATAGTTCAGCTCAGCCAAGAATTGGCTATTGTGGTCATGCAGAACAGCATATTCAGAGACTGATGGGGATTTTAAAGAATTGCCTGGGGGACAGACAGGGTCACACCCCCCATTTCCTTTAATCAAGGTGGATATGATCTGCAATGTTGACTCTTCATCTTAAGTGCCATTTGACACAAATGAAAAGCAGGAAACACAAAGCATAAACATGATAAATGTCTCAACCGGTTAAAGTTTAACAATATTACTGAATCACTTGCAGCCTGAGTAAAACAGTTACTGTTTTATGACTTAAATGAGCTAATAATGAGTTAATAATGAAAATAATTAATAATTAATAATTAATAATAATAATAATGAGGATTGAGCAAGAATAATTTTTATGGCTGGCTTTCTTTTATGCTGACACATGGAAAAAATAAAAGAGTTTGCATTGGGGAATCAATCATCTATGTACTCTATATTTCTGTCACAGGTGAGAGAATATTTTAACAGCATCACATTCATAATATACAGTGGGTACGGAAAGTACCCCCTTAAATTTTTCACTCTTTGTAAATTGCAGCCATTTGCTAAAATCATAATTTTTTTTCCTCATTAATGTACAAAAAGCACCCCATATTGACAGAAAAACAACGAATTGTTGACATTTTTGCAGATTTATTAAAAAAGAAAACTGAAATAATCACATGGTACTAAGTATTCAGACCCTTTGCTGTGACACTCTATATTTAACTCAGGTGCTGTCCATTACTTCTGATCATCCTTGAGATGGTTCTACAACTTCATTTGAGTCCAGCGGTGTTTGATTATACTGATTGGACT
This sequence comes from Sinocyclocheilus anophthalmus, assembly GCA_018155175.1. Taxonomy (NCBI): domain Eukaryota; kingdom Metazoa; phylum Chordata; class Actinopteri; order Cypriniformes; family Cyprinidae; genus Sinocyclocheilus; species Sinocyclocheilus anophthalmus. The sequence continues at coordinate 16,812 of JADLZN010006315.1, forward strand.
TGATTAGGAAGCCACACACCTGTCTATATAAGACCTTTACAGCTCACAGTGCATGTCAGAGCAATGAGAATCATGAGGTCAAAGGAACTCCCTGAAGAGCTCAGAGACAGAATTGTGGCAAGGCACTGATCTGGCCAAGGTTACAAAAAAATTTGCTGCACTTAAGGCTCCTAAGAGCACAATGGCCTCCATAATCCTTAAATGAAAGACATTTGGGACGACCAGAACCCTACCTAGAGCTGGCCGTCCAGCCAAACAGAGCTATCGGGGGAGAATAGCCTTGGTGAGAGAGGTAAAGAAGAACCCAAAGAATCACTGTGGCTGAGCTCCAGAGATGCAGTCGGGAGATGGGCGAAAGATGTAGAAAGTCAACCATCACTGCAGCACCTCCACCAGTCAGGGCTTTATGGCAAAGTGGCCCGACGGAAGCCTCTCCTCAGTGCAAGACACATGAAAGCCTGTGAAAAAGCCTAAAAAACACCTGAAGGACTCCAAGATGGTGTGAAATAAGATTCTCTGGTCTGATGAGGCCAATATATAACTTTTTGGCCTTAATTCTAAGTGGTTAAAACCAGGCACTGCTCATCACCTGTTCAATACAGTCCCAACAGTGAAGCATGGTGGTGGCAGCATCATGCTGTAGGGGTGTTTTTCAGCTGCAGGGACAGGACGACTAGATGCAATCGAAGGAAAGATGAATGCGGCCAAGTACAGGGATAGCCTGGATGAAAACCTTCTCCAGAGTGCACAGGACCTCAGACTGTGCCGAAGGTTTACCTTCAAACAAGACAATTACCCTAAGCACACAGCAAAAATAACGAAGGAGTGGCTTCACAAAAACTCTGTGACTTTTCTTGAATGGCCCAGCCAGAGCCCTAACTTAAACCCAACTGAGCATCTCTGGAGAGACATAAAAATTGCTGTCCACCAACGTTTACAATCCAAACTGACAGAACTGGAGAGGATCTGCAAGGAGGAATGGCAGAGGATCCCCAAATCCAGGTGTGAAAAACTTGTTGCATCTTTCCCAAAAAGACTCATGGCTGTATTAGATCAAAAGGGTGCTTCTACTAAATACTGAGCAAAGGGTCTGAATACTTAGGACCACGTGATATTTCAGTTTTCTTTTTTAATAAATATGCAAAAATCTCAACAATTCTGTGTTTTTCCTGTCAATATGGAGTGCTGTGTGTACATTAATGAGGAAAAAAAATTTACTGAAATGATTTTAGCAACTGGCTGCAATATAACAAAAAGTGAAAAATTTAAGGGGGTCTGAATACTATCCGTACCCACTGTACATTCATCTTCATATACAAGCTGAGAAAAATGTGTCTGAGGATGTCCTAGACCAGTCAAAAGAGAAGAAATATAATAATAGACTTGGCTGTGATTTGAATATGTTTTCAAAGCACACAATTATATTTTTATAATACATTATACAACAATTCTTCATCAGTATCTGAAAGAAACATCCTGGCCCTTGGTTGACTTTTCCTAATCTTATGAGATTATCTGTGAATTTAGGTATTGTATTAATTTTCAAACGATAAAATTCTCTCAACATGTTAGTATACTCTTAATAGTTTGATTTATTATATTTTTCTAACTTTTTCTTATTTCTCAGACTGTAAATATATGCAACGTTACTAATCAGCTTTAAAAAATAGTTAATGTCTGTTTTATTGTACAACAGATGTAAAATCTTAAATAGCAGGTGTCTAGTGGGGCTTAAATAGGTCAGAGGAAAATATGCAGAAGAATTCCAGGGGAAATAGCAGTTCAGATTTTAAATAACTAATATTGGTTTACTCATACTGGGATCGCTGGGACCTCAAACTTAACATAAAGTGTACATATAAATGAGCATAAAATATCCAAAACAGCCTGTGCAGTCTTATAAGCAAAAAAAAAAGTGTAAGCTATGACCAGATGTTGACCCCTAAGTACAAAATTCAACCTAAGTACAAAATTCATTTGGGATGAGACTTTTGCCAAACTACAGGCTCTTTTTAATCTTGCATGAGTTCTGTACCTGCTGAAGAGTGACGAGACAGCTGCATTGCATAAACTGTTTTGTAATGCCTTGAGTCTTGTAATCTCTTTTTAAGGGCAAAGAGCTCTTCTTCTTCCACAGGTTTATAACTGCCTTTGTGCTTTCTCTAAAGCACATCCCATGTTCATCTCTATTAAGTGTCCATTAAATAATCAAGACTTTTGGCAACATGTGAGGAATGGCATTTTCAGGATTGAATTGGAATTGTGGACATTTCTGACTATGGGTATATATATATACAGTGGGGAGAAAAAGTATTTAGTCAGCCACCAATTGGCAAGTGCTCCCACTTTAAAAGATGAGAGAGGCCTGTAATTTTATCATAGGTATACCTCAACTATGAGAAAAAAAAAATCCAGAAAATCACAATGTAGGATTTTTAAAGAATTAATTGGTAAATTCCTCGGTAAAAAAAGTATTTGGTCACCTACAAACAAGCAAAATTTCTGGCTCTCACAGACCTGTAACAAACTTATTTAAGAGGCTCCTCTGTCCTCCACCAGTTACCTGTATAAATGGCATCTGTTTGAAAAAGTATATCAGTATAAAAGACACCTGTCCACAAACAGTCACACTCCAAACTCCACCAAAGAGCTGTCAAAGGACACCAGAAAAAAAATTGTAGACCTGCACCAGGCTGGGAAGACTGACTCTGCAATAGGTAAGCAGCTTGGTGTGAAGAAAAATAACTGTGGGAGCAATTATTAGAAAATGGAAAGACATACAAGACCACTGATAATCTCCCTAGATCTGGGGCTCCACGCAAGATCTCACCCCGTGGGTCAAAATGATCACAAGAACTGTGACCAAAATCCCAGAACCACACGGGGGGACCTAGTGAATGACCTGCAGAGAGCTAGGACCAAAGTAACAAAAGGCTACAATCAGTAACACACTGCGCCGCCAGGGATCAAATCCTGCAGTGCCAGACGTGTCACCCTGCTTAAGCCAGTACATGTACAGGCCCATCTGAAGTTTGCTAGAGAACATTTGGATGATCCAGAAGAGGACTGTGAGAATGTCATATGGTCAGATGAAACCAAAAATAGAACTTTTTGGTAAAAACTCAACTTGAGGAGAAAGAATGCTGAGTTGCATCCATAGAACACCATACCTACTGTGAAGCATTGGGGTGGAAACATCATGCTTTGGGGTTGTTTTTCTGCAAAGGGACCAGGATGACTGATACGTGTAAACGAAAGAATGAATGGGGCATGTATCGTGAGATTTTGAGTGAAAACCTCCTTCCATCAGCCAGGGCATTGAAGATGAAACGTGGCTGAGTCTTTCAGCATCACAATGATCCCAAACACACCGCCCGGGCAACGAAGGAGTGCTTCGTAAGAAGCATTTCAAGGTCCTGGAGTGGCCTCGCCAGTCTCCAGATCTCAACCCCATAAAAAAATCTTTGGAGGGAATTGAAAATCCGTGTTGCCCAGCGACAACCCCAAAACATTACTGCTCTAGAGGAAATCTGCATGGAGGAATGGACCAAAATACCAGCAACAATGTGTGAAAACCTTGTGAAGACTTACAGAAAACTTTGACTCTTCATTGCAACAATGTGGGTATATAAAAAGTATTGAGATGAATTTTCGTAATTGACCAAAATACTTATTTTCCACCATAATTTGAAAATAAATTATTTAAAAATCCTACAATGTGATTTCTGGATTTTTTTTTTCTCATTTTGTCTTTCATAGTTGAGGTATACCTATGATGAAAATTTACAGGCCTCTCTCATCTTTTTAAGTGGGCGGACTTGCACAACAATTGGTGGAGGACTAAATACTCCTTTTTTACCACTGGATATTATATATATATATTATATTATATATTTACTATATAATATATAATATTTAATATATATATGTGCAAAATAAATTAATGCAAATATATATATATAATATATAATTATATATATAATCAAGCACAATAACATTGATTAGGCACAATGTAGCAGGCAATTGCTTCTGAAAATTACGGTCTCTTCTGCGCTTAAAGGAATTTTTCACCCAAAAGTGAAAATTTGCTGAAAATTTACTTACCCCTGGGCCATCCAAGATGTAGATGAGTTTGTCTCTTAAGAACAGATTTAAAGAAATTTAGTATTACATCACTTGTTCAACAATGGATCCTCTGCAGTGAATTGGTGCCATCAGAATGAGAGTTCAAACTGATGAAACCATCACAATAATCCACAACCTGATTCTAGTCCGTCAGTTAACTGTAACATGTATCTGAGGAATTGGCAATAATTTAATCAATTAATTGCTGTTATTGCAGATAGAATTGAATTGAATTTATCAGAAGACTTAGAGATCGTAAAGGAGGTGGCGGGTTGTGGTGAGAAACAACAGACAGGCACAAAGTTAAATTTGAACTTGGAATGTAATTGTTCCTTTTGATATAAAGTGGAAATAATAAAAAAAATAAAAGAAAGTAAATTACAATGTCATACAAACAATATACATACAATAAAGATCAACTATGAAAACTTCCCTTGAGTGCACTCTTCTTTTACCCCCAAAATATACACAGACCGGTCATTTCAATGTCAGAAAGAAATAAAATAAAAAATAAAAAGAAATGAATAAAAGAAATAACTTTTCTCTCAAAATATCACAGCTGTCCCAATAAGGACTTCGGTGTCAATCAAATGGGTTATGGGTAACCATATACCATCAATAGTTCAATGTTCTGTAAAGTACTGATCAAATCACAACAACGTAGGAAACATATATGGAGGGACACAGCTGACACAGAACAGAACGTTCCAGCGGATACTCTCCAAAATGGCGCTACAGGGTGATGTGGAGACGAATTGTTGAATAATGTCTTTTTTTTCCCCTTTTGCACCCAAAAAGTATTCTCGTAGCTTCGTAAAATTACGGTTCAACCCCTGATGTCACATGTATTATTTTACAGATCTCCTTGCTACGTCTCTGGACTTGGGAACATTTCAGTTGTATTGCTATCTATGCAGGGTCAGACAGCTCCGGGATTCCATAAAAAATATCTTAATTTCTGTTCCGAAGATGAACGAAGGTCTTACGGGTTTGAAACGACATGAGGGCGAGTAATTAATGACAGAATTTTCATTTTTAAGAGTGTGGTTGGTTCTTAGTGGAAAAAAACAGGAGAAGACAAAAAACAGAGTACAGAAAAGCGCAGCAATTATTATATTTCACCCGAGCCTTTGCGTTTCTGCACTCTGCCCTTCTAAAATATAAATGAAAATGAATTAAAACCACTCACTCCATTGGTGAAGTTCTTCTTTCAGCGATCACTGTTTCAGCCCACTTAGTATTAGAGGCCTCTTGCAAGTGCTTGCTATTAAAAGGACAATTTCAAGACCAAAATTCCAAAAAACCAAATCAGCAGAGGATGTTCAGGAAGATCTCAGCTCACACAAACAAGGTATTTGCACCTGTTGCATTTGTCTCCATGGATACATTTAATACACCCTCAACAGGCACTGAATGTGTACAGCCTAAGAAACACATTCACATCTGCACCTAATCATTTGCCTCTGTAGTACCATGGAAACATAGCACTGAGGAAATGCAATTAAATTGCAAGAAAGCAGAGCATATCCATGAAATTTAGCAAATCTGTGGTAATTGAGCATGGCTTAACCTGTCAGATCACAGCCAGTGAGTGATATTTTTCTGTCATTTAAAACAAGATCCAGATCCAATGCACGTGTTTTAGCTTTTGTCAAGCAGACAGGAGTTGAATAAACGATATAAAATGTATCATCTGGCTACAGGTAGTCAAAAAAGAGAGAGAGAGCAAGCTCAAACAATAATAATAATAATAAAAAATTGCATCTGACACAGACTAGATTTTAGATTAGATTTTTTTGGAATATTCTAATGTATAAATGTGACCCATGTGAGGCTTTTTATACTGCTATAAATATTATGAGAGAGAGAGAGGAGGAGAAGAGTTTAAAAGCAGGGGCGGCTCTAAATAATTATTTTTAGGGTGGCGTGAGGACTGAGGGGTGGCAACACCAAAGCAAACAAGCATTCAATCATCTATACTTAATCTATATCTATACAACATCTATACTACAATTAAAAACAAAATATAGCCACAAGCAACAATCATCAGGGTCCAAGCACCAATGGCCCATGAGCATGATTAGCGATCTAACTGAAATTAATCTCATAATGCGTTTTTTACAGGAAAGGGAATTGAATCTTCACTGAAGTTGGAGTTTGATGCTACAGGTACACCACACATTTGACAAAATAAGGAACTGACTTTCGAAAGAAATCACTCCCTCCTACTGTTTAAACGAGAAGTTAGAAATAGCCCTCTAAACATGTTTACTGTCATAAGCTATGTGATCATAATATATGTGGTGGAAGTGTGGACTTATATTCAACATTTTATATTTAGACAAATTGCATGTCATAGGATGTCAATTTCAAATGAATGTAAAGATATAAATTTGCTGATCAAAAGTTTATCTGAATTTATCTCAAGGCTCTTTTCATTTTTTTTATTTCTATAATTATGTATAATATTGCTATGTCGGTTTACGTGTTTGTTTATATTCTACCAAATAGTAAAAAAGTGTCTTGAAAAAGACAAATATAATTGTCTTTTAAATGGATAGCAATATATTTAATCATGTCTGGCAACTTGAAAATGTTTTATTAAGGGTCTATACAAATTAAATATTTAATGAATATTTTAATGAAATGTATGATCTACATTTCACAGATTTCACTGTACACTAATTATATAAAACTATACTGTCAGTACACCATACTTATACAAATGAACTAAATCTATGCATTTATTTGCATTCAAAGAGATGGCAACTAATAGAAAAATATTTGGATGGAAAGATTCCTTATACTGTGCCCCTCTAGTAAGATGCTGGCTCCCTCTAGTGGACAACATTAATATACCTTCATCTTTCAGTTGAAATGGCTGATAGTTTAGAATTTCATCAAAAATTACTTACAGAGTAAATAACCTTTGGTGCTGGGACCGTTAATAACAAATATCAATATCCAGTTTATTTTCCGTGATCGGGATCATTTTATTTTGTCGGATGTCATATATACATAATGAATGGGCTAGTTGCATATCGCCGCAATCTTGGATTTCCGGTCGCGAGTGTGGTAGACACTTCCAGTTTTGCTAAACGCCAGTGCAGAGAGCCTGAGAAATCCAAATATTACCTTCTATATATGTTTACATGATTTATAATATCACTTAAAATGCAAGTAAAATCTACATTGCTATTATTAAAATACTAGATATGTTAAATGAGCCAGTGGCATTTGTTTGGGTTAGGTGAATGAATGAAATGCACTGATCCGTATACATTCATGAAATGAAAGTTGACTTGAATTCATGGTGCGTACACATAATGTATTTTTTCATGTAAATGTACAAATGACTTATTTCTCAAAAATGTTTGTATTACATTGACTTTTTTGAACTGAAATACATGTGCCTTATGAGACATCAATTGATCCTCATAAATAGCTGTTTGTCAATTCAGTTTGTTCCATCAACATTTTCAAAACATTTTAATAATTTACATTTAAACATAGTTGGCTTTGCATCAAACATATTTTTAGATTTTTAGATACAACCTTTACAAGGATTTTAGACATGAATTGGTGGATACATTTTAAATGAACAATTGGGTCAATGTTGCTCCTTATCTGATTCTGATATAACTGAGGCAAGATAAATCTAATCTTCAAGTACAATGTTTTGTTATATTATTAGACTTTTTTCATTTCATGCAAATATGTATGGTTAAGAGACAGGTTTAAGAGGTTTAAACTGCTGTTTTCCACCTTTGTCACTTTGGTGCAACATCTGGGTCAAAGCCAACAACCATCTTCTAGCCATGAGGAGAAGTTGAAAAACAAGACTGACAGTTACTACACCACCCTGGCTCTCTGATTAACTTTTCAAAGTGTACTTTGTTTTCATTATATCTCATGAAGATACTCTTGTCAGCTTCTACACTTTCACACAAACACTTGGATGTTGGCAAAACAAAAGCGTAAAAGACATTTGTTAAATGAGAATGTTGTTCTGCTTTCGATGTCAAGGCTATATGCAAAGCTTATTACTGATCTCATTTGATGTTTATACCCTGGCAAAACTTTATTCTAAAGCATACTAACTTTTTATTAAATTCAAGGTACATTATCCGCCTAAAATTGAGAAGCTCCTTTGCATGGAAATATTAACTAACAAAAAGAATCTCTGGGAAACATTACACAATACTACAAAGAAAAGACTTAAACCAATTCACTTGTTCTCTCTTAATAATTATAGCAGTGAATATTTTGACGAGTCTTTACATCTCAATGCAGATAAACATTTGCCCCTTCCGTCTGTAAAAGCTTGATGGCACTGAATATAGAATAGAATAGCTCATGATAGGGAATAGGATGCTCTTGTCTTTAAACATTTATGACCTAAATGCCTACATGACCGAATGAATATTAGTAAACTGATGTTACCAGCTTTTAGGCTTTCATGTGTTTACTCATCTCATCTCTTCCCTCTTTCCTTCTCTTACAGAGTTTCACAGATAGTTCACTGTTACACACAACCGTTCAAAATTATACACCTTGTTTTGGATAACCTGTCTTACCACTATCACTTATCCAAGAAACTGAGCATGTCAGCCACGCCTACAGAACCCTACATCCCCTTTGATGAGCTCATCACAGCCCCCCGCGCAAGGCGGTGGTGGGCGGTAATGGAGATTGAAGATCGTTTACGCTCCTCATCTAAAAAAGGTGAGTGTGAGAATCTCCCTTCATGGTCAGTGGTGGGGAATATTGGAGGGAGTACCTGTGCCCACTGTATTCCTCAAGGAAGCACCTGCTCCAAACACCTTTGCCCTCAAGGCCTCCAAAGGCACCACCTCCACCTGCCAGGGCTCAAAAGGAGCACCTGTTCCCTCTGCTTCCCCTGAGGGAGTACCTGTTCCAACTGTGTCTCCTAAGGGAGCACCTATGCTCACTGCTTCCCCCGAGGAAGCACCTGCTCTGGCCATGTCCCCTGAGGGAGCACCTGTTTCTTCTGCATCCTCCAAGGAAGCACCTGCTCCAGTCAAGGCCTTACTGAGGAGAAAATGAATAATCCCTAAAAATATAAGGCAGTATCTGACAAGGAATGTCATTTTAACACCTTTGCTCTTAAGGCGTCCAAAGGGACCACCTCCTCCTGCCAGGGCCCCAAAAGGAGCACCAGTTTCCTCTTTTTCCCCTGAGTGAGTATCTGTTCCAACTATGTCCCCTGAGGAAGCACCTGCTCCAGCCAGGCCCCCCGACAAAGCATATGTTCCTACCATGTCCTCTGAGGAAGCACCTGCTCCAGCCAGCACCCCACTGAGGAGAAAATTAACAATCCCTGAAAATATGAGGCAATATCTGACAAGGGATATCCTTTTAACACCTTTGCCCTTTAGGCCTCCAAAGACCTTTAGACCTCCACCTGCCAGGGCCCCAAAAGGACCACCTGTTCCCTCTGCTTCCCCTGAGAGAGTACCTGTTCCCACTATATCAGCTGAAGAAGCACCTGCTCCAGCCAAGTCCCCCGAGGGAGCACCTGTTTGTTCCACATCCCCCAAAGAAACACCTGCTTCAGACAGGTCTCATGAAAGAACAGCTGTTTGCTCCACATCCCCCGAGGAAGCACCTGTTCCAGTCAGGTCTCCTGAGAGAGTACCTGTTTCTGCCACATCCTCTGGGGAATCACCTGCTCCAGCCAAAGTCCCCTGAGGGAGTACCTCTGCCCGCTGCATCTCCCAAGGAAGCACCTGCTCTGGCCAGGTCCCCTGAGGGAGCACTTGGGCCCAACATGTCCCCTAGGGAAGCAGCTGTGCCCATCACGTCCCTTCAGAGAGTACCTGGACCTGCCGCACCCCCATGGGGAGCACCTCGGAAAAGGTTCTGCCGATTGAGCACTGGAGCTTTGGTAAGGCCCTCCTATCCTATCTCTCATTTTTACTTTTCAGTTTTATTCAGAAAATATTCTTATTTTTAAATTTCGGTAGAAGTGATATGTTTTTAGATTTTGTCTAAGAGGCACTCATTAAAACTGCTTGTGACTTAAATGATGCACATAAAAAACAGAGTGTCGAAAAAGGTCCCATAGCCTCTCTAAGTTCCCAGCACACTGCGCACATGGAGCACTGGAAATTCGGTAAATCTCTCATATCTATTATTTTTACATTTTATATTTATTTCTATTTAAAATCATTTTTATTATATTTAACATTATGTAGCAATATGTCTTTAGATTTTGTCTGAGAAGCTCTCATGCACATGCATTACATGATGATCTTTCATCAGGACAATGCAGATGTGGTTCAGCCACCTCCACACAAAAAAAAATCAATGTGTGGGAAAAGACCCCAATGCCTCTGCAAGTTCCCAGCACACTTTGAGTAGAGGCAGTGCCTAAAGAGCACATTACCAAAACTGTGGGGGGTGGTGTTCGCCGTCTGGGTTGTTTGTAGAAGTATTAAAAAAATGAAATACTGTCTTCAACTAAGCTACTGTTTTCTCAGTCTCCTATTTGAAATTATTTGTATTGTATTTCAGTACTTTATACTTTAATCTGTGATGAGTATCACAAACTTATCAATTCATAGACCCCTCATGTATCAGCATTATGTCTTTTCCCTCCTTTCAACTCATTAAACCTGATGTTGTCTGTTTTCTTAACAGGACAATATGCCAATGACATCCGATACCATCAAATGAAAGGAGGAACAAAACTTCACCAACAAAATCTCCACCTCGTAAAATAGTTATATTTTCAGCCAAGAGTATTTTTTAATTCTCAGCGATGGCCGTAATGGGGGGAAAGAAAGCCAGGGGGGCAATAGGGCACCCTAAATGAGCAACTGGTGTCTTACAAAGGGCAAAAAAGGTGCATTTAAAACACATTCCTAAACATGTTCCCATACGTTTTTCAGTTTAAAAGGTACCATTTCTTTCATTGAGATGTTGAAGATTAAATCATAAATTGTATAATAAAATAGTAAGTACATAGTGTTATTAAGTCAAGTCAAGTCTCCTTTATTTATATAGCGCTTTTAAAAATATAGATTGTGTCAAAGCAACTGAACAGCTTTAATTAGGAAAATAGTGTCAATAATAAAAAATGATAATAGTAAACATTCAATTTTCAGTTAAAGGCGGTTCGTCATTGAATTCAGTGATGTCAGCATCCAGCTCAGTTTAAATAATATCCTTTGCAATCATGTCAACGATATCGCAGGAAATGAAGTGTCCCCAACTAAGCAAGCAAGAGGTGACAGCGGCAAGGAACCAAACTCCATCGGTTACAGAATGGAGAAAAAACCTTGGGAGAAACCAGGCTCAGTTGGGGGGCCAGTTCTCCTCTGACCATACGAACCAGCAGTACGGAAAAATCAATATAAGACGTACTAAAACAGACGATGAACAATATTAACAGTAGTTATTATATGATGCAATCAAACTTTTATAGCAAAATGTGGTAGTTCTGTAAATTGTTTCAGGGTTGGCATCATCTTAGGTCCTATGAGGGGTTGGCATCATCTCTTCTCAGCTGTTCGTTGGATGCAGACTGAAGCTTGTGTAAATCCTAGTTACAATAAACAGAGAAACAAATAGAGACATAACTAGCGTAGCTGCTGTTTCCAACCAAGCAACATTGATGTGTTTAACCCAAACTAAAGAATAATAAATGCTGAATTTGATCAGATATAACTGCAGTAAAAAAATTATGAGATGCATTATTTGAATGCTTTGCCAAAGAGATTGTGTCTTTAATCTAGATTTAAACAGAGAGAGTGTGTCTGAACCCCAAAAGTTTTCAGGAAGGCTATTCCAGAGTTTGGGTGTCAAATATGAAAAAGCTCTACCTCCTTAGTGGACTTTGCTATCCTAGGTACACCACAAGTCCCGGAAGTTGCGACCTTAAGGGACGTGAGGGATTGTAGCGGTAGAAGACTAGTTAGGTATGCAGGATCTAACCCATTAAGGGCCTTATAGGCATGTAATAATATTTTGTAACTGATATGGAAATTAATAGGTAGCCAGTGCAGAAACTGTAGAATTGGGTTAATATGATCATATTTTCTTGACCTGTAAGGACTCTAGCCGCTGCATTTTGGACTACCTGTAGCTTTTTTATTGAAGATGCAGGACAACCACCTAGAAGTGCATTACAATAGTCCAGTCTAGAGGTCCTGAATGCATGAACTAGCTTTTCTGCATCAGAAACAGGTATCAGGTTTCGTAACTTGGCAATGTTTCTAAGATGAAGAATGCGTTTTTTGTAACATGTGAAATATGATTTTCAAAAGACCAGTTGCTATCTAATATAACACCCAGATTTTTTGACTGTAGAGGAAGTAACCGTACATACGTCTAGTTGCAAACTGTAATCCACGAGATTCTGTGTACTGGCTTTTTTAATTTTATTTAATTACTAACCATAATTGTGCCATTTTTATTTTGTAAATGTCCACTCGTAGTGTCATTTCAGTAAACTTCTGCATAGTGGGGGTAAACACCGTTGGTTAACAATGGGCCAATTTATTTTTCTATCATGGTTTGGGATTCAAGTGTAGATGACCATAGACCATTGTTCCCTTTCATGAACTTCGAACTGCGTCCTTCTAGGTGGGTCGGGCCTAGGTTGGGGAGACGCTTCGCTTGTGCACCCGTGTCTGAAGCATTCATTGAAAAAACACCAACTTGTTGGCTGGTGACAGCCATGACGTCACTACCGTCGCGACTAGTACATAATAGGCGCCGGTAGCGCACATCATCACTTTCTTCGTCTTCACTGACCGTTCTGTTTGAAGCGTGCATTCCAAAAGTAAAGTAAGAGCTTTCTTTTCCTACTATGGCGAGCACTAGCGGAGCGTTTAGAAAGTGTGTACATCCGTGTCAGCGGTTTTCTGACACCCGATGATTCACACGATCTATGCGTTGATTGTTTGGGCGAAGAGCACGCACGCGAAGCCTCCGAGGGGACAATCGGCGTGCACTGCAAGCATTTTTCCAATGAAAAAGCTCCGCTCTCATTTGTCTCTCTTCTCGAGGGGAGAGGGACAACCATCGGTTCCCGTGGTTCAGGACCCGCTGCTGCTGAGGCACTGAGGAGAATGAGCTCGTGGGGATCTCATGTGGACCTAGCCGATGAGGCTGAAGGAGGGGTTTTCCTCTTCCGCGCATCTGCGTCGGGCGAGAGACAGCTGCTGGACGATGATATCCTCTCTCTAAATCATCTGATCCAGGGGCCAGTGCTCAGATGGGCCCAGCCCAACAAGAGCAGGAAATAAATGTGGAGAGTGAAGAAGCTGAGGCTGAGCCTTCCCAAACCTCCTGCCCTGCGTTTGGGTTGGCTGCGTGAGGGGTAATGGATCGGGCCACAGCGAGGCTCAAATTACCGTGGAAACGAGCCAAGGAGGTGACGTCGCGAGGTCGCCTCGACGAACGTTATCTCTCTGGCCATACACCTCCAGCTCAAGTGAGCCTTCCTTTCCTTCCTGATCTCCACACTGAGATCGAGAAGGAATGGAAGAGGCCGTTTTCCTCACACATATATTGGGCTCAGCATACGAGTTATGCAAACATCGAGACGATGCGCGAAAGCGGTTATGAGAAAATGCCCCTATAGAGAGACAAGGTCAGCTATCTCTCTATGGGTGAGACATCATCTCTCAAAACTCCCTCCTTGCCATCCATGCCTCTTCAAGCTACATCTCAAATGAATGGCAAGGCATACGCAGCATCAGGTCAGGCTGTCGCTTTGTTGCACACGATGGTGGTGCTTCAGGCATATCAGGCTGACCTGCTGAAGGACCAGGATGGGGGGCAGGGCTTTTCCTCTGGTGAAACGGCTGAGCTGCGGCGCACCACAGACTTGGCCCTCCGGGCTACTAAGCAGGCAGTCTCTGCCATGGGCAGAGCGATGGCTGCTATGGTGGTGACGGAGCGGCAGTTGTGGGTGAACTTAGCGGACATCGGGAAGAAAGAAAGGGGTTTTTTTCTCGATGCCCCGGTTTCGCCCTCTGATCTTTTTGGTACATCCGTTGAGACGGTGGTCGAAGAGTTCAGGGAGGCGAAGGCGTGCTCAGCTGCCTTCAAAACCTTCATTCCACGAAGGCCTAGGTCTGAGCCCGAACAAACCAGGGGTCCTGGCCCGTCTCGGTTTGAGGATCAGAGACGGGCACAGAGGGCTAGTGTCGCGACTCGTGCCCCGCCTCCACCTGTGGGCGGGGGTAGGAAGTATCGTGGGTCAAGGGGAGGCAGGCGAAACCCGAGGGGTGAGACCTGGGCAAGGCACCAGCGCTTTCGTCCTTGTCAGAGTAATACCTAGGTATTCACTCTGTCCCGTAGGGGGTACAACATCTACCCTGTTCTTCCCCCTTCTTTTTTCTAATTCCCTTTTTTATGACCACCATCTCCGGCTGACCGAGGTTAGCTGTAAAACATTTTTTCAAACAGTCTCCTACTGGGCCCATGATGTTTTGGTGGTTCTATGGCCAGGTCATAGTAACCGCCTGACTGATGGTCCGGTCAAAAGATCCCTGGACAGAGCTCCGGCAACAAGGCTCGTGGTGGGTGATTATGATCCATATATCATGAGAGCATTCATGAGAGCATTTATACTAATGAGAGACTGAGGTGGTCATGTGTAAAAAATAACCATAGCGCATGTATAAGTACCGGCACGGATTATCCGGTCAGAAGATCCCTCGAGCATAGCCAGCACAGAAGTCAGGGGTGAGTACGATCCAATATCATGATATCTGGAATAATTCGAGACATAGGAGATTGTGCTGTGGTGTGTAACCTTCTATGTGCCCTTGCAGTGTTTCCCGGGACCTGTACGTTCTGTCCCTTGCTAGACTTCCTCGGTGAGGTGCCGTCGCTGGGCTCAGAAGCCAGGTGCTCTACTTGCAGTAGGAGTGTCACTCGTCGACATATGTCCAGATGGTACGATAAGCCGGGTTTCGGCTTCATACCTCCTGGATCATGCGGCCGAACACAGGCTTTTGTGGGAGCCTTTGTGAACATCAGGCCCCCGGTGCTATGCTGCAAGGCACCCGGACTGGGCTACAGTGCCTGGTCGCCCCGAGGGGCTTCCTGGTCACCGGCGTATTCCTTCTTGCTGAGGCAACGAACGGGATGTACGGGGGCATCACCAGGATCCTCCTGTGTAAGGCTGTTTTAGGCAGGGCTCCCATCACCACTGAGATGTGCGAGCCGGCCTCTTCCGGCTGGCTGATATGGTCGGGTTTCCATAAACTTAAATTCCAGATAATATGGTTAATGTCCGCGTAAAGCAAGGCTTTGCGCATTTCCGAGAAGGGAATTTTTTGTTCTTCCTAATTTTGTATAGTCGCACGGGTAGTGACGTCATTGCTGTCGCCGGCCAAACAAGTTGGTGTGTTTTCAATGTAGGCTTCAGACACGGGTCACGACGAGGCGTTTCCCATAGCAACCCCTAGAGGACGCAGTATCTCGTTCCCCTCAGGGAACCATGGTTAAATAAGTAACCCGAGACGTTTTCCTTTCTGATAGACTCAATGCCCCTTTATCAATTCCCAAATTCATTTTACGCATCACTAGCTAATTGAAAGTAATTACATTATGGCACTCAACAGTATTGTGTTAGTGGATAAAAACAAAGATTTTGTTCCACCAAATGATTTGAGATATAAAAAACAGCCTGTTCCTGAGTGCCTTCTGTGTGAACGCAAACACGTGCCAGGATTGATCCTGGGAACGGTTCCAGAATGGGGACCTAGTAACATTGCTGGGATCAGTCCCGGAATGAGCCCTGTGTGAACAAAAGCCAGGACCAATGCCGTAAAGGGTGTGTCGTAGTGATGATGCACGTTATCGTGCAACTCTTTTACCGGGTGTTTTGAAGGAAGATCAATGTTCACAATGAAAATATATGTGCAAACTGTAATGAAGCAGAGTTCAGGGAGCTCCTCACAATCTCCTCACAAATATTAACAAATTTATTAGAGATGGGAAATAGTGTGGCAACGACAGTTCATTATGTAAATCCTTGAATAACACTCCCTAAAGATGGATCATCCAATGGGAGTGTCCCTTTAAGGCATTCTTGTTTAATATACAGAGGATAAATTATAAATGAATTGCACCCATCAATATTTACACATGCTTTTTGGGTTGTTTAGCACCTAATTCACTAAATAATTATGCAAATCAATATTTCAGTGCATTCAGCACCTGCTTAAGCTGGATTGTGGGTGGTTGGTGAAAAAGACAGGTTTTTGCACTGAAATGCCACGTGCAAAAATGGCACAACTCTTGAATAAATTCACCCCATAATTTGTAGAAAGTGGTGAAATCCTGCAAAAAGAAACTGCACTTTTTGCTCCACATGTTTAATGTGTAAAGACTGTCAGCGAAAATAATTTCCATTTACCTCTGCATTTCAAATGTAGCTGTGAGAATTGATCTCCATATATATTGTACATAACGCATGTAAAACATTCAGAAATGGATTGCATTATCCCATTCGGACCTGTGCTGAGAAAAAGCTCTTAATTTGTAGTATTCCAGTGTTGTTCTACATGCTTGCATGATTTCATGTTATTGCTCTGGCGAGAATGACAAAGGTTGCTGTGTTATGATTCGTTTCAGTATGACAATTTATGTTCAACAAAAAAAGAAAAAAAGAAGTCTGGAACGACATACAAGTGAAATAATGATGACATGATTTTTGGGTGAACTATATTCAGTTGGAATTCTCAAATTGTTGTTTTAAACTAGGCTACACTAAAACCCCTCATCTCGAATACATTGTGTAGTGGAAACCTACTTTGAACTCGTTTAACTAACATTTTAGAAGTAAATAAAAACATGTATGAGCAATCATCAACCAGTCTCTGTTATCCCGTTTCCACCGTAACGGTGCTGGATCTCATGCCGGAGCTGGGCTCGTGTTCGGCGGGAGAACTGCGAATCTCAGACCGCTACCCTGAGTTTCACTCATAGCTGTGATTGGCTCCATAACCAGCCCATGAACAAACAGTGCACACCTCTAAGAACATATTTTAACATCCAAAGTAACGAGATTAAGTATTTTAGAAATAAAATGATTTATTTTATGCAATGCATCAGACGTTTCTAATGTTGCCACTCGAGAAGACTGATGCGACACTCGATCGTTTAGGTGACTGACATCGTGTCCCTGTATGTTGTGTCGCATAAAATAAAGAGTTACAGCACAGTTACGATTTTATAGATGAAATTAAACCAATGCAAACCTGTATTTGGCGGCTCCCTCCTGAAGAGGATGAAAAATCCCGCTCACAGCAGGGTTGCCAGGTTTTCACAGCAAAACCTGCCCAATGGACCTTTTTCACATTTCCAGGTTTTTCTCAGTAGAGGTCGTCATAGTTGGGTAAATCTTCTATAGCAGTGAATGGAAGACTACAAAAAATTATTTTTGCGTTCCCATTTGCTCATAGCAAAGGAAAAACTCCATGATAGTGTCTTCATGACTTTCAAAAAAAGAAAATAAAAAACATGTTTTTTGGCGGGGTTCCCCAGGTAATATTCACATTCCAGGGGCTTAATACCCGTCATTGGTGTGCATTTGACCAGCCACTAACACAAAAACTACCCAACACTGTTGAAAGAAAGAAAGAAATTGTACTGTAACTAAATTCAGTAAACCCCAATTAAATTTGATTTGTCAAATGAATCGATTACAGTTATAGCTAGCAGCAATGCACATTTGTATGCTAAATATGCTAACTTTATTTACTACATGTAACATGGTGTTTGCAACAAAAATTCTTAAGGCCAATTCACACTGCACCAACAGACGTAGACAAACGGCAAAAGACACATTCGTCTGGTGTACCCTTGTTCCCTTTCAGTCAGTCACATTCAATTTTACGTCAGTCGTGACTGACGAATTGGGATCTCGCCCGAGAGCCCAATCACCTTCGAGTGTAAAACTAAACAAGCCAATGACAGTTGGCGTGTGTGTTTCGCCATGCGCACCCCGCCCGGTAGCGCGGGTATAAAAGGAGAGCGCGTGCAAACGTACATCAGCTTTTCGCTTCGGAGCTGAGCATTCTACTAGGACGAATCTCCGCAAGTGTCTGCAAAGAAACAGTCTAGCGTTGGTGTTACGGCGCGTCAGCGGGGGTTGCCATTCAGTGCTGCTCATCTTCGGTGTGCTGCAGCTGCCATTCTGCGGTCTTGCCGTGACCTCCCTTGGGCGCTTCAGCGCTCTCTCTAAAAGTGTGTTTCCATTTTTCTAAAAGAGCAAATATCTATAGGACGGGCGTCTTTTTAAAGATGGCTTCCCGCTCGTGCGTTTCTGGATGTAGTTGCTTCCTGGCTTCATCTGACGGTCATGATCGCTGTGTCTCGTGTTTGGGCTTACAGCACGCTGAAGCAGCGCTCATGGATGAGTCATGTTCTCAGTGCGGGAACATGACCATCGCGACGTTGCGGTCTAGATACCTCCTCATTAAACGGGGGGGTATCCCCCTTGCCATGTCCCGTTCTAGCTCCTCCGGTCCTCGGAGGGCTACTTCGGTTCATGGCGGGGATGGAGGATCACTGTGAGAGCTTCCCCGTCGAGTACGTCACCGCGGGCCTCTCATTCCTCGAGCATTTCGCACCACCTGCTGCTTCTGGACGAGTTTGCTGGTTCCTCGGACAGGGCGGGGCCCAGCATCTCGTGCAGAGCGCAGGCAGATGATAGGCTTCTGGAGATAAGGATCTGCTGCGCTGCCCTCCGTCGGAAGAGTGGCGTTGCCGCGAGTCCGATCCCGAGCTGTTGCTATGTTCCTGGGCCCCGCGAGCGGCGGGCTGCACTGGATGCCTCCTCCTTCTCCCGAACGCTCGATGCTGGATGATTGGTTCCTGGGGGCACAAGCCGGTCGTCGGCAGCCGCCTCCAGTTCCATTCTTCCCGAAAGTGCATGAGGAGGTCACTAAGTCTCGGAAGGCACCTTTTTCTACCCGGAACAGGCTTGGTGCCTCCTCCGTCCTCACCAACCTCGATGGGGGGGCGGCCCAAGGGTACGTGGACATCCCTCCGGTCGAGCACACAATTGCCATGCAGCTCTGCCCGCAAAGCACCGCCGCCTGGAGAGGTAGTCCACGCCTTCCTTCCAAGGCCCGTAAATTCTCATCCGCTCTGATGGCTAAGGCTTACAATGCTGCTGGACAGGCCGCTTCCACCCTGCACGCCATGGCCCTCCTGCAAGTCCACCAAGCCAAGGCGTTGCAGCAGTTTGCACAGGGTGGTCTGACCCAGGTGTGCGCGGAACTGCGATTGCGACGGACCTTCGCGCTTAGGGCCCTGGGTCAACGATGTCCACATTGGATGCCCTTAGCGGATATGAGGGATGCCGACAAGCATCGCTTCCTTGACTCCCCGATCTCCCAGGCCGGCCTATTCGTCGAAGCGGTGGAGGGCTTTGCCCAACAGTTCTCCACCGTGCAGAAGCAGACGGAGGTGTTTTGACACATCCTGCCCCGGCGGTCTGCAGCTGTCGCCCCACCGGCGGCTGCAGCCCCTCTGTCTGCTCGTCACCAAGGGAAACCGGCCCGTAAGGCGCCAGGGCAGGTGGCGTCCCTGGGAAGGGCGACCCGGGGTTCTTGGATCAGGCTCTTCAGGAGATGGTGACCGCACAACTCCTTCCCCCGGAGGAGGGCCGGGCGGAGAATCTTTTTTTTCAGTCCGCCACTGTCTACCCAGCCAGTGGTACCCAAAACCTCAACAGAAGAGCGGGTTTCTTTTTTCTCCGGGTTCCAAGAGGGCGAGGATGGCGGTGCACGGGACCCAGTCTCTACACGGCCGTCCCCCTCTCCTTTCGCGGTGGGCAGCAGGGTTCGGCTCAGGGACGCTACGCCTCCTCACGAGCCCCCTGCCATCTCTGTTGTGTAGTCGTCTCACCCTAGGCGGGTTGAGTCTACCGCAGGGACTTCCATATGTAGCACTGCCCTGGGCCAGTCCATCTGTGTAATTCCACATGATACCTCCTATTTGCGGGATGTGGCTTCCGTAGCGTCCAAACTGGGTACGCTTTCCCAGTGTTATACAATGTACCACTGTATGGAACAGCAGTGGCGGACACCTCTGCCTAGCCCTGTCCTATCTTCCGCCCCAACTGGTGTGGGGGGACTTTCCGGCTTCCGCAGGGCACTGGAGGGGGTTGGCAATAGTGGCGTTTTCCATACGGATCCCAATTCGTCAGTCACGACTGACGTAACATTGAATGTGACTGACTGAAAGGGAACGTCTCGGTTATGTATGTTAACCCTCGTTCCCTGAAGGAGGCAACGGAGACGTTACGTTCCGTCGCCACAGTTGCTGTACCACCGCTGTCCTCAGCGAAAAACTGATGTGCATTTGCACACCGCCCACCCCCCCCCCCCCCCCCCCCCCCCCCCCCCGCTCTCCTTTTATACCCGCGCTTCTGGGCTGGTTCGCGTGTCGAAACACGCATGCCAACTGTCATTGGCTCTCGGGCGAGATCCCAATTCGTCAGTCATTACTGACGTAACGTCTCCATTCCCTCCTTCAGGGAACGAGGGTTACACAAGTAACCGAGACGTTACCTCTGTGACTTTGGTCAGCACTTGTTTTCGCCGATAGAGCAGGTTGAATCTGCGTTTATCGGTTCTTGGACTGTCTGAAAAGGGACGTAGCCTACTGGAATCTGGTGACTTTCGGCATTGTCTGCATCTGTCTGCGTGTGAACCGGGGTGGGGGGGGGGGGGGGGGGGGGGGGGGGGGGGGGGGGGGGGGGGGGGGGGGGGGGGGGGGGGGGGGGGGGGGGGGGGGGGGGGGGGGGGGGGGGTGGGGGGGGGGGGGGGGGGGGGGGGGGTGGGGGGGGGGGGGGGGGGGGGGGGGGGGGGCCTTTATAAAACCCCAATTCACCAAACATTAAACTCCCATTTTATATTGTCAATGTAATTAATTTGTGACCAAATGTTTACAATACATCAGAGAGCCTCAAATCTGGCCCACGGGATTCACTTTTCTGCACAGTTTAGCTCTAACCCTAATCAAACACACCTGAGCATGCTAATCAATGTCTTCAGGGTCATTAGAAAATCACAGGTAGGTGAGTTTGATTAGGGTTGGAGCTAAACTCTGCAGCGCATTGGCCCTCCAGGGCAAGATTTGAGGAACCCTGCAATAACTCATTTTAATTTCGTAAAACCGAGCAAGTAGCAAAAGTATTTTTGTATGTATGTGACTGTGATGTATGAAAAATCATTAAAACCAACCAGCTTCCTCTTCATCCTTTGCCCATTACAGATACTCATTTTCACAGAAGCTTTTCAGTGACCTTTATCAAAGCTACTGCCGAGAGTCTGAAGACATATGTTAAATACAGCAGTTCTTGAAGCTCAGTCCTGACTCTGCTGACCTTTTAATAAGAATGTGTTTGAAAACCCTCCAGCACTCATTTCTAAATGGCCTGTTCACCCATATTTGACAATAGCTATGACTAGGAAATACTGTCCTTGATCATATGAATGATTAGGTCCTTAAAATAACCTCAAATTAACCCAGATGTGAGGCTGACTGGCAAACAGTGCTCTGTGTTCCTAGGCTGTCAAAGTAATGTTCAGAGCCATACCTCTCATTCACTGCTGATAAATTACTATGGCTGCATTTGAAGTATAAAGGCATCAAAAGCAATCTGGGTGATTAAATTGCCAGGCTTAAAGGATGCGAAACACACACACAAACAAAAACATCTGAATGCTGATGATGTGATCCAGAGCTATATCTGTAATTCACACCAGCACCGTGCATCTGTTTCTGTTATTTCCCACCAGGATCAGATAGAGGACCGGTAGCTGAATTTGAACATAAAGCAAACATTAGGTGGATTTTTGCTGATAAAGCAGATTTTCAGATGCTTTTTTCATACAACCCTTCCACAGAAATTATAAGTACACACAGCCATTAAGAACACAACATTTGCATTAGTGGTTTCGTTATGGAAAAAAAACTTGCATTATGATAAAACAATGAATGTTGCTACATTTTCATTGTACAACAATGAAATGTGTTCACATTATCTATTTATATTCTAGTCATCTCTCATACAGAAATGTGTTTCCATTTTGACAACTTCCTATTGAAACTTCTCTCTCTCCTTCAAGAGCTAACATTAGAAGTGGACGCTAAATGTGCATCACTGGGTTCTTTGGGTTTTTAAAGCCATCCCCTTTGTGAAACAATACATACAGACTAATAGGATAACTGTAACAATGATATTAAAGTTTATAATTTTCAGACTAAAATTTCTAACACTAACTCAACTTGGCATTCAAGCTAAATTTCATGAATTCAACGCTGTCCTTCAAACTGTACTCCGTATACTTTTTCTTTTCTAGAAGGTCTGCATATCAATTTCCTGTCATCAAATACCCTTAAAATCCCACATATTTCCTTTGAAAATTTCTGACTGTAACAGCATCTACAGTCTATTTATCTGTCTGTCTCTTTTAAAGGCTGTTAAAACTTAAAGGCAAAGCTTGACACACTGTTATTGCTATGGGTGCACTGATATTAACAATTTTGCCGATATCTAAGCCAATTTTTTTGGCCAATAAATGGCTGATATTACAGTTTTTCTCATTTGCTTTATCTAATTTTTCTTAGCATTTCTTAACATTCTGTTAACCGTAAGTCTTGTTTTATGGGACATTACAACTCGATGCATGTCCCACAAAATTTTTATACATCACCGAAAATGTAACTCACCCAAAACATTTCATTCATACTTCAAAACTTAGTTATTGTGTCAGTAAATTGGCCAATGCCACCAAAATGAAAAGTTTTGTCTGTCTGAATGCTGTTTTGTGAAAGTTTTCCATGAGATACTTTTATTATTGTAACAATGCATTGCATATAAACAAAACATTCCATGTCACAGATATTTATGGAATATAAATGTCTGACAGATTTTGATATTTGAAAGGATAATTACGTGATGGCTCACACAATTAAATAATGTTTAGAAACTGTGAAGAGTATGACAGTTTCACTGAGAATTAACTCAGTTTTGATCAGCAAACCAGTTTTGTACACATTTCAAAACACATGCAATCTGCTTATATAATTAATACATTTAAATTTGGTGTAATGCTCAGTGAACATTGAACTAAGAATTTCTTTCCACTGGCAGAATCAGGACTAATATACCAGCTAATGTCATCTGAGCGACTGGAAACAAGACAATAATTATAACTGTAACACTGGATGGGACTTGCATGGGGAAAGGGGACAAAAATAGTTCTGATGAAAAATCAGTGTGCCTGTTTTGATGAAAAAGCTTTCTGTTCTGATTAGTAATAGCTGCCTGACAAATAGGGGGTTTATCTGTTTTACTGTTATCACAGTGGACAGATCCAAATGTAAATCAGCAAATAACATTTTATAGTTTCACAGATCAGATGATCATACTAGCAAATGTCTTGATGAAAAAGTGGTAAAATAATATGATATGCTGAATGTGTGGACATGTCTAAAATCTTGAATAGTTTCACACAAGTCTCTGTGGACACTAATCTGTCTTCTCTTTTAGACTATAGCTGCATGCAATATGATTGGTCTTTGCTGCTCGATAACTCCAGGTAACGAGCTGTCTAATAGAGAAGTCACAGTCTGCTTATCTTCCAGCTGCAACACTCTCTTTTAATGAGCTTTACCTAATTTCCTGCTTTTTTATGCGCTCTCCCATTTAGCCACTGCAAGACCTTTTCGCACACTCTATTTCCTGTTCAGCTCCATTTCCAGTCAACATTAGAGCTAATTCTAGCATAATTTCTCCCTGGAAGAGAGAAGTGTAAATGATAATGGATAATTTGGTCATTTTGTCAGCGATAACTTACCCAAATTGATATAAGTTGTGTGCAAAAGATACATACAAGAAAAACTTTGAATTGTTCATGTCAGACCCGGACCTTCTGCTCAGGATTCAAAGAGTCACAATGGACTCACACTGGCCGTGTGAGAGCTGTTATTCAGCTCTAGTATTCCCTCAAACAGTATGAATAGTCTTTATGCTCCATTCCCTCAAAAAGAAAATTATTTCATGGGGTGAACAGAGTGCAAAACTGAGTGCAATCGACTGGCTAATTTCTCATTACAATCTCCATATTTCTTTCTTGTTTATCTATAAGCCAGTCATAGCAGTCAAAGTGTGTATGGTTGCTAGGGTGTTTTTTGTAGTTGTGAGGGCATTGCTAGACATTTTCTAGGGTCTTCTGGGTGGATGCTGGATTATTAGGGTAGATGTTTATTAGGGTGTTTTGGGTGCTTGCTAAGCAGTTCCTAGGGTGTTCTGGGTGGTTGCTAAGTGGTTGTTATGGTATTCTGTGGGGTTGCAAGGGCGTAGCCATTTGGTGGGGTGTTCTGAATAGTAACTATGTGGTTTCTTGGATTTTCTGAGTGGGTGCTAGGGTGTTGCTATGCGGTTGTTATGTATGATTACTAACGTCGTGTGATGCAGGTACTATTGTTTCTAGTGTTCGGATATTTGCTAGGGTTTTTTGTGTCCATTGCTAAGGCCAGATTCAGGGTGTTTCTAGTGGTTGCCATGGTGTTCTGGTGGTTTGCTAGGCAGAATGTTAGGGTGTTGCTATGCAGTTGCTAGGGCATTTTGTGTGGTTGCTTGGCGGTTTTTAGGGTGTTGCTTTGTAGGTACCCGTTACTTAGTATGATCTGGGTGGTTACGGGTGTTCTGGGCGGTTGCTAGGCAGATGTTAGAGTGTTGCTTTGAAGTTGCTAGGGCATTCTGTATGGTTGCTTGGCAGTTGCTAGGGCATTGCTTTGTAGTTATTCTGGTGTTTCTAGTATGTTCTGAGTGGTTGCCAGGGCGTTGCTATGTTGTTGCTATGGTGTTCTGGGTGGTTGCTATGGTGTTCTGAATGGTAGCTAGGCTGTTGCTAGGGTGTCCTAGGTGGTTGCTAGGTAGTTGCAGAAAGACAGATAGATTCTCTTCAATCTTGCATGTTTTAAAATATCCCAAAAGCAATTACATTTTTTGACGTGATATGATGTTAAAGAGATTACCACACTGAGCAACAGGCTGCAAATCACAGTTTCCTGGGAACTGGTAATGCGATTGTTTGTCTTTTGTCTACTTTTATGTTGTTTTTCCAAGAAATTATCTGAACAGCTGCAGCTCTGACATCATAAAACAGCATTACATGTGTGAGGCTGGGTTCAGCACTGTCTTTTATGTAATGGCCTCAGTGCTCTGACTGTCATGATAACAACCACAAAAGCAAATCTCAGTTCAAAGAACTGGAATAACATGAAACTTTCAAACGAAACGTATTTATTGAAAACAGCAGATGATGAAATTTACTGAATGTAATTCTTAAAAGAGTATACTGCTTAAAAATAGATCAGTTAGTCAATGTAAATATGTAGTAAAACATGCATTGCTTATTTTATATGAAGTGGATAGAGGATGAAAGCAGGCTTATGTGCCCCTCCAGGGCCTTTTCAGCTGGAGGACGGTTAAAAAAAATGGAGAGTTACTATGTGGTATACGTCAGGCCTGTCTCAATTTTTATGTGCATTCTTATCACACCACCTTTGAAATGAGGCCTAATCGTGGATTAAAGAGGAGGTGAAAGGTGTAATTATTAATTGAACAGCTCGAGTCTAAGTTCGTCGAGTGATGAGTTTGTGGTGTAGAGGATCTCTGCTCCTGTCTTTCATATGACATCATTCTCCATCACTAATTCAACTGACACTGACCAGAACAACATTTGACACTTGACAGAATTTCAGTAAGAGAACATTTAGCTCAATGCAAAGCTCAGCTGCTTGAAAAATAATAAAAATGTGAGAGTGTACTTTCTGGCAAAATGTCTCATTGGAGGAGTTTTCCTGACCATTAAAAATGTTTTCTTAACCTATCGATCAGGAACTTTTAAACTTCATAATGTTTGTGTAATATTTATGCCAGTTTGTAAGTCTAAGAACATGCATCTTCTCTTTTAAATGCAGTGTGTACAGTCCTATTTGTGGTCAAGCAGTCTCACTGAAAGATGCAATGTCAAATGTAGTATTTGTAAGGGAAAAAATTACATCCATGCACAAGTATATTTCAAGTTGCTGGGAGAAGCAGAGACAGCCATTTATGTAATAGATTGCATGGGATTTTGCAGACCACTGCAGAGACATACGATTTACTGTTAATATAAGGGCTTTCTGCTCCTAGTTTCTCATCCTTTCAATCTTGGCTGTGATATCTCTGAAATAGCAGACCTGTGTTTAATGAAGGATCATATATGATCGTACATTGTAATATAGGCTGTAGATTTTTTTTTTTTTTTTGATTGATTGATGATTAAGAGTCCATGAACTTCCAGTAATTTCTTCGTGATTTATTTTGAAACTGTTGCACTGAACATTACTTGTATTACCGCACCACCCCCTGGTCACACTCTGCCCTTACAGGTCCTCTCTGCATAATATAATATAATATAATAAAGTGCTTGTAGTGTAGCACTGAGTAGAGCAGAGACATGGGGAGTACATTTTGTAATACAGATCTCTTCAGTCACAAGGAGAGCATTTTGAGACTTGTTCATAAATTGCACAAATATAGCCATCATTATTTCCTGTGCTGGTTTCTGCTTAGCCACAGGGCTTCTTTTAGACATATAATTTGCACAGAGCTTTCATACTATAGGAAACTGCTAAACATCTTTTACAGACTATGTGTGTTGTGAAGAGAAACTGATTTGCAAATTCTGCTGTTAACACAGCTTGGCTCTGTTGACACATGACATATGAGTTTTACAACAACAACAATGATGATGATGATAATAATGATATATAGGCCAACATTTCTGCCCTGCTCTGAACAACATTACAAGCACGCAGTTTATATTAAGATGAGCCTTTCTATTATTGTGTTAATGTTAAGAAAAAATATATAACTTGTAGAGAATATATCTTTTATTTTATTTTGAAATATATCGTAAAGTGTCAAATGGAGTACGTTCAAAGATGGTTAACCCATTGAAGGGCTCATTAGTCTATATGCTCCAGCATCTTTTTGTCTGAACTACTTAGCCGCATGTTTGTTATCACAATTCAAATTCAATTCAAAATATTTTATATAAAGAGAGCAATCTGAACGTACACTGGCCTCCTTTATAGTCCACTATCCATAAATGGAGCGTTATTCATCTGAATTGTATTTATATGTTATCCCCTGTCAGTTCCACATGAAGCGCCTTATTTATTCCATTGCAAATATAGTACAGATAACTTTTGTCACACACGCGCTTCCGTTCTGCTGCGTTCGAAGGACGTTTGAGGGGTTGCCATCGGTGACGCGTCCCTACGCAACCAACCCCCGCCCTGGTTCTCGCATCTCTGCTATGATTGGTGCATTTAATCCAGGCCTTCGAAAATTCGCAAGATGATTGGTCGAACCAGCTGTCAGTCTCCCACAAAAATCTATTTACAGTAGGTTGTGAGCGGATCAAGTGTATCCGTTGGGATTAAAGCTGGATCTCACTGAATCTAAAAGCCTTTCGAGGTGGATTTTGTGTATTTTACAAGCGGTTTTTGTCCGATATTTATTAGTTATTCCTCGACGGAACGTTTTAATTCGCCTATTTTCTTCTGCTGAAGCTGAAGATCGAGGGAAAAGATGTCTTCGGAAGAAGACAGAGCGAAGGAGATTCTAAAGGGGTTTAAACTGTATCCTTAAGTGATGATGGGACAGATTAGCCAACTAGCTTCAAACCTCAAACTCACACAACGTTGCATCTTTATTCAAGTGTTAATCTGGAATACGTAATTATTTTAACGGTTATGAAACCAGGACTTTAGTATTAATTGATGCTGTATGAGATGCTGGTAACAGTTAGCAGGACAAACTGGGAGGTGAAGTAGTGTCATATTATGTTATGCTTTCTTGGTCATTATGACTGAGGCTTGATTTCAGTTTCAGCAATATCCATCTATAAATCCAAATGCCTTTTATTTGAACAAACAAACTACAGGCTTTTTTTTTGCGTCTGTGGTGGCAGTCGACTCATTTTGGATGTATCAACACTTTTAAACATCCAGTTGAGTTTTTAAACTGTTTTCCTTAAATTTTGTTGCGGTGTATATGAGAAGTTGATTTGCTATGTGGTGTGTGAATGAATAGATGGTGTAATTTCTCTAATCCAGATTACGTCTGTGTTATTCTATAAATTGTACAAATATACATGTTTTTGTTAATGTGCATACCTGGATTCATGAGTTACTGGCATATGAATTGTAATTTACCAGTGCAGTTAATCATATCGAAGTAAGTAATTTCAAAGCAGTCTGGTGGTGTTTATTAGATTATAGACACTTTCAGGTAAAATTCCCACTAAGTTTGACATTTCTGTGAGCATATCAGCATCAGTAACTAACTGTGGGATGTTGTTACTTCCTTCAGATGAACGTTTGGCTAATGTTCACATGGGTTTCAGGATACTATGTGACTATCAGGCACCTGATTCTTGGGATCAGGTGCATTAGACAGGTGAAATCTCCTCACACAGTTTGTGCCTGCCATCACGATTACATAACATTGGCTAGTGTTTCTATAATAGGCTCTGTAAATCTGACGAGAATAATGAATAATCACACTAGCACCAGAACCCTCTGATGGGGTGAAAATGGCCACGTCTGGAACATTTGGACTGCCTTGTGTCAGTCCTGATGTACACTGTTTTACAAATATTTCTTCACGTAGACATGGGTCTACCCTGTGTGACCTTCTCTGGGAAAGCAAGGGTTTGTCTTACAGGCTGGTAATTCTTAAATCCTTGATTTGAAAGGACGGGGATTTGCTGCCTTGCGCTCCTCACATCCAACTGCTTTGAGGCAAAGCTGTGGAAAATGATTAAAACGTATAAATGTTTGTCTTTTAATGAAAGGTTTGTGAATGATGGTGTTGAAAGTCTGTAAGGAAATATTTTGGATTTACACTATTGTTCAAAACGTTTGGGGTCATGAAGTTTTTTTTTTTTAATTAATTCATAATTTTATTCAGCAAAGCTACAAATTACAAAGCAAGTTATACTTCTCAAACTGACAGTATAACTGTTACACAATAACTTTTTTGAACTCTTGTTCATCAAAGAATCCCAACTAAATGCATTTTGGTTTCTACAAAAAATATTAAGCAGCGCAACTGTTTTTAACAATGTTAATAATAAGAAATGTTTCTTGAGCACCAAATCAGCATATTAGAAAGATTTCTGAAGGATCACGTGGCACTGAAGACTGGAGTAATGGCTGCTCAAAATTCAGCTTTGCCATCACAGAAATAAATACAATTATAATAATATTTCACAACATTACTGCTTTTACTGTATTTTTGTTTAAATAAATGCAGCCTTGTTGAGCAGAAGAGACGTCTTTCAAATACAACCCCAAACTTTTGAACGGTAGTGTACGGTAGAGTGTATGGATAAAACATTCAGCTTTCGTTTTAGGTAGAATATTGAAACTTTGTACTGTAGTAGTTGTTCAGAGTAAACTAGAGCATGGGCTGATATGCCATAGATATCACTACCTATTTAGAAACATGCTTTTATGCATAATGTACATTATTGCATTGGCCCTGCACATAATTTTAGAGCTCAGCTTTTTTTTTTTTTTTACTAAATTGTGGCATACTAGTATCACACAGCTCTTTGTAGCAGCATGAATCTGGTACAATGTAGTTACGCAGCACAAATGGATTTTCAAAGGCTCGTCAATGCAATTTTATCTCCAAGCTTCATCATATTTGCCCTGTGTAGTTGTTTTTTTTTTCTTCCCAGTGTGCCCCAGAGGTTACTACTGTGTGCAAAGCACCATACCCTTGAGTGGCTACAAAAAAAAAAACCCACTGACTTAAATGATGAAAAAGACAGATATTGTATTGTGTGCCAAACTATGTTTGTTAGAAGCATGTAGAGATTTTGAAGGTGTGTGAATTTTGTGTGCTTGTTGCCATGTCTTTCAAGGCTAGTTTTCTGTTCCTCTTCCAGGAACACAGTACTGTGTGTGTATTTTTTGGTAAATCATTAGAACTAACTAACATAGCCTTCACTGCCAACATTTTTAATAGGACAAAATGTGATGCGTTTGATGTACTGATTTTTTAATGTTATTATTATTATTATTATTATTATTAAACTACACAGTTACTGTAGCTCTTTTGCACCAGTAACAACAGACTGGAAATGGCAACAATATGCAACAATGGATGACTTTTTAAAAATGAATGTGGCTTCCATGAAAGCATTGGCGCCGAAGGGACTAATTACCTCGACAGTGACGGTGTTTGTGAGTAAAAGGGTCTCTCCCCTGCGACTCTCTCAGTGTGCTCAGCAGGTGAGATCCCACAGACATCTGTCACCAATAATCTCAAATGCAGTCGCCTGGTTCATCAGATACAGAGCCTGACACTTTAAGGGAGTAGTTACTCATTTTTAGTGTCTTCAGCTGTTGGCATCTAAATTCAGGGTGAAATATATCACAGGATATAGCACATAAAATTGATTGGAAATACAAGAATCCCTTACTAAGTCTGGAATTTGCTTAATTGATGTTTAAGCACATTAATATGAGTGTAAAATGTAGCTATTTTTGTAGTCTATACATTGTGTATGAAGATATGGGATCTGTTCAGCAAAGTTAACATTGAATAATTTAATTTGGTTCAGTTTGGTCATTTTGTAAAAGGAATATATATATATAGATCAGCTTCTTGGCTAGACTGAGAATGAATCCTTGGTCATGCTTCTGGTTATTTGTGTCTTGGGATTCATTTCAAGTAATTTAATGCTTCAGAATAGTTCCATATAAAATCGAGTCTCCATAAGAAAGAGAAGAACTAAATAATAAATAAGAAAATAAATTAATATATTATTTGCTATAATTAATATAAATATTTTCATTATAAATCAATCATTTGGGGATATGGCTGCAGTGTCTTAATATTTTCTTTTTGATGAAGGATTTTTATGATAAGCCCTTTTTATTCCTTCAGGAACAATTTAGGGATTTGCATTTGTTAAGGAGTATTTATGTGTCACTATTAATGCTTGAAAGGTAGATTAGGATTAGTGATACATGTAGCACACTTATGCAGCCCTGACCGAGGTCTCATAGGGTTGGTAACTAGGGCCTGTAATGACACATGCAGCCTTGTGTGAGTGTGCTTTAGCAGCCTGAAAGGCTCATACAGGTGGTCTGAAGATGAAGAGGTCAGATGTCATTGACACAGAGTACAAGCCATTGTCACAAACCATTGTTTAACAGACAGATCAGGCTGTTTTTAGACTTCAAGTGTGGTCTGTTTCTGTTAGCTATGCTGGTATTGTTTGCATTTGTGATTTATAACAAATTGATGCTCGATGTAATAATTATAGAAACTCTTGAATTTAGACATCATTTCAAGGAATAGTTCACCCATCATGTGTTTCAAGAAATACTCACTTTCTTCCGTGAACATAAAAAGAACGAGCAAGATATTTAGTGAATTTAAACTTGAAGTCACCATGTAATCAAAATTGAAAATTCTTATTTTTTAATGGAATACTGTAGTTTATTATAAATAATTTATCTGTGCACTTCATTATTTTTTAAAAATTCATGTGCCCTCGTAATCTTTAATCAAAAAAGTGAACCTTCCCTCCCCCTCAAAACAACTCATCTTCTTGTCCAGTTACGAGCTATGGCGCAAGTGTGGAGCTAGTGACGTGAGGGGTAAACGTTGGGTTAAACGACAGGGGGAAAAGCTGAAGCTGATGCTTCACTTTATAGCACTGACACTAGTCATGAGGGGGTATTACGACATTACTCTTAGGACATCACAAACTAATTTTTTTCATGAATATGACAACGTGATGGAGGACGTGCTCAGTCATTCAGGCAGTCTCTCTCTCTCTCTCTCTCTCTCTCTCTCTCTCTCTCGTGAGTTTTGTTTTGTGCCGTTGATCATCGTCGTCATCCTTAATAAATAAAACATTTATTCATGCTTGGATGTCGGCTGTGAATCCAGAGAGAAATCCCCCACCACTAACTGCAAACTGGCATTCAGATCTGCCTCCATTTTGTTAGCAATGCCCCAGCTTCCAACGATCCAATCAATTCCCGAAGGAAATCTCTCGTTTCAGATGCCGTTTCACTCGGATATACGTCACAGTAGTGAAGAAAAGACGATTGCAACTTCCGTTTCATGCCGACTTTAAAGTGTGTTCCTCACACAAATCTATTATACGGCTTCAGGAGAGTTGCTATACTGTGCAAGTGTCTTGGATTGCTTTTATAGGGCTTTTTTTTTTTTGTTGTTGTTCTTTTTGGAGTTTGATGACTGGTGAACATCTCTTTTTGTGAAAGAAAGTCATACAGGTTTGAAATGACATGAGGTAAATGATGACACAATCTTCATGTTTATGTGAACTGTTACTTGAGGCCCAATGAGCCTAACACAAAATTATTGATTTGGAAAAGTTTTATCTCCCATTGACATTGTTTGAGTTGATCTTCTTGTAAAATGCCATTTTCTGGAAAGTTGGCCCTGACATCAGGAGACATTTTCATTGCCAGTCCGTTCAGCATGCCTTAACTTGTCTCCAGAAACTGGATGAATCTTAGAGATGCAGAGACAGGGAAGGTTCTCTGGCAGGGAACTGAAGACCTCTCCCTTCCTGGGGTAGAACATGAAGGTTTGTGGTTCTCAGCATTACCTTGCATTAAAGATTTAAACTATTGACTCGATTAAGCTACGCCAAATCTTCTCTTATGTCCACTACTACTTCACTGCTCCTTTTAGTGATCTCAGTGAGAGGTCAAGATCAGTCTTCTGTTCTGAATTTAGTACAGAATGTGCCATGTCTGGTATCTAATAGTTTTGATTTTGTTTTCCAGCTCGGGTTCCTAAGAAGATCCTGAAATGTAAAGCTGTCTCCAGAGAGCTGAATTTCTCTTCAGTAGAAAAACTGGAAAAATTCCGACTGGAGCAAAAAGTTTTCTTTAAAGGCCAGTGCCTCATTGCACTTTTATGATAAGAAATAGCAATGATGATGGAAGCGCAAAATTAGAGCTCCCTTTTGTAAAATGTTTGGTTCTGAAATATCTTTAAAATGATTTAACACAGAGATGTCTTCTCGAGCAAGGAGCTCCATATAAATGATTTTATTCATTATCCATTAACAAAAAAGTACATTATCAATTTTAAATCCATTTGAAATCCTGTTAAAACTGAATGTCACAAGACTGTATTGTTTAAAAAGGAGTAGTACACTACCTTTGTTTACTTTGGTAAATTTGGACGAAGAAATCAACACTGAATACTAACCATATATTCTCATCTTAGCTACGGAGTTTTTAAAAGAATAAACATTTTAACTAAACACTGCTAAAATTTGTCAAATATAAACGTGATCATAATATTGCATTCATTCATTACATCCACAGGTACAGGTAACTTGTGAAACATTTGAACATTTAAGTACTATCCCTAATATTCTTGAATATCCTGAACAGTATAGTTTAAATGCAGTGTTCTAATATAGAGATTTCTTTCAATAAATAATTTATTATGCATTTCACAATGTAACAGTCGGCCATTTAAATTTTGATCTATGCTTGTCTTCATGATTTTGTGGCATTAGACTGATATAAAGTATTTATATTCAGATTTTACTTGACAAGTTATTTTATATGTGTAATTTGAAAAACTTTTTTATTTTGGCTCATATGAACATGTGTGCACAAACAATGCTCTTTTGAGACACGATTAACTATATAACTTGAACAAATGAATTGAAAAGACTTTTAAAAGCTTGTTTGTGAATAGGTTTTCATCTTGTTAGCCTGCCTTAGTTAAAGTGCGTAAGGACTATTTACATCACAAAATGCTTACACATGTACCTTGTCTTTTTTTCAGAGTGGTTTTTTGAGTTTGGCTTTGTGATTCCTAATTCTACAAACACATGGCAGTCTTTGATAGAAGCTGCACCAGAGTCACAGATGATGCCTGCAAATGTCTTAACGTAAGATTTTCTTTTTCTACATATTTGATATCCATAAAAGTTGGATTAATCATGGATCAAATTTCTTCTCTTGCAGTGGTAATGTTGTTATAGAGACCAAGTTTTATGATGACGACCTTCATGTCAGCACATCCCGGGTACGACTCTTCTACGTCTGACACATGGAACCTTTCATTTAATTACTCCAGAGGATGGACCCACACTTCCGCAAGTTTCAGTTGCCAGAGAAGACACTCTCCGTACTGAGTATTTCTTCTGAGGCGCTTTAAAGGGAACATTTCAGTAAAACCCAGTTTCAAGACAAATGATCACACCAGTTTTATGGCAGATAAGGACTTGTACATAAGAGCAATCATGCTCATGACAACCTGGTTGTGTAAATTACCTGTTTGTATATTTTTCTTCTTCTCCTTCTGTATTTCAATCCTGCAAAGTACACTGCTTCCTTATCAGCTGTTTTTAAAACGTTTTCTCCCAGTCTGTGTGGTTATTCATGGTCTATTTTTTTTTTTGTTAAACTGTAAGATAGGATTTGTTTTAAAATAAATTATGAAATTAAGGATTAAAATATTCATATTCATATTTTGCCTCTTGCATTTCTCCCTTAAGTATTTTTCAGCAGAATGAGTGATCTCATAAATGTTTTTTTGTGGCCAATTTTTGTCACACATTGCATTTACAGAAATATGGCAGCTTTAACATGACATGAAATAAGTGGAATATAAGAACAAATCAAAAACAGTTCAGAGGTTTTAAAACTTTGCATATTTTGCTCTTTACATTATTCCCATATAATAAACTGGGCACATATCTTTAACCAGTTAAAATATCTTAATGGTTGTCACATCAAATTTGATTTCATTTTAAATATATAGTCTTGGATATGACCTATTACTTTATATAGACTGGCCGTTCTCTATGTAGTAATGTCCCAAACGTAGAAATAACTGAGAGTACTACATTACCCAGAATTTCTTCCGGTTGGAACGGAAGTTGTTCGTGACGACCTTGGGTAGCTGCTGCAAGCATGGCGAATAAAGAGCCTAACGTGAGTATCTTAATTCTTAAGAAATTTTATTTATAACGTTAGAATTGTTTAAATGCTCATTAATAAAAGGGACAACTTTTTATAAGCAGTCATAATCAGCTTGGCAACAGAAAGCAGAACAGACAAAAGTGTTACACAGTAACTGTTACATGATCTGATCTGCTCTGCTCTCATACACTAAAGCGCATTTTAAGATTAAACGTGCTGTCAGACCCCTTAACAAATTTAAATATGAATCATTTTTGAATAGCATGCTTTGATTTTGAATACCTGTGCTGAAGTCCTGACTCCTGAAACCGGCTGCTCTTAAAGCTTGTTGGGCCTTTGACGTTTAATATCACCTGTAACAAATGGCTGTAACGTTAGGTCTAAAGTTGACTTGATACATACTAGGTAGTTAGTGTAGACGCACATTAAATGTAATGTTTTTTTTTCATGAAAGGTTGCCTAATTTGTTTAACACAGTACCTGCTCTTCCAGGATCTGTATCAGAATGTAAGCTAATGAAGTCATTTCCCAGACAGGGATTATTATAATATTTTTAACACATGAATAGGACAAATTCTAGACATGATGAATTATGCCCATTAAGTGTCAAAAGGTGGCGCTGTCATATCACTTAGCCTAACCCTTTTGGTAAGACCTTGTCTGAAGATTATACTACTGGTGTAACGGTCATATTGTCAGTGGAAGTGAATATGTTTATTTTGTAATCTCACAGAGGTTGCTCCAGAACCTGAGGGATCTCGCCGGACGCATGTCCTCTGGCTCAAAGGGTGCTGGACTCGGACTGAAGTTATTAATTGGAGCAGGTGCACTTGCTTATGGAGTCAAAGAGGCCACATATACAGGTGCATTCAGTGTTACAATAGTATAAAGAATTACATTAAAGTGAAAAAGTATTAGGAGTAGAGCTCAGAGGTTAGTGCTAGTGATTTGAAATACTATTCAGTTGGGATTCAAATCTTTTTTGAAAGAAATTCATACTTTTATTCCGCAAGGATGCATTAAATTGATTAAAAGTGACCGTAAAGAGATTTACAATGTTACAAAAGATTTATTTCAAATAAATGCTGTTCTTTTGAATTTTATCAAAGAATCCTGAAAACAAGTCACGGTTTCCTCAAATATATTAAGCTGCACAACATTTTGTTTTTTTTACTTTAATTATAATAAATTGGCATATTAGAATAAGTTCTAAAGGATTGTGTGACACTAAAAACTGGTGTACTGGCTGCTAAAAATTTTGCTTTGCCTTTACAGGAATAAATTACATAAAAAGAAAACATATTAAATTGTAAAAATGCTTCACAATATCACAGTTTTTTCTGTATTTTTGATCAAGTAAATGCAGCCTGGTTGAACTTAAGAGATTTTTTTTTTTTTTTTTTTTTTTCGGGACACAACCAATATTTTAGAATGTTAAACTTTTGAACGGTGATGTATCTGTGCAACATGTACTTTTGAAATGAATATTAAAATAAGAAGACTGGTAATGTCATCACTCACACTAATTGTCTTGTCTTTAGTGGAGGGTGGTCAGCGAGCAATTGTCTTTAATAGAATTGGAGGGATGCAGATGGACACAGTCCTCTCTGAGGGTCTCCACTTCAGGCAATTTTTTTATGACTTATATACTTGTTCTGTGTGGAAGCATGTTTAATCTCACCATAATAAAAAAGGAATGCTGTAACTTTAAACTGTAATGTAAAAAACTACATTGTTCTTATAGGATACCATGGTTTCAGTATCCAATCATATATGATATCAGAGCCAAACCAAGAAAAATATCATCTTTAACAGGAAGTAAAGGTAAATTTTTTAAATTTTATTTCATTGTCATGATCATGCTTTGTTTACTTCGCTTTGTTACATAGTCATAATGTGTTCACCTTGATTATAGTTCATGTAATGTTGCTGTAATGTGGTCAGACCTGCAGATGGTGAGCATCGCATTGCGTGTGCTGTCACGACCTGTGGCTTCCAACCTTCCTGTCTTGTACCAGCAGCTGGGGAAGGACTACGATGATCGTGTGCTGCCATCTATTGTAAATGAAGTTCTGAAGAGCGTGGTCGCCAAATTTAATGCATCCCAACTAATTACGCAAAGAGCCCAGGTTTGTATTTCCTCACAATCTGTTACTCAGTTTTTGAAAGTCTTCCACATATTCTAGAAATGAACCAAATTTCCAGGATCCATATTCAAATGAAGAAAATCTCCAAATTACATTCTAAAAATGACTATATTCTTAATTTTTCTTTGCCACTGATTTCATGCAGGTCTCTCTACTCATCCGACGGGATCTCTTTGAACGCGCTAAGGACTTCAACATTATTCTCGACGATGTGGCCATCACAGAGTTGAGCTTCAGCAAGGAGTACACAGCAGCTGTGGAGTCCAAACAAGTTGGTAGGTAAAGTTAGGTTCTTGTGTGTTGTAA
Source organism: Sinocyclocheilus anophthalmus (assembly GCA_018155175.1). Taxonomy (NCBI): domain Eukaryota; kingdom Metazoa; phylum Chordata; class Actinopteri; order Cypriniformes; family Cyprinidae; genus Sinocyclocheilus; species Sinocyclocheilus anophthalmus. The sequence continues at coordinate 54,464 of JADLZN010006315.1, forward strand.
CATAAAATATGTGGACATAATAACTGTAATAAAACGTGTTTATGGTCTTCCAGCCCAGCAGGAGGCGCAAAGAGCTCAGTTCTTTGTGGAGAAAGCAAAACAAGAACAGAGGCAGAAAATCATCCAAGCTGAAGGAGAGGCCCAGGCCGCCAAAATGGTATGAGTCTCTTATAAAAAATGATTTATTTTGCCACTCACAGGTCCAAAAGTCATGAGTATTTTAATTATTATATTATATTATATTATTGTATTACAGTATTATTTTTAGGGGTGCTCAGATCAGGATTTTTGAGGCCGATCACAAGAAGCAGTCTGCCGATACAGATCACCGATACCGATCTTTTTAAAGCATTCTTTTTATCATTTATAACTATTTACTGTATAGTGATACTCCAATCAGGATTTTCAGACATTTTTTTTACACAGTACAGTAATACAATCTTTCACAGGCATGTTTAAACACAATAAATATAAGCAACACATTATTCAGTGCTTTTTACTTTTGCATTTACTTCTAGGTTTATATATTAAGTTAAGCAATTGGTAAAACATTTAAACTACTTTTCTTACGTCAAACTTACCATTGACAGAAATAGTCTTTATTACAAGCAATCCTGTGGTTCACAAAGAACTTTGTTTTCCTACCTCCACGAGTGCCATATATTATTGCTTTGTTTATCTAAAAGTGCTCTTTCCCTTAAAACCTAGCCAAAAAGCCATATGTGTCGATTGTGAAACACAGTAGAGTTTAATAATATGCATTTATGGTGTAATTACTACATTTTCGTGTCAATCCATGTTCATATTTACTGCAAAAAATGCGTTGTTACTTTTAATTTTAACGCTTGCAGCGCAGCAAAAAGAAGTTGCCGCTGCATGTCATGCCAAACCTCTCACAGGTGTCATCAGCTTGAGATCGTTTTTTTTTTTTAGATCGTCCTTTTTAGAGACTGCTGATCAATCATCCCAACGTGATTATCGGCCGATAGTGATCAGTAGCCGATCAATCGGAGCACCCCTAATTATTTTGTAATATAAATATTAATAATGTGTCTTTTTTAGAAAAGTATTATATGAGGAATGTATTTTGGTTTGGTCTGATCTAATTCACAGTTAGGGGAGGCCGTCACAAAGAACCCTGGATACCTTAAACTCAGAAGAATCAGAGCAGCGCAGAACATTGCCAAAACGGTACAGTGTTATTATTCACTTAATTTTATTTATTTATAATTTTTATTGAGTTTTCCTGATGTAAACGGTACGCTTTGGAAAAGGGTGTGTTTTCCACCCATGTAAATATTTGATGTTCACTAGCAGTTCTGCCAAGGTTCAGCTGGTCTTTTTTGGGGTGGGGGAGGCTTAACATTTATTCAAGTCTTTTTGGAAAAAGCTGAATGTTTTGATGTCCTTTCTAAAAGCCCTGACCAGATGAAGGTTGTTTTCCAGGTGGCGGCTTCACAGAACAGGGTTTACCTGAGCGCAGATAATTTGGTTCTGAATCTACAGGACGACTCTTTTAACAAGTAAGAATCCCATAGTTTTATGCCTTTTTCATGATTCCACAAAAAGAAAAAGTGACATTTTGTGCTTGCTTAATTACATTGTGTAAAAATATAGTTGATGTTGACCCAATCTTCTTTGTGCATTGCAGTTTGTCTCTCGGAAAGAAGTAACCCATTCAGAAAGCACTCTCATTCCAATTGTCAGAGGTTCTATTACAAGTAACCGTATGTGTGTCCTTTGAGATGGCATTTTCTGATTGACTCACAAATTAATATGTCAGTCCGGGGAAGAATCATTAAATATCTAATGGTGTAGTCCTGGTTCGTCAATTAAATTTGACTCCACAATTTGCTGGTTATCAAGACACTGCAGTTTTGTGTTCATTTTCAGCACAATGAATGAAGGCAACAACGTACAACTGTACCAGATCATTTAATTCTTTTCAACATTAATTGTTGTAACAGGAAACATGTCTTTATATTCTACATTAGATGAGCTCAAGGTTGGCTGAGAAAAAATAAATCCATCCATTTTCTTAGTAATGATTTATGTCTTTCCTGAAAAATAACACAAACAATTGTATGTGTGACTCTAAATGACAGCTAAAAAAAAAATTCCAATCAGTTGAAGTTCATAATGGCTGCATGTTTGGCAGTTGCCTTATTGTTGTTTGGATAAACCTGGAATATTTTAATCCTAAAACGTGTTTTCAGTCATTAGTATGAAACCTTTTTGGTATTAAACTGGCCTGCCGTATAAAAGCATCGCTCCACCACCTGGTTCTGGTTACTTTAGCAGTCTAATCCTGCTCAATCTACCTCTCTACTTAACCTCTGAACTGCCTCTTTCCTCCCCAAAACTTAGAACGTAGTGTGGGGCTTGTTTGGTTCTGCTATTGGCTCCTGTGTATTTGCATTCTTTGAAATGCACCAGTGAATAGATGCTGAGCCTTTTGTCAGACTGCATACCCAAATACATGTTACTGTTTTAATAAGGAGAAGTTACATAATAAAGTCTTACTTAATCTCTAAGCAAGTTTCTTCTACAAACAGATAAATATGGTTGTCTTGCTCTAAGTATATTGGCCAGGCAGCCGATTAATCAGCTGATGTTTGGCTAAACTAAGACTCTCAGCATTGATTATTAACTCTGTCTTCTTGGCTGTTTACTTTAGGTGTCCGCTTCCGACATTTCTGTTCCAAAATGTACAAATACCCTTGTCAACTGAAAAGTCACACCTAAAGTAGTTAAATATTTTGAAAAGTGTTCATTTAATTTCAGCATAATGTTTAATGCAGTATGTGCAGCAGTTTAATGCAGTCATATTTTTGTCTAGTGCATGCTTGCATTGGCACAATGTACAAAGTCAAGAGTTTTTTGAATGTCATTTTTGTTTTTTTGCCTTCACAGTTGCTGGATCTCTTAAGAACAGCTGATAATCAAGTCTTGTAGTTCATCTAAGTCACATGTGAAATTCAAAACATTATATTTAAACCTATAATTATATTGAGCTACATATACAAACCCAATTCCAAAAAAGTTGGGACACTGTACAAATTGTGAGTAAAAAAGGAATGGAATAATTTACAAATCTCATAAACTTATATTTTATTCACAAAAGAATATAAATAACATATCAAATGTTGAAATGTCATGCCAAATATTGGCTAATTTTGGATTTCATGAGAGCTACACATTCCAAAAAAGTTGGGACAGGTAGCAATAAGAGGCCGGAAAAGTTAAATGTACATATAAGGAACAGCTGGAGGACCAATTTGCAACTTATTAGGTCAATTGGCAACATGATTGGGTATAAAAAGAGCCTCTCAGAGTGGCAGTGTCTCTCAGAAGTCAAGATGGGCAGAGGATCACCAATTCCCCCAATGCTGCGGCGAAAAATAGTGGAGCAATATCAGAAAGGAGTTTCTCAGAGAAAAATTGCGGCACTGCATCACATACAGGAATGCTACTGTAATGGAAATCACAACATGGGCTCAGAAATACTTCCAGAAAACATTGTCGGTGAACAAAATCCACCGTGCCATTCACCGTTGCTGGCTAAAACTCTATAGGTAAAAAAAAAGAAGCCATATCTAAACATGATCCAGAAACGCAGGCGTTTTCTCTGGGCCAAGGCTCATTTAAAATGGACTGTGGCAAAGTGGAAAACTGTTCTGTGGTCAGACGAACCAAAATTTGAAGGTTTTTTTGGAAAACTGGGACGCCATGTCATCCGGATTAAAGAGGACAAGGACAACCCAAGTTGTTATCAGCGCTCCGTTCAGAAGCCTGCATCTCTGATGGTATGGGGTTGCATGAGTGCGTGTGGCATGGGCAGCTTACACATCTGGAAAGGCACCATCAATGCTGAAAGGTATATACAAGTTCTAGAACAACATATGCTCCCATCCAGAAGTCATCTCTTTCAGGGAAGACCTTGCATTTTCCAACATGACAATGCCAGACCACATGCTGCATCAATTACAACATCATGGCTGCGTAGAAGAAGGATCCGGGTACTGAAATGGCCAGCCTGCAGTCCAGATCTTTCACCCATAGAAAACATTTGGCGCATCATAAAGAGGAAGATGCGACAAAGAAGACCTAAGACAGTTGAGCAACTAGAAGCCTGTATTAGACAAGATTGGGACAACATTCCTATTCCTAAACTTGAGCAACTTGTCTCCTCAGTCCCCAGACGTTTGCAGACTGTTATAAAAAAGAAGAGGGGATGCCACACAGTGGTAAACATAGCCTTGACCAAACTTTTTTGAGATGTGTTGATGCCATGAAATTTAAAATCAACTTCTTTTTCCCTTAAAATGATACATTTTCTCAGTTTAAAAATTTGATATGTCATCTATGTTGTATTCTGAATAAAATATTGAAATTGAAACTTCCACATCATTGCATTCTGTTTTTATTCACAATTTGTACAGTGTCCCAACTTTTTTGGAATCGGGTTTGTACATATACACATTTAAAAATATATGTAACTCAAATGATAAAGCTAAGATTGATACATTCAATTTGGCTTCAAAGGAAAAAATGCAGGTGCCAACAGAGTTTTCAATAGGTAATATCAGAAAGGAATAAAGACAAAAACAACATATAAACAATCATACAGTGGCCAGATAGGACTTGTCACTATGATATGGTGTGAAACATTTAAGACCTTATTCAGCGGAGCACAGTAGGCTGAGGCTGTCCTCGTAAGACATTGGGACAGATTTCAGTTTTTGAGTGTCAGTAGATGCAGCCTGATCAAAGAGCAGTGGATTTGAGCACTGCAATTTAGCTTTATTGTAGCTTAATTGTAGTAATTATTATATAATTACTAGGGTGTTGCAGGCACAAAGATTCCATTAATAATTCAAAGAAAACTGGACCAAAAAACAAGAACTTCATGAAGTTTAATAACTGCAGCCGTGATCTTTTATTTAAATCCCTTTATATTTTACAGAAATTATTTTCCATATTTATATTTTTGTCAGGATCTGGTGTGTATGAATTCTAAAATAAGTGGTTAAATGTAATCGTGTGTGATGTATTGATTTATTACATGAAACATGATATATAATACATATTGAAATTATATCAGCCGTCTGCCAGTTCTATAAATGTCAACGAACACTGCTCTTTTGTCTAAAAGACAATTTGTTATAAAGAAATGACGGTATTCATTGTATCTTTTAAATTTTTATACACAGTTTCACCTGACCTCAGAGTAAGATTTTTGCAAGTAAACATGATAAGCAGATGAGAACTGAGAAGTCGCTGACTGCCTGCATGTTTCAGTGGATAATCAGGGGTTGTGTCAAAGCTCTTAAATGACTCTGTGCCATCTTAGTATAATTAGATCATATTAAGCCCTTTGTGTATGTGTGGGGATGCAACTATAGCCTATCAGTGTCAGACTTGCTAAAGGGCCCCACTAGGTGGCACTCAACACCCAATACTGCCCTACATGGTCTCAGATTACATTCAGCTGTTGAGATTGTCTGCGAAATAAAACTACAAACGTTTGAGCTCAGGCTCAAGTCAAGTCTGTTCCTGTAGTTTTCATAACATACAGCTGGGTTAAGCGTGACGCCACACGCATTTTGGTTCAGGCTTTAAAGCTTGTATTCATCCTTAATGGGCCCCTACACAATGTCCCTCTATAGTGAAAAGCTCTGTTGAAGGAGAGGGGGTTTGTGCCACGTGCTCATTCCTGAAGGTGGGCTGTAGGTCAGGCGTCTGTGAGTGAAACGCAAACAAAGCCCTCCCCAAAGCTCCAGTCTTCAAAGTCCAACAACAACAACAACCATGTTTTAATGCCAAGACATCGAGGTTCTAAGTGGAAATTGTGTAATTAAACGTTGTTGGAACGTTGAAATACAGTTTGAGGGGTTCAAATGGTTCGGAAGGATGCATTTATATGTAAATACCAACATGTTTGTTTATTAAGATTTTAAGACTGTGATCCACTCCACTGTGCAAGAACCGTGTAACACCTGCGTGACTAAGCTGAATGTTAATTGAGGGAATGTGCTGGCTGCGGTGGTGCATTTTTTTAACACGGCTTGTTTGCACCCTCCCTTCCTTACACACACACACACAGCAAAAAAGATGCAAGCCCATTGCTCAGTTGGTGTGTCTCCATGGCAACACTGATCTCATGCTGTGACAGGCAATCTGGGCTGGTTGCTATGGTGAGTCGCTGTGACATCAAACTTGAGCCCCAGTTGCCATGGCACCACACCTACTGGCACAGCAGCTATTTCTGTGCGATGTCTGGAGCCAACAGGCAACAGAGTTACAATGTCCCATTTCCATTCGTGATGCTTATTTCTTTGTTCTGCTGCTATTTTATGCAATTCTGTACGATTCTGCCTTTGGATCTGCGACAAGCACTTACCTTTTTTTTTTTCATTGTAAACATTTGAATGATTTTCTTCACTATCCTTACGCACAGACTATCGTTCACCTTGTAAAAAAAATCCTTCTGATTAGAACATTTATGTATGAGTTTGGTGTCTTTGAGTAAGTTGTGGCTTTCGAGGACAAATGAAGAATTATGAACGACATATTTAATCTAAAGATGGCGCTGTGGGTCAACTAATCCCCATGTCCTGTAGAGCATCTGAATGAATGCATCGACACAATTTGCATTTCATTTTTATCTTTTTTCTTTTTTTTCATACATCTTACTATTAATTGTACTTGCATCATACCACAAATTGAATTATGATAACTGTATGTAATTTAATGGCTTACCCTGCTAGTGTACGTGTGTTTGCTGTTTCTTTGGGACAGCTCATGGGTGCTGCCCATGGTTGTTCGGCATCTTGTGGCTCATTAAAGGTGTGTGTAGGGTCCCTCATGGCAGAGGTGTTGTTTACTGCAAAGGCCCCTCACCCATCTTCATCATGGGTGATAAATGTGAACAAGGGCCCCGTAACAGCTCCACCCAGCTTCCTTCTCCCCTCCCATTTCTTTCTTTTTTTCATTTCACCCTTCCCCCCTTCACTCTCACTTTGTTTCTCCCTCCTTCTTTATTGTGTGTACTCACCAATAAACCTTGTTCTCTGATACAGTTGAGATTTATTTGTATTTTGAGTGCCAGTTACTCTTGATCCACTGTCTGTCATTTTTCATCCTGATTTGTTCACCTCCTGTTAGAGTTCAACAGAAACCACATCTGTAAAGTGAGCCGTGGAGCCCTGTGAGAGCGCATGAAGGGTCAAGAGTGCTTTATGACAATATTTTACCAAGCACATGAAGTAACCTTCCCCCTCTCCTTCTCTGTATAGTCTTTAAAGTACTAAGTGACATTGGGGAATTGTGTCCTAGTTTGACATGCATCATGTCCGCACACATCATCTGATGCCCTTCAGTTTGATAATGAAGCTGATAATGAACACCGCTGGGTCCAGCTCAGACCAGTGCATGAAGGAAATTACAAAGTAGAAAGAAAAAAAAATGAAACAACCCTTATTTGCTGAATCTGATCTCATTTGTTAGTATTTGTTTCCATGTATGTAATGTTGTTGACCATATTGCTAGTTACTAGACAGTGATATCTTTGACACTTGTGTAAGAAAAATGACTAGGTGGTATAGGTCTGTTTTCGGTTTTGCAGTAAAATTTTCCCTTCTCACACTAGTAAATGAATGCAGGACATTTTATGCATACATAAGGCTACATACTAATACAAACATGTCTGAAAAAAACAAAGTGCAACGGGTCAAATATGTCTGTCTAGCATAATGTTTACATGGATTAAAAAAAAATTGTATTGTACTTATCACTTCAGATGTTTGTTCTATTTGACCGTAAGTGCCCTGCAAAGTGGACATCACAGGATATTCCACTATGATCCCAGTTCAAAGGGAGCGTATAAGTTTCATTCAAAGGGCATTAAAGTGTGTGAGACGTGAATTTAAATTATATTTATTTACAGAGGTATCGTCTATTATGTCACACTACAAAGTAACTAAATTTAGCGATTTCCCCGCCCCTTTTGAGACTTTTTTCTAAAGTTTAGGGACAAATATAGCAACTTCTTGGACAAACCTTATCTAAGTTGTCATCTTGCCCACCGATCTACGTTCATCTTTATATAGATCAGTGAATTTGCCATTGTTATGTCATCTAGGGACTTTTAGCTACCAGTTTTAGCTACTTTCAGTTGAAAGCAGTTGGCAACACTGGCGAGGACTGGAATTGAGAACCACTGCAGTAGATGTTTGACAGTGGCTTTTTGCATTGTCTCACGCCTGACACAATGTCCTAAAAATAAACTTTTCAACTTTTAAAAAATGCGCTTTTAGACCTTTTTTAATTCCACTGTTTATATATATATATTATAATTGATAAATATGACTTTCAAATTTGTTATCACTTATAACCCTCCCTACACAAAAAGTCCTCCATCTGCCTTCCGTTTGGCATGACTATTTTGAGGACTTTACCTATGCACAGTAGCTGTAGATGTATTAGAGCAGTGGAGTTTCCTGTTTTTATGTGGTCGGTCTTCCTGTGGTGGGGGTGAGGAAGTAACTCAGATGACCTGCTGCAAAGCCAGTATGTTTACCCTGTCACTTCATTTCCAACCCATTTCTCCCTTTCACCTTGATGGCCCCTTCATTGTCCCCAAGGACAGTTTATTATTATTATTATTATTCACTTTGGTACTATTTTCAAAACTCTTAGTACAAAACTCTAAACTGATCACACTTGTAACTTTAACACCTTGTAAGTCATTCTTTCAAAATTGAGCTTTCCTTACGATTACACATTTTCATCCACACAATCATTGTTTCAAAACATAAGATTATAATCTTATTTTATCTTAACATTTTATTTAATTACTGAAACACAACACTGTGATCCTCTTTCAACTTAGCACACACACTGTGTGACATGTGTGTACACACACTGACTTACAAAATAGTGGTTATCATCTAACATAAATCACTTTTCATTACATTTGATTATCTGTAATTTCCAAACAAGTTCTTTAGAAACTATATCTACTGAATCTATATCTATAGATACCTATAGATGCACCAAATGATTCACCGATTAACCATTAAGATGAGTTAGATTAAATAATAGACAAATGTATTAAACTGAATGAGAAGACATGCTAATGAAAAGTTTGATAGCAAGAGCTTTATGAAAGGCAGTTACTGTGAATGAAACATTTATATAGATGGAACACTTATTTTGTGTAGTGAAAAGGATACTTTGTGATTGTGTGTATTGTACTAAGACATGTGAAAATATGCTGAAATGTTTGAAAAAAGTGCACTTTTGATGATCTGTTGAGATATTAGTACCAAGCGTTTTGAAAATGTAACAGTTGCATGTGAAAGTAGTACCAAAGTGAATAAAAAAAAACTGTAAAAGATGTTAAACCTAGCTAATGACTCCTAAACATCAACCCTCGCCTAAAATAATTCATCTAAGGGAACTAAACATATGTTTACATTTGTGTGTACATGCATTTAGCATGAAACAGTAAATGCTTGCATGTCTAAATCCATAAAATACTAGATATATCATTACATAAGATTACACAACTTCCCATTCATAGCAAGCGGACATTCTTTATAGAAGTTTACACTTATTACATGTGAGTTGGGTGGAGTGCGGCTCTCATTGTTTCATTTGATCATGGTTGTCTAGTCCATGTATAAATATTTTTCAGTGGATACCACTCAACAAGAGTTGTGGTCAGGTCGTGTCTGTTGTGCTGGTCTCTGAACATTTCTCCCATGAGAATTGGTTTAGTTTAGGCAGCTTCGTCATATTCAGAGGTTCACATCAGTGTGATCATTAATCATGCTGTCTGTAGGAGGTGCCGCTCTCTTTTAGCATCGGCCCTAACGTGCCCACAGTTATCAGCAGAACTCACTCGTTCAGCCTTCCCCACTCTCCTCACCACTGGCTTTTCTCAATCACACTTCTGAATATTGTTTTTATGTATGAGGTGTCTTTTTATGTGATATGTATTTAAAATACATCAACATTTTCAAGGTTAGTGATTAATACACTGTAATAGCAGTTTTATGATTTAATCAGGCACCAAAAACAGTACCCATAAGGCTTTAATATAAAATCCATCATTTTATATGACATTTATCTACTGTCTGAGTATGCATTGCATTTGATGAAGAACCTCTCAAATGATGTTGTAAGTTCTACAAAGTACGCATGTATGTTGTATGAATACAATCTGCAGATAATACATCTATGTTGGCATTGTCATGTTCCTATGATGTCAGCCTAGCCTGTGGTTACTGTAACTAAACATAAGGCTATTAAAATTTGTTTTCATTAATTGAAATGAAGGTGAAATAAGATACACTGTAATCTACAGTATATATAAATATTTAAAAACTTAAATTAAAATTAGAAATGTTGCCTTGTCAACTGAAATAAATAAATGTAAGTTGAAGTTGCTAGAATTGCTAAAACTGAAATAAAAATATAATTTTTAAAGATAAAATAGAATGTAAAAAAAAATTTAATTAAAATGACAAAATCACATATACTCAAATTAAAATAAAACTGAATAAAATAAAATAAAATAATAAGGCAAGTTCTATTTTTTCGGCTAGATTTAAAATATTAATAAGTATAATATCTAAATAATAATAATAAAATACACTGGCCGTATCCAAGTATATGTTTAGCTCCTATTTTATTGCTCAGACGTTACATTGACCTCTTTGCGTACCTTTTGTGCAGAAGTGGACAGATTTCAGATGCAGGGATTGGGTTGTAATATATGACAAATTCAACGGTCTGCGAAAGTGGTATGCCACTGAGTGTTTCTGTGTAGTGGAAAGAAATTAATTTTCTAAAATACGTAATTTGGGGGAAAATACGTTATTTAATTTCATTATATTTAATTTTATAATTAATCATTTATATTCTTGTTTTGAAATAAAAAGAAACAAAGTTGTTCCCTTTGCAATTTAGTAATTCATGCAAGGTTTCAAAGGCAAAAGAAAAAATGTGACATTAATTGATGGCAAAAGAACATGAATTCCATTCTTAGAAGATTTTTGTTGTTGTTGTTTTTGATCATTTGTAATCAGTGTGAAAGAATTTGGACGGTATCTGCAGGAACGGTCGTCTGTGCATGTCTGTAAATCTTACATTGCTGTTGACAGAAGAATGAGCCAGTCTGCCGCAAAACAGTACCAAGTGTGTATGATCAGTCTTACATTGTTTCAAAACCATTAAACATAGTGCTGAATATGTCTGGAAAATGCCACAGGGACACTGACTAATTTATAAAGCCCTAAGCACTTTAGGCAGGGTTTAGATGTTCTGATATATCTCTCATTCGGTGAGGACAAAAAAACAAAAACTCAAGTTTTTCTGCCAAGCAACACATGCACAACAGCAGCAGATGTAGTTCAGATTTTCACCCTCTGGTTCTACTGACTTTGTACCCTACAATCTGCAGCCTTATGTATCTTTAAAAGCCCTAGAAATATGTAAGTCCAGACTGGAAAGACCCATTATTTAAGAGTTGCTTGTTTGTGACATGTGAACAAACAAAAACGGGCTGTTTCAATTTGCAAGTACATTTCTGAGGACCTCCTGATCAGTGGAATCATTTTTCAGGCTTATAAATGTTCTCATTCCTCCCCCTCTCTGTTTTGCATTGGTATCTCCCACTCACATTGCAAAGGGCTGGAAATATTGCACAGAGCAACCTTTCTGTCGGTGAACATGAATATTTATTCATTGTTTGCATTTGCCCTCTCTGCGCCCTCCCTCTCTCCCCTTCTGTCCGTCAAACTTCCCATTTTCTGCCATTTCTCTTTCATCTTTCTCGCCATTGTTATCTTGCCTTCTCATTTGACAGGGTTTATATCTGTACCTACCAACACATACTGTACAGAACAGGTAGGTATGATATCAGGCCCTCTGTCAGTCTGGAAATCTTGAGTTCATTTGTTTCTGGATGGAGAAACTAAACTAATAAATGTTTTGTTCAAATTTGAGGCTTGTCATTATCCACATACAAGCTCTAAAGTCCATGTTAAGCTGAACATTATTGTCGTGCAGTTTTGTCTTTAAAGGGGGCGTTCTCTCAGTTTGAGCTTTTAAATACCTGCCAGTGGATATCTGTAGGGGAATTTCTACACGCTCCATGCTTCACCTCTGTTGCCTGAGAAAGTGTGGCAGTGCAGACAGACATATGTAGCCATAACAAAGTCTTAGTCAGAACAAAATAATTTTAATGGGGTAATATGAGGTTGGATGAACCAGTGTTATATATTATAATAGATTCTTCGAGTGCACTACAAGGCACTGACTGTGGGCATAGTTAGTAAGCATGCTGACATCATCCATAGCTACGAGGTCAACCCCGTCTACTCTTAGCTTAGACTCTTCTTATCCTTAGAAAAGTTTGTCTCAGCAGCTTTGTGAATAGGTTTTAAGAGAAAATTCTTTGCTAAAAACTTTTAGTGCTATTTAGGAGAACTCTCAGTGGTAAAATAAAATGTTTTGTGAATACGGGCACTGATCATTTTTGGCACACTACTGCCTCTCTGTATGGTGCTGGTGCCTCCAGGCAAACCGTATGCCTAAAATAAAAGTTCCCTTTCAGTCAGTCACATTTGACGTTACGTTGACACTGACGTAAAGGGGTCTCACTTGGGAGCCCCAATCACCTCTGAGCATTACAAGAAACGTACAATGACAATTAGCGAATGGAATTTGCATGCCAAGCCACTCCTCGTACATACAGGTATATAAGATGGTGGCGTGCATCCATTCATCGATCACCGATCGCTTTGTGAGAGCATTTCTCATGTCAGAGAAACATAAAAAAAATAAAAATAAAGCTACAGTCTGCAGGAGATTCTCGGCTATGACCAGATGGTGCATTCAGCGGTGTGTTCGGTGTGTTCCACCCCTGGGTGCTCCAGCCTAAAAGAGCATTTTCCTACAGCTTGCACGGTCGAGAGTGTCTCCGAGATGTCTTTCCGACCGTGTGGGTCTGGGTGCGGTAGTTTCCTTACCTCTCTCACATGTCTGGGCCACAAGCATGCAGAGACAGATTTTGTGGATGGTTCATGCAGGTATGTCCATGGCCAGGCTGAGGACACGGCTCTCATTCATTATGAGGCGTCCCTCGAGCTCTACCTAGTCTGGTTCGTCTGGTCATAAAGATCTCGGGGCCACATTGGTTAGGGACAAAGGTGACCTGAGGATCAGGAATGTTCCGCCAGGCCAGCTCCCACGGAAGTCCTGCTCCTCACGACGTAGTGCCGTTGAGCTCCCGGATGATGGTTCTGGTCCACCCCGCAATGGACTCAGTGTCTCATTCGGGGCTCCTGAGGAGGATAAGATGTCTATTGCAGCATCAGAGGAGGGGCTATCGTCTTCTGATGCTGAAGACTCTGCTGAGCAGCCTCCGGCCTCTGCGGCTGCACAGTCGGAGTCATAAGCTGAGTTGACGGCCATGCTCCCTCAGGCCGCCAAGAGCATCGGGCTGGAGGTGAATTCATCTCCATCTCCCAAATGCTCAAGGCTGGACAATTGGTATCTGGACTCTAAGCCATGCTCCGCTCTGGTGCCTTCCCAGAGGTTCATGAACAGCTCACTAAAACGTAGAAGGCTCCCTGCACCGCCCAATCACGTTTGACCTCTTCCCTCCTCACTACCCTCAATGGTGGGGTGGCCAAGAGGTACGTCGACGTTCCACAAGTGGAGTGTGCAGTTGCAGTGCACTTGTGCCAGCAAAACGTCGCCCCTTGGAGGAATCGTCCGCTCCTCCCGTCCAAAGCCTGTAAGCTGACGTCAGCCTTGGCTGCCAAAGATTACAGTGTTGCAGGCCAGGCTGCCTCTGCCCCGCACGCCATGGCCATCCTGCAAGAACACCAGGCCAAGGTGCTCAAAAAACTGCACGAGGTTAGTTCTGACCTGGTGTTGATGCAGGAGCTGCGCACAGTGACTCTACTTTACCCTACGGGCGACGAAGGTCATGGCCGCAGCCCCACAGGCAGGCGATGTCTACAATGGTAGTCCAGGAGTGCCATCTCTGGCTGAACCTGGCTGAGATGGAAACTTCCCGCAAAAAGAGGGTGCAACCCACTTCTCAGGGCACTATCAAGTCTTCCCAGAAGACTGTGAAATGCCCCTGAGACGGGCAACCCGGAGATGGGAGGAGTTGCTCTTTTGGGGCCACCACCCCCAGGAAAGGGCTGGGGGCGTTCAACACCAATGGTCAGCAGTACCCACATTCTCAATAAAAGAGTAATTTCCTTCATCTCTGGGTCAGATGTGTCGGGATCTGTCTGTGAACGATGCTCTGCTTCCTCCCGGTCAGCCTCGGCACACTGTTTCACCACTCAAGAGGTTGCGGTTGCAGGACGCACTGCCTCACACTCATGCTTCCCTTGCTACCTTTCCGCAGGATCCGGAAAGTCAGGTAAGAGCTTCTCCTCTGCCTCTAATTCAGGACACCATGCTTCCCGGGTCAGGCCCTCTTCCTCCCCTCTGCTGCCCCACCATGGGTATGTCAGGAATCGTCCCTCTGGTGCCACTTGCACGGAGTTTGGGGGTCTGGCTAACACTCCCCAACCTGTCTCGCTGGCTCATTCGAATGATTTGACTCGGCTATGCAATTCAATTTGCTAGGTGCCCTCCCAGGTTCAGGGGCATCCTCTTTATGTCGGTGAAAGACAGGGATGCCCCAGCCCTGCGTGCAGAGATTCCAGTCCTCTTGATGAAATATATAATAGAGCCTGTCCCTCCAGCCAAGATGAAATCGGGATTTTACAGTCCTTATTTCATCGTACAGCAGTGGGTTATGACCTATCCTGGATCTGCATCTCTTGAATCAGTCCCTTCACAGGCTTCCGTTCAAGATGTTGACGCAAAAGCGCATTCTTTCATGCATTCAACACCAGTATTGGTTTGCCGCGATTGACCTGAAGGACGTGCACCGCCACCATTCATCATCTGGAGTCAGACACAGCTCAAATCTCTGCATGCCATTCATGTTCCAGGGGAGCTCAATCGCACAGCCGATGCACTCTCATGACAGCTTACACTTCCAGGAGAATGGAGACTCCATCCCCAGGCGGTCCAGCTGATTTGGAATCGATTCAGGGAAGCCCATGTGGACCTGTTCACTTTCCAGGAAACCTCCCTCTGCCAGCTGTTCTACTCCCTGACCAAGGCCCCCCCCCCTTGGCACGGATGTGCCGGCACACAGCTGGCTCCGGGGTTTGCATAAGTACGCCTTTCCCCCAGTGAACCTCCTTGCACAGACTCTGTGCAAGATCAAGGAGGATAAGGAGCAAGAACCCATTCCACTTAGAGTGTAGCCTTTTCCTGGGAGTTGGCGCACGGTGCCTCTCTAGCAGACATGCGTGCTGAATGACACATAATACCTTTGCGAGATTCTATAATCTCCAGGTGGAGCCAGTTTCTTCCCGTGTGTTGGGTACAAACAGGTAATTGGTGGGTGGAACGGCTCGGTGTCTCGCTTGTGGTGCCATTCCTCTGGCTAGGATACGTACACCTTATTTTCTTCCAGTAAGTTCCCCGTCTGGTGAATCCTGGTCGATATCCTACAGCACCCTGTGGCATTCAGCGGAGGAGTCTGTTGCCGTGCCCAGTATTTGGGTTGCATGCCCTTAGTCACCCCCTTTACTAGACTAGGTGTCATACATGAGATTTCCTTGGTAATCCTACATGTCTTCCATTGAATGGTTTCCCTTGGTAACCCCGTGTCTTTCCCTGGACAGTTTTTTACTGTCAGCCCCTGTTGTGTTCCCCTGAACTGGGATCACGACATTGTGTTGTGCTGTGACCAGTCTTACAATTCACATTCCTATTCGGATATGTCTCCACTCCCCAATAGTTGCTGAAATCTAGTACTGTGAGAATGTCGGAACACTCTTTTTTAGCTTCCCTGGTAAGCCTGTATACTTGTAATGTGATCTGGCTTATGGGGTGTTGGGTAGGTTACAGATTGAGGTACATCTGTCCTGGCACGCTTGCTTGTCAGCATTTTCACCTTCAATTCTCGTAACACATTTCTGGTTGTGGTGCTTTCCATAGGAACCCCTAACGTCAGTGTCGATGTAACATCGAACATGACTGATGTCTCGGTTACATATGTAACCCTCATTCCTTGAAGGAGCGAACGAAGATGTTACATCCCTCATGCCACAACCGTGAACTGCGCTGAATGCCGGGATGCTTTCTCGGCTCCTCAGCACAAACCCAAATGAGTGGATGCATGCCGCCATCTTATATACCCGTATGTACGATGAGTGGCTTAGCATGCAAATTCAGAATCAGAAAGAGCTTTATTGCCAAGTATGTTTGCACATACAAGGAATTTGTTATAGTGTTACAAGCTTCCAGTACACGGAGACAACAACAACACACAGATAATAAAAATGAGATGTGAATAAAATACACATGCATAAATATAAACCACAAAAAAGAATAAATTGTATGTACAGGTGTGCTATAGATAGAATAGGAATAGAATAAAATAAAATAAAGTTGCAGGGATGTACTAGGATTTAGGGTGATAAATAAGTATAGGGTTATTGCACATACTTTTATTGCACAATGGGAGAACATTAACTGTTCATGAGGTAGATTGCCTGGGGAAAGAAACTGTTCTTGTGCCTGGCTGTCCTGGTATTCGGTGCTCTGTATCGCCGACCAGATGGCAAAAGTTCAAAAAGGAGATGGCTTGGATGTGATGGATCCAGAGTCATTTTCTGAGCCCTTTTCCTCACTCTGGATGTATACCGTTCTTGGAGAGTAGGCAGGGGGGCACCAATAATCCTTTCAGCAGTCCGAACCGTTCTATGTAGTTTTCTGATGTATAATTTTGTAGCTGAACCAAACCAGACAGTTATTGAAGTGCACAGAACAGACTCAATGACGGCAGAGTAGAACTGTTTCAGCAGCTCCTGTGGCAGGTTGAATTTCCTCAGCTGGCGAAGGAAGTACAACCTCTGCTGGGCCTTTTTAACAGTAGAGTCTATGTGAGTGTCCCACTTCAGATCCTGAGAGATTGTGGTGCCCAGGAATCTGAATGACTCCACTGCAGCCACAGTGCAGTTCATGATGGTGAGTGGGGGAGTGCAGGGGGGTTCCTCCTAAAGTCTACTATCATCTCTACAGTTTTAAGCATGTTCAGCTCCAGGTTATTAAGACTGCACCAGACAGCCAGCTCATTAACCTCCTGTCTGTAAGCAGACTCATCTCCATCCTTGATGAGACCGATGACTGTAGTGTCATCCGCAAACTTCAAGAGCTTGACAGAGGGGTCTTTAGAAGTGCAGTCATTTGTGTACAGGGAGAAGAGCAGTGGAGAGAGAACACAACCCTGAGGGGCGCCAGTGCTGGTGGTGCGGTTGTTGGATGTGAATTTACCAATTTTCACTAGCTGTTATCTGTCAGAAAGCTGGTGATCCATTCACAGATAGAGCTAGGGACAGAGAGCTAGGTTAGTTTGGTCTGGAGAAGTGTTGGAATGATAGTGTTGAAGGCCGAACTGAAGTCCACAAACAGGATCCTCACATAAGTCCCTGTTTTGTCCAGATGTTGCAGGATGAAGTGCAGTCCCATGTTGACTGCATCATCCACTGACCTGTTTGCTCGGTAAGAAAACTGCAGGGGGTACAGCAAGAGTCCAGTGATGTCCTTCAGGTAGGCCAACACCAACCTCTCAAATGTCTTCATGACCACAGACGTTAGGGCCACAGGTCTGTAGTAGTTAAGTCCAGTGATTTTGGGCTTTTTGGGAACCGGAATGATGGTGTAGCGTTTGAAGCAGCAGGGAACTTCACTCAGCTCCAGTGATTTGTTGAAGATCTGTGAGAAGATGGGGGTCAGCTGGTCAGCGCAGGTTTTCAGACCGGCTGGTGTCACACAATCTGGGCCTGGTGCTTTTCTCCTTTTCAGCTTCCGGAAGACCTGGCGCACATCATCCTCACTGATCTGAAACGTAGGAGTGGGGGAGAGGGGGGTTGCAGGAGGTGTTGATGGTTGTGTGGAGAGATGTTCAGAGTGGGTGTGGGGTGTTAGACTGGGAGTTTCAAGTCTACAGTAAAAATCATTCAGGTCTTCAGCAAGTTGTTGATTGGCCTCAGTGCTGGGGGATGGTGTCTTGTAGTTGGTGATGTCCTTCAGGCCTTTCCACACTGATGCAAGCGCATTCGCAGAAAACTTGTGTTCTAAATTTTTAGGGTAGTTCCTCTTGGCCACTCTAATCTACTTATTCAGTGTGTTTCTGGCCTGATCGTACAAGACTCTGTCCCCCCTTTTGTAAGCATCTTCTTTGGCCTGACGAAGATGACGAAGTTTTGCTGTAAACCATGGCTTATCATTGTTGAATGTTAAATGAGTCCTGGTAGGGATGCACATGTCTTCACAGAAACTGATATATGATGTTACAGATTCTGTGAGCTCGTCCAGATCGTTGGTGGCAGCTTCAAAAACACTCCAATCAGTGCAGTCGAAACAGGCTTACAATGCCTGCAATCATCTCTTTACAGACTTTACTACAGGATTAGCAGATTTAAGTTTATGCCTGTAAATCGGTATAAGATGAACCAGGCAGTGGCCAGAGAGTCCTACAGCTGCTCTGGGGACCAAGCGATATGCATCCTTTATTGTGGAGTAACAATGGTCCAGTATATTACTGTCTCTGGTGGGACATGTAACATGCTGTCTGTATTTTGGCAGTTCACGGGAAAGATTTGCTTTATTAAAGTCCCAGAGAATGATTAAAACAGAGTCCGGGTGTTGTTGCTCTGTCTCTGTGATCTGATCAGCCAGTTTCTGTAAAGCTGAGCTCACGTACGCTTGCGGAGGAATGTAAACACTCAATGAACGAGCGAAACTCCCGTGGCGAATAGAACGGCTTACAGTTAATGAAAAGCACTTCTAGATCAGAACAGCACATCTTCTTTAACGCTGTAACATCTGTACACCACCTTTCGTTGATGTAAAAACATGTCCCGCCGCCGCGCGATTTCCCCGTTGATTCTGCGTCGCGGTCCGCTCTGAACAGCTGAAAGCCCGGCAGTTGTAGCGCGCTGTCCGGAATGGCGTCATTCAGCCAGGTTTCCGTGAAACACAGAGCAGCAGAGTGTGAAAAATCCTTATTTGTCCGGGAGAGCAGAAGAAGTTTGTCCGTTTTGTTGGGTAGAGAGCGGAGATTCGCCAGATGGATGCTAGGCAGCGCCGTTCTGAATCCGCGCTTCCTGAGCTTCACGAGCACGCCGGCTCTCTTCCCCCGTCTGTGCGTCCTGAAGCGCTTGATCAGCATCGCTGCCCCGCCAACTACAATGTTTAGCAAAACGTCTGAATAAACGAAATCCGGTAGAAGATTGTGTGGTGTGTTCTGCCGAATGTTCAGCAGCTACTGCATGGTACGGCATGGCACGGCACGGTACGGCTCGGTACGATTCACTTTTGGGGTGTTTTCCACTGGGTACAGTACCTGGTATTCCACTCACCAATTGTCATTGGCCATTTCTTGTAATGTTCAGAGGTGATTGGGGCTCCCAAGTGTGACACCTAACGCCTGTGTTGATGTAACGTCTCCGTTCCCTCCTTCATGTATCAAGAGTTACATACGAAACCGAGATGTTTTCCAGCTAATGTAGCTTCTGATGATTTGCTGTTGTAATAAATGGGGTGCGGATTTCAATGCTGTTTTGTAATGTCTTGACACCTTAAATGATACATGTATTTCATGATGGATGTTATTTTGAAATTTCAAGTCTTTGATCCTATTGATGTAATTATTAAGGTGGAAATTGGATTTTAAGTTATAAATGAATGTTAATCAAATTTCTGCACTAAAAGGCCCCTCTAAAAGCTTGATAAGTGGCTCTCTTTCTGCCCTTCAGCATTATCTCTCTGATTTCTTTCACCAGCTGTATGTAGCTTCATCTTGCTTCACAGGCCACAATCATTCAGGTTTTGAATGATCTCTTGACTAGATTATTGCTACTCATGCCTCATCGGTCTGCTGCTTGAGTGCATCCATAATGGTGTTGCACAATTTTGGCTCATATTGGCTTCTCATAGCTCCCCAAACCAGATTCACAATGCTGTTGTTGGGCTGCAAGGCCATCAACAGCCTTGGCCCCTACATACCATGGTCCAGCTATACCGAAAAGTCATCTGCTTGTTCACAAAAAACATATATATTTTTTTTGCCATTTCTTCTGTCCAATGAGGTGAATGATAACAAGGGGCTGTTAAGCTCTATAAATTACACAAAAAAAACTTCTAATTATATGGACCACTTTTATGGTGCAATATCCCAAGTCTTATGGAGTCAGTAGCTGATGAACTGACCACATTTTTTTAACCAAAACCTTTTCTTTTTCTTCACAAGGAAGGCATTTGCTCATTCAAAAATGTCATTCAAAATTAAAAATGTTATCCATGCCACCCAGGTGTCCTACAAACTAGTAAAAACTACATACCTAATGGCGCTTTTCCACTGCATGGTACGGCACGGCTCGGTACGGTTCACTTTTGGGGTGTTTTCCACTGGGTACAGTACCTGGTACCTGGTACTTTCTTTAGTACCACCTCAGTTGATGTTCCAAGTGAGCCGTACCGTTACCAAAACGTGACATGTAAACTCTGCTGATAAAGGATTGGTCGGAGAGAATCGTCACTACCTGCATCACTGAACTTGCGACACAAGCACATCAGAACCGCTAGATTTAAATCAGCACAGCCAGCGAAGGATCGAACGCAACTGTTTTGAACGAGCACACTTTTTTTAACAACCAAAAAGTGGCTGTTTCGTTGTCTGTTGAGGAAGTACAGACGCTCCTCTCGTTGATAGCAGAGGAGCGGATCCAGCGAGAGCTTGATGGGGCGAAGCGGAATGAAAAAGTTTTTTTTAGGAATCGTGGTAGTAGAGCTGGCGCAACTAACGACATGTGAATAATCCCGCCCACTCTAAAGCGATACTAAACTGCAGTGGAAACGCAAACCGTGCCATGCCGTACTGAGCCGTACCGACCCGAGTCGTACCACGCAGTGGAAAAGTGCCATAAGACACACTTTGTAAAATATTTCCTTGAATAAACTGTAGACAAAGTTAAGAAAAGGACTACTACTATGTCTATCTGACCACACCTTACGAGCCAAACCTAACCTCATCCTATTCTAAATCCATACTCTGTATTATTATAAATGTCATGTTTTCACTGGC
Organism: Sinocyclocheilus anophthalmus; assembly: GCA_018155175.1. Classification (NCBI taxonomy): domain Eukaryota; kingdom Metazoa; phylum Chordata; class Actinopteri; order Cypriniformes; family Cyprinidae; genus Sinocyclocheilus; species Sinocyclocheilus anophthalmus. Next base: position 75,708 of record JADLZN010006315.1, read on the forward strand.
ACCTCATCACTTTATTTCAGTATCATTTGATATTGTTTTTACAGTCATGCACTTTTGCCATATGCCATCTGTAGTAAAGGTTGTATGATTGCGTGATGAGTGGGGCGGGGCCAAGAGCCATGGGAACAGAGCGAGGCAGGTGGAGTAATTGATAATGAGCAACACCTGCACCACTCACCGGTCTCGAGTCCCACGGAGGAGCTCCGGAAGGATTAAATCAGGAGAGAAGACAGTGAAAGACGAGAGAGGACCAGGCCTGGACTTTATTTTGTGTTTTGTTTCGTATGTTTATGTGCAGTAGTCCGCGAGGGCTGCACTTTACTTTCGTTGGTTCTTTCATTTGATTATTAAAGATTTGTTTAAATTTTCGCTGGTTCCACCTCCTTCTTCCCGATCTACTAACCTTGTTACATTGGTGCTGAAATCCGGGAGGAAGGAGGGACACGTTGTCAGAGAGCCCTCGCTGCTGAGGGGGGTCGTGGTGCTGAGGAGGTCGGGCAGCAGGAACAAGCGGAGAGACCGCTGGTGGCTGACCGAGGCGGTGGTGCTGGAATGATGGAAATGGAAGACGAGGTGGGACGGAGAGCTCGCTGCCATGCTCCTGGGTCGAGTGCTTTCCGAGAGGGAACGGAGGATTCGGCGTCTTTCGCCAGGAAGCCGGAGCCTGCTGCCGTCCACCATGTTAAGGGAGGAGCAGGGAACGGGGGGACGCGCTTGCTGGATGCTGCAACCGGAAGGAAGCCCATCGCCGTCCAGGGGTGTTTTACTAGTAGGATGCTACTATATAGAGAAATCTTGTCAGTTAACCATCAGTTTTTTGCTCATCATTAAAGGAATAGTTCACCCCAAAATTAACATTTTTGTCATCATTTACTCACCTTCATGTTGTTGGTTTACTCTGTGAACGTGAATGGTGGCTAGAGGCTGTCAAGCTATAAAAATGACAAATACAACTTTTATTGTTCTTTTTAGAGTTTGATAGTCTCTCATCATCATTCACTCATTTCATTGTATGAAAAAGTGCATCAACATTCTGTAAGATTTCTCCTTTTGTGTTAAACAGAAATAAAATCTTAATGGAGTGAGTAAATGATCACAGAATTTAAAATTTTGGGTGAACTATACCTTTAATTTTACTCAAATAGACAATAGAACAAAGGGTGCTGGGATGATACAATCCCTATTAAATCAGTCGTATGGGACTGAGAGAATCCACGAGAAATAGCTGGAAAAATCAAAAGAGACAGAGAAAGTGCAGCGATAGACAGAAAAGCAGGAAGTGGGTTGATAAGAATCATTTTATCAGTATTAGTGCTATATTTGTGGTTGATCATCCGTTTATTCAGTTTACATTATTTATAAGGCAATAAGGCATAACACAATACACAGTCAGAGCCAACATCTTGATTTGGTTTCTCAAAGTTCTCAAAGAAATGTTTTAAAGTGAAGTGTAGCCCATCGGGTGTCCATACTCAGAATTTGTGATCTGCATTCAACTCATCACAGTGCACCCACACAACAGTAAGTAGTGAACACATACCCGGAGCTGCTGGGGCACCTGGGGAGCAGTTGGAGGTTCGGTGCCTTGCTCAAGGGTCTCACCTCAGTTGTGGAATTAAGGGAAGAGAGCCGGTACCGAGACTCGAACCTGCAACCTTTGGGTTACAAGTCTGACTCTTGAACCGTGAGGCCACGACTGCCCCTATAAATGTCTAAGATTAATTATTATTACAAAAAAGTTCAAATAATTTATAATTAATTAATTGTATATGTTAAATTATTTGAATATGTAAAATAATAATTGTATGCAGCATTTTTTCATATGTAACTAATAATAGTTGTGTGTATTGATGGAAATTTAATTGCAACTGATAAGGACAAACTTAAACTTTTTTGAGATTGTGGGCGGATATGAATGTGGAGAGCAAGTATGTTCCACTTCGTAAAACCCTACGTTAACCGCTAAAATGACCATACATTTCCAAAATATAATATAATATATATATATACAACCTTCATTTACCCCCTTTTTTTACAGACAGATTTTAGTCTTTGATAGTGAGAGACAAAAAGAAAAAAGGGGGGGGGAAAGGGGGAGTGGGGGTGGACGGGTATTAAAGGACAGATAGGAACTTCGTGGCTGTCATGTTACTTAAAAAAAACTGCCCAAAAAACATGTTTAAAAAAAATTAAAATAAAATAAAAAATACACAAACATAGGTTGCTGCTGTGCTTGTTAAGCAATTTCATGGAGTCTTTAAGAGTCAGGAGTGTCTGTGTAGAATGTAGGAAGGAAGGCTGTCTCTCAATTCATTAGAATAACATAACAGGAAAAGTAAATGTAAATGTTCATGTAAATGTCGTATAGCTCACCTTGCTGACGTGCTTAAGAAGAGAGTTTAGAATTGTTTGAATTGTTTATGAACCTTGTAATAAAACATGACTCACTGGCACCTGTAACAGAAAGAGTATTTCAACATCCACACCCAGAAACACCTATTTGTGTCTTTTACTGAAAGTCAATTCAAGTTGTTACAAGCTGAGTGAAACAAAGTCTAGCTAAAGTTTCTGTTTCTTAGTTCCTCACCCATTTTTAGCTCTACACTATTACAGTGTAAATTTTTGTGGTGGAGGAGTAACATGGCCAGCACTACTGAGTCTGTGTTACAGGGTCCTCCCTTTCACACACAGGCTTGTTTGAATGGCAGATCACTTCTTCCTACAGCACTCTTGGTCTGCTGCTTTCTTCAACTAAGACCATGTATGGTCAGGGACCAATTCAAGAGTGGAAGGGAGGAGGCACGGCTGGGAACAGTCAAGGCCCCAGTGGTAAAATTAACTTGAGAACAAGTATTTATTTTGAGGACCAGCATAATCAGAGCTGGAAAAGAATGAAAATCAGTGAGGGCACAGTAATATTTAAGACTCGCACTCTGAACAAATTGGTCAGCCAGACTATATTGTTGTGATAGCAACCTTATGAGGATGTCCAAAAACTTATGAGTAAGCAATATTCGGATGATGTACTAGAACATTGTAATTCTAAAAACATAGAGCTGTGAGACATTTTTAATTGTAAGTGCTATAACACTAAAGTTGTTAAATTTGTGTTTAACAACCAAAAAACACACAAGTCAAAGGAAAATGGCAACATGGTGTATGTAGTAGCCTATGTCTGGGAATATATTTATACTGCACATCTGAATATACCTAAATAACATACTAAACTAAAATTTGAAAGGGTAGCCTAAATTCTAGATCAAATTCAGTATATTTGTATTCGGGCACAGTTAATCATTCACTAAAAAGTCACATTCTTCCGCAGAGGAAATAAATGCAGTACATTTCTTCACAAATTACTTGCAAGGACATGTATAATGGCAATGCAATGCATTCCTTTTTTTTTGTTGTTGGTTTAAGCAGGTAAGTTCAAGTAGATTGTCCTGAACTACTGCATATCTTGTTGACCCTTTTCACAGACTGAAGACCTGTTTCCACAGTTATTATAACATCTAGCAGTTCATTTATATTTAAATAATATAGTCTTTAATATTTTGGTTTACATTTAAATATATAGCCTACTGTGCATTGTATTATCTTGGCATTAAATTACAAAAAAAACGGCTAAAAGGTTATCTATACAACGGCTGGGGGAGTGACATTATAAATAAATAAATAAATAAATGTAATATCAACCTTGCTGTCAAGACTGGCACACGGGCTCACTGCATGGTCTTCACTGGACTGTTGACCTGCAGTGTAGAAGATGCTTGATTGAAAGGGCTAGTTAGTCGTTGTGGCTTACAGTGCGTATTGCGTATTCCGTCTGAAATATGAAATCTGTTGAGGTTTTCGGTTTCACTCATTTGTTCAGTGCAGTGTACTGTATCAGGTTCGTCCTCGCCTCCTCCTCTTGCCGCCATTTCACATAACCGAGATTTTCACTTACCATGTCATGGTGGAACTGAGTCCTTCTGCAATAATGAGAGTATATGGGTTACTAACACAAGTGTTAGTACATTATGTCCGACTTGCGCCCGCTAATGCTATTGCTTTCCGGGTTTTTGTTAATTTTTTATCTCTTAATAATAGAAATATGGCTATATTATCCTTTATATGACTTTATAATATCTCTGTATCATAATAATATATTATATGTTTAAATATAATTATAATATATTTTATTTATTTTGTTTTTTATCATTACGCTAAAATAAAAATGACCAAGAAGGCATGCATTTTCATTGCATTTTTTTTTTTACCAACGTGTACTAGTGTCTGCTAAATTATCACCATTCTAATTCTCACAACCTGTTAACCACCACTATCATCAAAGAAAGGAATTAACAAAATGGCAAAAGATTCTGAAAGTTCTTTACACTGATTGAAGGTTACATATTATGTATTTAACAGCAGTAAAAATATACTGTGATATCTTGGTGGAAAGTGCATGGTAAGTTTTTGTCCAGGATTAAAGTGGCACGTTGCTGCCAGTGATCTTGGCATCACTAGTTCTTGTATGCTATTTCATAACATTATTAGTATTATTATTTTGTTTACTTATGTATACTGTTTATTTTTCCCTGTTGGAACAATTTGATTGGCTTAATAACTTGTTTCATAAAGATGATATTATAATTGCACCTTTTACACACAAGAATTTATGTAGCCAAAAATAATTGACATTCCAAAGTACAAATCTGCATTGCTGCAAAACATCTCAGCCTTAAAAATTTCTTAATTTACAAATATTTTTTAGGTATCAAATTAGGTTTCCATTCACAATCATTGCATGCTACCTACAGGTGTCTCATTCAAAACGTAATTTTATTGGTCCGTTTGATCCGTCAGATATTTCTTTATTTACAGAAGGACAATGCTTAAGTATATCATTATGGTAGCTGGTAGAACTACATATAACAAAACAGCTGTCGGAGTAAACTGAGGCTGTATTTAGTCCCTCTAGAGGCCATGAAGGCACCTGCACATTTACAAATAACTTCGTAACTTTGTTTTTTTTTTTGTTAAATAAAACTCATCTACATAGAAAGCATGTACAGTTCCACTAAAAATAGTATCTGGACAATTTTCAGTGCTTCTTCAGAGCAGTTTTACAAAACGTTTTTAGTGAACATTTTCCTCATGTGCCTCAATGGTTTGTTAATCAAAGTTTTGTGACTATTATATTATTATGATATATTAAGATATTATTACATCTTCTATTTATGATCACACAATTGCTCTCACATAATGAGGGATGGAGCACTTCATGGATTTGGAAATTAATTTTAATTTCAAGTCTTCAGGAAATACCCAATGCCGTTTATTAAAGTGTCCACTAGATGGCAGCAAGTAACCTCGGTTTCTTCCAACTCTTCCTTCTCATCATTTATCGGCAAGGTACTTAATTGAAAAGGTATCGTTATGCTAAAAATCTATTAGCCTATATAACAATTAAAATGGAGACTGAATTTACACTACTTATATCTGTAATGACATATATGTACATTTGTATATTATAAGTACACCTTTATTCTGTTTCTTAAGTTGAAATGGGACATTTGGAATGGGTCAATTCGTTGTTTTCCTATTTGTTAATGGCCTTTTGCACATCAGGACAATCCATCACATTTTGTTGATTAGTTTAAAGTGTCATTGACTTTAGTTTCTGTACCAGCTGTGTGTTTTGCGCAGAGGTATTCTGTTATGTATTATGTTAACATGTATCAGTTACACAGAATGTAAATTTTGCATGACATTTTATAGAACTGAATGAATAGTTAAAGCAAACCTTTCAGTATTTTTGTCAGATTATGGTAATTGCACAGCAGTGGACACCATGATGTTTCTTGCATTTTTAGAGACTTCCCCCACAGATGAAATGTTCTATGGGAACAAAGATGACATTGAATTTGAGAATGACATGATTCTTAAGTGAGAGGGAATATTAAATATATTATATATATATATATATCTATAATATATACATATACACACATTTATTTGACCAACAATAGTATATTGGTAAATATTATTGACAATTAAGACGACTGTGCTATTTAATATAGTTAGAATGTGATTTAGTCTGTGATGGTAAAGCTGAATTTTCAGCAGCTGTTACTTCAGTCTTCAGTGTCACATGATCCATCAGAAATGATTTGGTGCTAAGGAAACTCTTTATGTCTCAAATGGGCAAATAGTTGTGCTGCTTATTATTTGAAATCGTGATACTTTTTTAGTATTTTTTTTCTTTCAGTTTTAGTCATAAAAAATGTATTAAATAAAATACAATGAATGAGTAATGTTGTTTTAAACAAATTATAAAGAAATCTAAAAATCAGCCGGATTTGGTGCAAGAAACATTAATTTTTTTATCAGTTGAAACCAATGTGCTGCTTTTATTTTTATATAAAGTGTGATTACATTTCTTCAGAATGCGTTGATTGAATTGAAAAAAAATAGAACAATAATAAAAATAACATATTTATTTTAAAAAATTAATATTTTAGTTTCTATGCGAAATGTTTTTGGTAAAACATGTAAATGTCTTTACTTTCACTTAGTATACAATACAACACACCACACACACACACACATATATATATATATATATCAAAATAGTAAGTACATATAAATACATTTTTTAATTTCAAATAAGAAACAATATGTATAAATAAACTATGTAAACTCTTTCATCCTGGATCATCCAGGAAAGCCCATAAAACTGATTATTGCACTTCTTGGCTGTGTTTGAGATTTTGCTTTAGTGGTCACATCACAATGGTAATAACTTAAGCAAGACAATTAGTGAGAGGAAGGTGCTCTGGTCAACAAAGTAAACTCAGTCAGCTGAACTCCCTTTTGTTAACCAGAGCAAAAAAGCGCTGGCGGTGTGCTGAGAAGAGCGACTTCCTGGTTGAGTGGTGTTTTGGGGGGTTGTGTTGAGGTTAATGGATCCAAATGGCCTTTTACACATCTCACTGTTGTATGAGATTTCACAGGTTTCATAGTTCAATGGCATCACAGAACATATGGCAGAATGAGGGATATTATACATCTCGCCACTAGGTGTTGTCAGAGCCCTTTAAATAGAAAGCTGCCATGGTTACCATTTGCTTCTGCCCCAGGATGTCCTGCTACCGTTGCCATCAAGTGTTTCGGAAGGTGGACAGCCAGTCTTACCACAGACAGGTCACCCTTCCCTATTCCCATACTTAAGTTTAGCAGACATCAAATACAAGTTGTGCCATACAGCCTCGGCAGCACCTGAAGCTCAGAGAGTCTGGCTTTATTTGTCCATGGTTCAAGTAAAGGTCATTAAGCAATACAAGCCTTTGATACTTCAGTAGATGTAATTTCTGGTTTGTATGAGGTGAGGTCAGTCAGTCCTGTAGATAAATAAATGTGAGCAGTCATTCTGGGAATGTGGGCAGGGTGGCATCTGACCCGATCACTGCGGAAATAGCGGCACTGCACACTTAATTCTCCATGAGTGAGTTCTAATTGGACTATGTGGAAAAATAGCAAGCGTTTTCTTACATTTAATTCTGCCTTCATTGGTTGCTGTGATGTTTAAAGCTTGGGAGAGAATCTTTCATCGTGACAGTTGCGTCCACACAAAGGCACCATCGACAACTCAACTCAGTCCCTGAGGACCTCTTGTGTGTTGACATGTCTTATCTCCTTTCATGTGCGGAGATACATGTTAAGACAAGGCCCACACTGGTCTGCAGCATTCCTGAACCATAAGTATGACATATAGTACAGCAGTTTAAAATGAAAAGGGCATGTTTCTGCAGATCTTGACAAGTCTTTAAAATTAATCGAGGTAAGTATTATTAGATGCATAATTTAAGTGCTTTATTTAAATATATCTTTCAAGGTAAAATTCTTAGATATAATTTTGATATGATAAAAATGTATATATATATATAGAATATGTGTGTGCGTGTGTGTGTTGTGTGTGTGTGGTGTGACCCGGGACCACAAACATCTTATGTCAATTTTGCGAAAAATCTGACTATGAAAGCTGATAAATAAGCTTTATAAAAAGCTGATTAAATAAGCTTTCCATGATGTATGGTTTGTTAGGATAGGACATTATACAATATTTGGCCGATTTACAACTGTTTGAAAATCTGGAATCTTAGGGTGCAAAAAAATCTAACTATTGAGAAAATCGCCTTTAAAGTTGTCCAAGAAAAGTTCTTAGCAATGCATATTACTAAACAAAAATAAAGTTTTGATATATTTACGTTAGGAAATTTACAAAATATCTTTATGGAGCATGATCTTTACTTAATATCTTAATGTTTTTTGGCATAAAAGAAAAAATCTATAATTTTTTTACCCATGCAATGTATTTTTGGCTATTGCTACAAATAATATACCCCAGCGACTTAGATGAGTTTGTGGTCCAGGGTCACATATACTGTATATATATTTTATATTTAAAAATAATTGACCTTGACACACAGTCATGTGGTCAAGGTCATATGTATATGATATAGTTTCCTGTTTTATGTTTCTATTAGTTTCATTTTTTCTTGTTTAGACCACATGACGTTGATTTGGCAGACAAAAGTATCATTAATAAGCACTGAAGCAGGTTAATATTTAATTGAATTATTTTCTTTGTTTTAAGAAAATAGTAATAAAAGATTATTCCAAACATCTTATAACAAGTTTTTCCTTTTCAAGAATTTCATCCTTTAAAAGCAGCTTTTTCTTTGGACGCTTGCTTCTTTTTTGACTTTATGATGCTCAATTCATTTTAATCACAAAGTAAAACATGCTCTTCATCGAAGAGGTGCATTCAAGTCACTTAAGTGTGAGTTGCAAATGTTTGGGTTTGTACGTTTTTTATGTTTTTGAAAGGTAATATAATAAAACAGTAATATTGTGCAATACTGTTACAGTTTAAAATAACGATGTTCTATTCTGCTGTATTTTTAAATGTAGTTTATTCCTGTGATGGTAAAGCTTAATTTTCAGCAGCCATTACTCCAGTTTTCAGTGTCACATGATCATTCAGAAATCATTAAATGCTGATTTGATGTTCAATTAACATTTATTATTATTATTATCAATTTTGAAAATGGTCGTGTAGCTTTTTTTTTTTGATGGAATTCTGTGATGAACTGAATGTTCAAAAGAATGCCATTTATTTGAAATAGCTTCTTTTTTTATATAAATGTCTTTAAAATGTTAATAATAATGTCACTTTTGATCAACTGAATGTGCCCATGCTGAATAAAAATATTGATTTTGACCAAATAAGAGAAGAAATCAGTTCTCCAAATAACCCCAAATACCCTAAAAACATAATTTCACTACAAATATCCTCAAAGACACTGATTATTTAATTCCTCAACCCTCGCACCAGCTCTTTATTGTGTTTTTTATGAGAACAGAGGCACTGCAGGTGTGTATATGTCTGACCTGGTGTGTATAATCTACCCACACACAGTGTGTTATGCTGCTGGGTCAACAGGCCTCTGCTCCACTGTTTGTTTGTCTTTGGGGAAGTGAGTTGTTTTTGAAAGTCCTTTCTGGGACTGGGTTACCTTTAGAGGTTGTGCTCAGCAGAGAATTGTGTAAACCATGAAAGTAACAGGCATGCAGAGAAATCAACACATTTCCTCTACTGATTCATTACATTTTTATACTGAAATCTAAAGGATGCTCGTACTGTGCTAAAACACAGGTTTCCCTCAGCTTCCCTTTAAAAAAACTGTGTTTTGCATCACTAAAATTATCCATGTCCCGTGTTTCTCTGGCTTGGCAAAGATTACTGCATGTTCCACTTACAGTGATGAGACACACATACTACATGTTTTACCTTATAAATTACCTACCAATGAGGGAACCACATAACAGTTTAGAGTCGTTAAATGCTCCATTATAATTCATTAGCTGGAAGCTAGCTCATATGTTAACTCCAATGTTCCCATGTCTTCCCATAAAGCATGGGACTTAATGGACGCATGTGAGTCCCAATACAACATTTACTGTGACTCTATCATCAAAATCAGCTCAGAAAGCTCTTCTGCTGATCGCTGTTACTCTTCTTAGTATATCAATGCATTTGGCTGAGTGATATGATGTTATGAGTCTGTGGGAAAACTGGTCTTGAAACACTGTATTGACCGGGATTTTGCACTGAATGTAATCTTGTAAAAGGATCTTATTTTCACAGAGTTATCTAGGAGTAATGCAAGAGGTAAAATAGTTATATAACTCTTTTGTTTCTAATGCACTTACGCAAATACTTATTATTGTACTTGTACAATGCTGCTTACTTATCCTTCTACTACGAAGCTCCTAAAGCAACACGGTGACAGAAAAACGTGAGTTTTTTTATACATATCTTGAAAATGTTTTGCAGTCTAACAAGAAATTTGGCTTTCTCCTGCAAACCTTAGTGTTTGCTTGCAAAATGATTGCGTTCGCCCTCAAAACTTGCAAGCAAACACAAAAGTTTGTGAGAAGAAGTAAAGGTTTTACAAGCAAACGCGAATGTTCATTGGAAAAATAAAACTTTTGCTAGAGAACACAAAAGAGTTGAAATATATTTTTCCTTCCCATCTGATATTTTTTTTCCAAATTCAGAACAAATTTAGATTTTTGTTTATCAATTTTTATTATTAATTTAATCTGTGTTATTTATTGGAGTTTTTGATGATTTGCTTTACTGCAACTTCTAGCTACATCACAAAATATGTACAGCTGTATGATGGAGCTGGTTGTCATACTCTAAAGTTTGTATATGCTGTTTAATGTAAACAACAGTTTATACAGCCAAAAATTCATTCTCATTTATAATTAATTGAAACTGTTAACAGAAAAAGAAAAAACTTTTGGGCAGAGCTATTTGGCAAATGTTATTTCTTTAATGTTTGTGAAAATCTCTTATGCTCACCAAGGCTGCATTCACTTTAACAAAAATACAATAAAAACAGTAATATTGTGAAATATTATTACAAATTAAAAATATATACTGTATAGTCGTATTATTTTATATTTTAAAATGTAATTTATTCTTGTGATACAAAGCTGATTTTTTTCAGCAGCCATTACTCAGCTCAGTGTTCACACACTCTTCAGAAAGAAAATCCCTCTCATAGCTTCCTTATTAAAAATGTTAAAAACAGTTGTGCTGCTTAATATTTTTGTGGGGGAAAAAAATCCTTTTTCAGGATTCTTTGCTAAATACAAAGTTGGAAAAAAAATAATAATGTCACATTTACTGTCACTTTTAATCAATTAAATGTGTCCTTGCTGAATAACATAATTTATTTTTATGAAAAAAAACAGACTATAAACCTTTGAACGGTGTATATTGTTTGATCGTTTAGCCATGTATTGTTTTACCCATGAAGACCAATTCTGTGTCTGCATTCATGTTATTGTAGCGTTATAAGTGTTTCAGTAAGCCATTTCGCAGTATTCGGTCTATCCATTTTTATTTCTAAGATTTATTAGATAATGATAGATGTTTATCCTTGGTCCTTGGTAAATATACTTTCTCCTCTTGTGAATGTGTCTGTTAGGTCAGATCCACAAAGGACAACTCAGTTTCCCTTCAAATGAGCAAATACTATAACACAGGAACAATGTTCTAGTCATGTACAGAGAGGAGGAAGTGAAGAAAACAAAGCACCTTTCTCTCTTCCAAATGAGCTGCCCTCCCACTGAAACTGGCTCTGAGCTCACTGCGTTGCATTACATCATCTATGCCTGTGATGTCACACTAAATGCATGACCTCAACATTTCATTTTACAGACAAGACTTTCAATTCACTGATACACTCACAGAATAATCAATACGTGTTGGATCACATCTATGGATCATATCACAATAATTTGTAAAGACTATAACATTTTTTTGACAACTAAACTTTATTTGGTCAAAATAAAATGAAAAAAAAAACTAAAAATAAATATTAAAAAAAGACATTTAGACGTTTTTTCAGACAGCATAAGCATATTCAGTTCAATTTAAGTTTGTATTTGTACACTCTCAGAAATAAAGGTACATCAGCTGTCCCTGGGGTGGTACCTTTTCAAAAGGTACTTTTTTGAACCTAAAGGGTCCATTTTGGTCCCTTAAAGGTACATATTGGTACTTAAAGTGAACATATTAGAACCTAATAGTTACAAAAGTGTACCTTTTGAAAAGGTACTGCCCCAGTGACAGCTGTTGTACCTTTATTTCTGAGAGTCTATATACTTTTTACAATACATATTAGCAGCTTTCCAGAAAATGCTTGTTTCAGTGCAACAGAGATTAGTGTGTGAAAATGTCCATATAGCATTAATACACCTAAGAAAATACAAGTTATGGGGTTAGTTAATGTCATGTATTCAGCAGACACAATGAACATGTTAGGCAGTGATTACAGCTTGTGCAGGTAATGTTTACAATATAAGGATAACCGTTTTGTATGTTGATTCAAAGCTGACTCTTCACAAATGTTGGCGTCATCTGAAATATCAGTTGAATAAATGTTGGTGCCATTATTACATTAATATGCAATCAGTTTTGATGTTGCAGCTTTGGCCTGAAATTCCCTCATTTCATTAAGAATAAAAGCATGCAGGGAGGTCTGCGCCCAGTGTGTGTGTGTGTGTGTGTGTGTGATTTAGGGGCACTGCATGGGTTAGTCAAAACCTGTCAGTGAGGCTGTGATCAAACTGATTTAGAGAGGCTCCGTTGTCAGGCTGGAAATAAACTCTGACCCTCTTGTTGTGTGGCTGGTAGTGCTTCTACACAGAGATCTACAGTATTTCTTACCTCTTATGCTTCCGTGTGTAGTGTTAGCCAGTCGATATGTTGGTGCATCAGGTAATGTGTTGAGGGGAAAGAGGATTATGGCACTGGATATTTCTCTGCCATTTCACTTTTCCAGCCAGGAGTGTCCTTGGTGAATTCTGGCTTGCTTGAAATATGCCCAGGGGCCCACAGGCTTTGTTAGGAAGCTACAGCTGCTGATTTGGATAAGCTGTAATCCAATTCTCAGGCCTTAGCACTCGTACAGGGTCAGGTGGGACCCCCAATGCCACAGAGAATCATGGGCAGAGAACTGCCCTATTATAATAACACAGATGAGGTAATTGAAGATAAATTTAGAGCCGAATGATTTGGTGGGTGGGAGCAGAAGAGATGAGAGAGAGAAAAAAGAGAGAGAGAGATTTAGAAACATTTAGAAAGGACGACGTGTCTTTTGTCATGCCAAAGATGGTGGGATAACCTGAAAAACTCTACTTACACTGCATAATTGTTTGTACCTAACAGTTTCTCTCACTAATTTTCAGAGTGAAATCTGTTGAGGTCAAATTTGATCTTGCACATTTTATTAATAATGTTTTTGTGGTACACAATTGATAAATATATAGATAAATTAGACCTGTATGTTTTGTCAATGTTCTGTCTGATATGGGTCTATATGACTGAAAGTCTGTATGACTTTCTTTCTTGTGTGGAACTGAAAATATATTATGAGTATGTATGTATGTATGAATAAATGAATGAATGAATGAATGAATGAATGATGCATTTATATAGTGCTTTATTGTGTGTTGTTGTACACCCAAAGCGCTTTACAATCATGTGGGGTGGTCTTGTATCTATCTATCTATCTATCTATCTATCTATCTATCTATCTATCTATCTATCTATCTATCTATCTATCTATCTATCTATCTTTTGAAGAATGTTGGTAATCAAACATTTGACAGTAGCCATTGACTTCCATAGTATTTTGTCCCATACTATGGAAGTTAATGGTTACCATTACTGTGAGAAAATGATGACAGAATTTAATTAAATTTTTTGGGGGAGCTATGCCTTTAAACCATAGTGCTTGTTTCATATAACATTATATAAGGAGATACTGTTAAAATTATGTGAGAACATGCCTTCATAATCTGTAAGATCCACTGCTTCCGCCACTCAAGCGGCATAGTTATTCTTCTTTTCTTTTCTTTTTTGCTGACTAGCCACATGCCGTTAGGTTAAGTGCAATCTGCTGTTTGCTCACAATAAATAACTGCTCAGACACACAATATCACACATGTAGCCTAGTGCAAACATGTGGTTTATCTCCTCTAGAGAACGCCTGCTCAGTGAGCAAGTGCGTACAAGAGATTGTGTGCACGACTGATTTTCTAGCACCTTGCACCCTGAGTTACCAAGGAGACGAGTGTTCGCAGACAGCAGACATTCAGATCTTGCTGCCGTATCATTACCCACACGTCAATTATGAACTGTTTACTTGTCACTGATACTTATGTATGTATGAATGTATCACGTGACCTAACCAATCTGATCTTGATTATACAAGTATTTTTTAGAATAGCAGTAAGTAACTATAGTAATATTTAATCATTTTTGAGTAATACCACACTATGAGCTATTCAGGAGCTGGTTTGACCCTGAAAAATTTATTTAATTGCTGTAACCCAATGTAATAGGTTGATTCAGTCTTATTAAGCAATATACTTGATTCAAAACTCTAAAAATGAAAATGTTACCACATAAAATATATAAGGTTATTTAACCTTTTTTTGGTGTAGGATAAATAAAAATTTACTTGTCTGGTACATTTTTATATGTCCAAGAAAAATGTGAGTTTGATAGAGTGACAGATTTTCACTATTACATTACCATTATGTACTTTATTTTCATGATTTATATTCACAATGTGGACTTAGAGCCAATGCACTGACAGAAGCGTTTAAGCTGCTTGCATCACAGGAGTTACCGAGAGTCAGAAGTGTGATGTGTGTGTGTGTACATGATTTTCTATCCCGGTGGGGACTTAAACCTGAATACACACCAACTCATGGGGACTCGTGTCACTGTGGGGACCTAAATTGAGGTCCCCATGGGGAAACAAGCTTATAAATCATACAGGATTTGTTTTTGTTTTGTTTTTTGAGAATGTAAAAATTCAGAAAGTTTTTCTGTGAGGGGTAGGTTTAGGTTTAGTGTGCGATAAGAATATACCGATTGTACAGTATAAAAACCATTACCCCTAAAGAGAGTCCCCACAAGGATAGTTAATCAGACGTGTGTGTGTGTGTGGGTGTGTGTGTGTGTGTGAGTGTGTGTGTGAGAGAGAGAGAGAGAGAAGATTACTCTGGCCTATTGCCAGCTCTCTCAGCTGAGCGCATGTCTATTATAAGGCAAGTGAAAGGCTTGGACATAAATAAGGAGCTAAGTGGGTAATGAATAGAAATGAAGCTATGCAGCATGCTTTTCCCCACTATCCACGGATCCACTGTTCTTTCTCGGATCTGAAGACAGCAGGCAGAGGCGCCATATGCCCATTCAAAGTGAGGCACGTGCCCCCTCAGATTTCTGAGCCAAGTGGATTTTGAATGCAGCTTCCAAAAGACAAAAAGCTTGTACAGCGCTGCATTATAAACAATCTCACAACGAATCTGTTGAGCTTATGAATGCAATGACCAATCAGAGACGTTCAGATGAGTCATAGCTGAAACGAGTGTTTTGTTCACTTGCTCTCTCTGACTGAATTATCTGGCGAATTCTCTCATCAGAAACAACAAAGTGCAGATATGCGTACGAATGTAAGTAAGATATTCATTTCACAGTATGAACAGCTTCAGTGATTTTAATGGGAGTTTTTGACAGTGCCTGAACTCTGGCTAAACTGAATAAAAATTTTATTTGATAATGCAAATGTTCTTTAGGCCTACTCTCTGTAAAATGAAAGTGTTATAATTAGTAACTTACAATATTGATATTAAATTCACATTAAATGCAAAGTCAGTCGTATTAAATATTTTATGGCATGACATATCTGGTACTTAAGTAAAAAGTGGGGTTTTTATGTGTAGTTAATAGATTACACTATTAGTATACTTTGCCCATCACCATTTATTGATCAAATAAAATCTATAAAGGTGCAAAACGCATATAGGCTACACATATTTGAGAATCAAGATATAGCCTAGTTAACACGTTTGGAAATATTTCGAATAAAAAGGGAAAAAAATAAATAAAACATATATATCAGTTATACAGTGCTATCGTGGCTGCTGTGTGTCATGACAAGCATGATTCCCATCAACAGCTCGACAGCTGTTGAAATGTTAATATTTTGCTGGATGATCGATGTTTGATATGGTGAGGTAAAGGCATTTTTTTCAAATAGATGTTCATTTTAGTACTTTTGTCATCACTAGTTATAATAAGCTTCAAATTTCAGTCCATCCAATCAAATCAAATCAAATCATTGTGCTTGCAAATTCAGTCTTATCCATTCACATTTTACACACATTCAAACTAGTAATTGTACTTGTACTTTTATATAGGAAGTCTTATTGAAATGATTGATCTTTTTTTTCCCACCAACAATATTCTTAAGTTAAAAGTGCCATATATTTTATTGGTAATTTTTAACCACACCCTTTAAACAAGCTCTGTCTAACAGTGCATTTAGTCTTTTAGATTTTAGATGCATTATTTGAAATTTTGTATAAAACCATGATATGCCACATGTTATACTGGGTACTAGAGGTTCCATCTGTTGCAGTCATATGCATCTAACATGTCTTGTGATTATTTAGTCAGCAGAAGTCAAATTAAAACCAGACACAACATCAGTAGTGCACTGTTATTTTAGATAGAATGGCTGCTGAGAAAGTTCACTTACCATGACACAAATAGCTGGTAATGATGTAGTGGGATTCCAATTCATAACTTGTATAATGGAGACTCTTCCTGTAAAGCCAGAATGTGAGAATTCATCTGTGAGCTCTGCACATTTATAGGTCTTGACTGCACATCAGTGCCACCTAGGCTTTAACACAAGCAGATCTGGTTGGTTCTTGCTGTGTAGGAGGGGCTCCTAGACCATGTGAAAGACTCAAAAATTGTATTGAAATGAAATAATAATAATTACAATTAAAATAAATAATAATGTATTAAATATGAATCATTTTCATATTACAAATTTGAAATGCTGTGTGCTGAACTTTGAAAAGAAGTAATAAATAGTAAACCATTCGGTGTCAGTGGTAGGTTTTGTAGAACTACAACACGAGCACAAAAACGGAAGAAATTGTTTAGTTTCAAAGAAGCACCGGCCCAATTTTCATGTTCAAGTACAAGAGTCAGATGACAGGCTATAATATAACAAACCAAATGCTTCAAGTAAATCACAGAAGGTGCAAGCTCTTCGCCAATCAGATTGCCAGACTCCAGCGCTCAGATAAGGAAAGTCTGCCAGCAAATGACAGGCCTACTGTTGCTGTTTTGCAGTCATGCAAAGCATCAGAAAGGAAGGAAGTGAGGCTCACATTTACCAAAGCTCGGCCAATAAAGATTAATCTCATAACTGCCATCAGATTGTAAACAAAAACCACTGATGCTCATAACCCAATTACCTGCTTTGTAGTGATAATACTTTTGGCTTGGAATACATGTTAGGTAAAAGGTGTTCATTAAAATAAATCATGATTAGTTTAAAAATCCAGCTTGTCAAAACATACATTAAAGGAATATTTTACTAAAAAATGTAGATGAGTTTGTTTCTTCATCAGAACAGGTTTGGAGAAATGTAGCATTACATCACGTGCTCACCAATGGATCCTCTGCAGTGAATGGGTGCCGTCAGAATGAGAGTCCAAACAGCTGATAAAACATCACAATAAGTAATCCACATGACTCCAGTACATCAATGAATGTCTTGTAAAGTGAAAAAAATGCATTTTGTAATAAACATGCATCAAACAGTTGCTTCTGGCTAAAATGTGAGTCCCCTATCCATTCGTTAAAACACCTTAATGATGGATTTGTTTCTTACAAAAAAACGGCAATCTTTCTCTTCAGAAGACATTAATTGATATACTGGAGTTGTGTGGATTACTTGTGGATTATTGTTATATTTGTGTTTTTATCAGCTGTTTGAACTCTTATTCTGACGGCACCCATTCACTGCAGAGGATCCATTAGTGAGCAAGTGATATAATGCTCAATTTCTCTGAACCTGTTCTGATGAAGAAACAAACTCATTTACATCTTGGATGACCTGAAGGTGAGTACATTTTCATTTTTGAAAATTTTCCTTCAAGCATGTAATATCATGAATAAACTGCTGGAATAAGCCTTTAACATGCTCAATTACACGTAAAACACACAGAGACACACCACAAAGCTCAGGGTCACAGGGTCACATGCTGCATGCACCAGCTGCATTGATTTCTGCCTCATCGACTGTAGTCTCTTGGACAGATTTCCTAATTTGTGCCTTTGCGATGCTGAGCCACCCAGAGACAAGGAGTGGGATAATGTCATGTCGTTCTCATCTCCATTTTAGTCATCCTTCCACATGTTTGTAAAAAAAATTAAAATAAATAAAATATAGATCTGCAAGGTTTGGTTTCCAAACGTTCTCGGGAGATGGGCAGATGTGTCAGGATATTTTTGTAATGAAGATAAGGAGGAAAAGGAGAGGTGAGCGTAAGAACACCTAGCGTGTGGCTGCTCTGAATTAAAGCACTGGCCTCATGCGTCATCCCAGCTGTGGGAAAACTGTGGAACCAGCTGCTGCAGGACAAGTGAAGGCTATAAAAATGAAAAAAAATGAGAGAGGGGAAAATGCTGCTTGCTATGCGTCTGCAGTCCTGCCCCTATACATCAGGACGAGAAACAAGGAAGAATCCCAGATCAAATGAACTCTTCCCTTCGAAAGCTTTTTGCTGTCCACATGGGTTTGAGGAAGCTTTGCTTATATATTCAAAGTTTACAGTTTACAGTTTACATATGATCACAACATTAGGCATCAAGTGAAATAATGTAAAATTTACAATAATGTAAAATGTAGGGACAGTGCACTCCAAAATGAAAATTCCGTCTACATTTACTCACTCTTATGTTGTTTCAAACCTGCATGACTCTTTTTTAAATAGTGATTTTAAGATTAATTTAATTTTAAATAATTAATATAAATATGATATAAGAATTTTCAAAAGTATCATCTAGTCATCCATGATACTGATACTAATCCAATTACTCTCCCACATATATTTGTGCTGCTAGATGACCAGCATTGTAATTATACATTACACAGTGGGTATCCATGTTTCAGTCTCAAGGCCATTAGTGAATTCTTAACAGTAATAAGATTGTGTAAGTAAACAGGACCATCCAAGAGACCAGGACAAGTATTGGGCTCTGGGCCCCTGGGACTGTGCAAGATCACGTGAGCAGCCATACCAGACGGCAGCAAAGCAGGGGGATTTCCAGATTGGTTATTATTGTTGCAGACAGGAAAAGACTCCATTTAGATGCCAGAGATCACTGAGAAAGCCCTCTCACTGTTTGTCGAGGAGCAGCTTTATAGCAGAGTTTATGGAGAATGATCTAGAGAGAGACAGAGAGAACGTGAGAAGGGGAGACGGAGTGGAGGATCGTTTCACTGCTCCAGGGGCTGGTCTCAAACATTTCACAGATCTTCATACTGATGAGACTTTTGACAGATGCAAAATGCACTGGATTTCATAAATAGTTTGTGTGTTTAATGGTGTGTAACTGAACTATAAATAAATCTGTAATCTGTAATCAAATAAATAAATAAATAAACTATTTCCATTGTTAGTCAGACATTCTTTGATAAAGACCACACAAAATTCCACAATTTTACTGCAGATATTTTACTACAAATGTTTAGAAGTAAATAAAATAATAAAATGTAAAATAATAATAATAATAATGCAAATAATAAACAATTGAGTTTGTTAGTAACCAAAAGAGAGTAGAACTTACTGTCAAGAATGCTACTGTTAAAATATGATCTCGAGTCAGACAAAAAGGGCAAATAAACTTCTAATTGCTAAATAAAAATGATATTTATGATGCTGATTGACATTAATTTATATCCTGTAACTCTTGTTTATTAAATTTTTTTATTTGTGTATTTATTTATTTTGCTAAATCTCAAATTGGTAATACTATTAGACTAATAAGTAGGTTAATCATTTAGTCAAAACTGAGCTGAAATTTCTCTGTAGTATCTATAGTAATTTTTAAATAGAAGGAGAGGAGTTTTTCATATAAGCATAGCAGTACTACTATGGTTGCAAAACTATTCTATATTCTATTTGTACAATAATACATTTAAATGTGTCTCAGTGTTTTTATGAGACATATTCCTGCTGTGAGCCACAGTCTCTGGGCTATAAACTTGTGCAGCATCTTCCCAGATTACCTAGAATCGATTGATGGATGTAATTTGACACCATCAAACATTCATTCATTCAATCAATCTCTGAATAAGTAGACAATAGCTAACATTTGTGTTTTCTGTAATGACAGATTATGAATGCATGAGACAGATTATGGATGCATGTCATTTGGTGCTCTTCTGATGGTTAAGCGTATGGGCTGCTAACACAAAGGTTGAAGGTTTCATTCCAAGCAGCAGTGACTGAGGAACTGGTGTTTTAGTGAGATTACAGTTCTGCTCTATCATCATTTTGCCCTTGAGCGAGGCACTTAACTTCAGTTTGATCCATAAGCAATTACTGCAGTTAATGTAAATGGATTTGGATAGAAGATAGACATGCAGTATACTGACAAGAACGCTGAGATTAACATTATAACTTTGACCTAAAGTTGCATTTCCAAAATAATACATAATAAATGATCATGGGAAATAAACAGACAAATAAATAATGTGATTGAAGATGAAAATAGTATACTTCTATAAAAAACTTTAAAGTTCAAAACGAAACCTATTTTCTCTTTTCTACATTTTTACTTTTTCACTAACTTCTGTAGGCTACTACTATAGCTTGCCCTCTTTAAACTTGGCATTGCGGTACTGGGACTAATGTTCGCTTATAGGCTACGGGATAACTGGCTTGTGATGTTTCTCATTTGCAAGACACTTTACATAAAAGCGTCTGCTAAATGATCACAAATTTGACAATGAATAACCTGCTTGTAATTACCCCACATAAACCTATGTGAAGTCCAATCCTAAAAGTGTATTTGCTAACACGTTTATGTGTGTCCTTGACAGGGAATGGGAGAAATAAAAGGGATAAGAGGGTACACTCCAGTTCCATGTTTTGTTTAGCGCTTTAAACGAGGGCCTTCAATTGATTGACGTTGGTAACATCCAATCAGCGCTCGCAAAGCGTCAAGTCTGTGTTCGTTCGGCCCAATCAGCCAATAAGAAGACTTAAAGACGCCATACGGTATTTCAATCGGCCATGATGGTGAGGGAAAGAGATGCAGCATTATATTTTCCCCGCAGCGTGCAGATTTGAAATCGCATGAAATATCAAAACGTGACTAGTAATGTTTATAAAACGCTTCGTTTGATGAGCATATCGGTTATCCTTCACTAGCCCGCCAAATCATCCGTGTTTGCGAATGAGAACAATCTCGTTTAAGCATCTTAAAAAAATCGCGACTGTGATTTTGTGTCTTACTCTAATTACTAGAACTGACTGCATATTATTTTTCGTTCTTCCTTCCTATATAATGTCTAAAAGACGGTTTGAATAAATCTCTCAGCGTGCTATTTTATATATGGAAACATCGGTAAAGGGCGGAGTTTAAGAACTGTCAATCAAACGTTGAGCAGGTTTCACCAGGGGCGTCCACTAACTGCCGCAATATTATTTTCGTTGAGCGTGACCTTTCTTGCAAATAGAGCAGAAGTTTACACGCTGGATAGTTTACACGACACACCTTTAGGAGAAATTGACAAAAGATTATTTATGATGAGGTGATGACACGTGAAACATATAAGTATCACCATATGGAAAAACATGTAATGTAACAATATAAATACATTAAAAAATCCGGGCTTTTTTGGCTTTCAGTGAGTAAAAATAAATGTTTGAGGTGCTTTGGACCCATTATAGATTTCAGGGCATGGTTAATGTTTTACGTAGGCAGGTTTTGTTCTTTTAAGGAAAGGATGATGAGCCCAGGGGAGGTTGACCAGGATAGTATGGATCGACAGTTATTCCACACATAAATGAATCAGAGGTTGGTTTGGAGGCGGAGTCTGACTTTGTAGAACTACTGTCTTATTGTTCCATCTTGACCAATCAGAGGAGCGGAGTTTTTGCCACACTGACCAATCACTGAAAACCGCCCGCCTTAAAGCTCCGCCCAGTCTTCTATATTAACTGCTCTGCTGGCGCCGCGTGAGCTCGCTACAGACGCTTAATAGTCTTTTTTTTTTTTAAACTATATACATCTCGTATTTCTCTTTGTATTATTTTGTTCCGAGACCCCATTATATTCTTAACATTCAGGAAAAATGGCTGACACAAAAGTCGATACCAGCTCGGAAGTCTCCGCCAAGGTAATGCAACTTCAGTTAACGTTATACACCGATTTGTAGATGCTGCGTTTTTATTAATTTGAATAAACGAGCAATATGAAATATGGAGTTTGGCATGGGAATAAGTATACAGCGTTATTGGAACACTGTTCGCACATTTTGACTGTGTTTCTACCTCTCACTGTCACTTTGAAGACTTTTCGTGGATGGTGAAATGTTCGGTGTGCTGAAGTTGGGCTTCTTTACTGAGACGTTTGCAACTAAAAGGCTTTTTGTGCGGGTTCTTTGTTTATGTAGGCGGCTTTTCGGTTCCTCTTTAAAAGTGCAGTGAGAGAGATGGACGCAGAGGATCGCGAGCATGAGCTCTACTCTGCTTCTATGGTTTGTTGCACGAGTTTCTTTATGACTTCGTATAGACTGAATTATTGGAGGTGCCTCGTACAGTCCGCGAGACGCCCGCAGCCCGATCTGTCACAAGTTACTGCAGCCCTCACGACTCATGGTGCCTCTCTGAATAAAGCACGTTTCCCTTATCTATGTGGCTACTTTATGTTTGACCAGTATTTCAAGTGTAATGAAGGTATAATATAATTTTAGGAATACATTGTGAACCTCAGAGCCAACCTGCCTCGCATTTAACAGTTACGGTTTATTTACCGGGAGCGTTAGGTCGCGTTCTGTCAAGTTCAGGTTATAGTTCACTTTTTCGTAGTGAAAATGAGAGTTCATCATACATTATTGATTAAACTACTTAAGATATGAGCTTTACAGGGCTATAGTCTACCTGTCCGGTAACGTTATACTGTCGGGATGGCTGATAATTTCTTAAATGAAAGAAAAGAGGTCTCTTCTCTTATTCCACGGAAGGCGGTTTATATCAGCGGCGAGGTCAGTTTGTGCGTAAACTTCTCCCGCGAAACCCCGCTGCGGAGTGCGGATGCAGCAGTCTGGATGACTGGACGAGTTCCCATTGTAGCGCGCGGTCTGATCAGGAGGCGAAGTTAAGGGACGTCCGTACAGGATGCTTTCTCACGTCCAGCTATCGATTTTTTTATTTATATATATATATATAAACCTATTCCAGACCGACGTATTTGAGCGTTGCGACACGTTTCGTTGTTATTCTACCGTTTTGTGCACGGGCGCCGCGTTTTTAAGACGCAGTGGCTCCGTTTAACTTTTAAAAGCGCGTCTCGAGAGCCCCACGTTCTGCTTCGTTCCGTTGCGCTCCGTCTAACGTTAGCTGCTTTCGAGCGCAAGAGCTCGTACTGTGTGAACGGCCCCGTACAGCGCATCAACCCAAACGATCGTTTTCCACCGGACTTACCAAGCTCAGTGCTCAGTCTCTATCATATAAAGATCACTGGACTCGCCTAGCGTTACCAGTTGTGGGCACAACATTTCTGACCCGTTTGTTCTTTGTTAAGCTTTTTTTTGCAGCGTTCAGGTCTTGATAAGCATAACGTTACGTCTCTTTAAGTTTGCCTATGAAATACGGAGACGATTTCCGTTTCAGCTAAAAGGTTTCTGCCCACGCTGTTTGTTTGATCAGTATATGGGTCAGTACTATCCTGTAAGTTCGATATGTTCAGCATTCATCTACGGCTCACTGACGCTCAGCGGTTGTACAGAGCGGCATGTAAATGGTGACGGTGTGAGAAGGCGTTGCAGGCGTGATGTAGACGCTAACCGGCTTAAAAATGAGGATTATGACCTACATTTCTTAATACCGAGCGAGCTGCTGAATGGAAGCACATCCTGTGGTATTCAGAGCGATGAAAAGTCTGCGTTTTTAGACAAAGATGCAATAATTTGATAAATAAAACGGTTTCTCTTAAGAATAATAGTAATTCTCGAGGGAACAACAGTATAGTGTTTGAAAAAAAATTGTTAAAGGCCTAATAGCACAACGCTATTTCTCTCTCTCTCTCTCTCTCTCTCTCTCTCTCTCTCTCTCTCTCTCTCACTCCTCTCTCTCTCTCTCTCTCTCTCCGAGGTTTGTCGGTCCAGCCTCTCTTTGGTCGAGTTCGCGCGTCACTAATTGTGAGCTGGGAGTTGTAGTTTTTTAGCGGGCGTGTCTTTATCAAGCGCAGTGATGTGGATTATTAACTGAACTACAGCGCGCATTGGCGGTAACGCCATGGACGTATCAAATTACAACACCTCAATATGGTCTTTAAACCAGGCGGGGATGGAAGAGACAGACATCCAATGAATAAAGAGTGTGGAAGTGTCGCGTTTCAAATGTGAAATTATTTTCATTCAAAAATGAAAAGCAAGTTCCACAAATAAGAGAGGATGTGAATTCAGCATTGGTCTAGTTTCATTTACTACACCATAAGTAACTGAAGCAATTACAGAGCCGTTTTTCTTTTCTTCATTTAGGACCTTAAAGAAAAGAAACAGGTTGAGGAGGCAGAAAATGGAAAGGATGCCCCTGCTAACGGAAATACAGTAAGTTTCCACAACTTTCTTTTTTCATTGCCCAGTACTGCTCTAATAGTTTCCAAATGACCTCAGGTATTACCCATGATAACTCATAATGTTTTTTTTTTTAGGAAAGTGAGGAGAATGGTGATCCAGAAAATGAAGTAGATGAGGAAGATGATGATGTGGCTGAAGAAGAAGACGAGGAAGATGATGGAGAAGGTAAGGCCTTAAGTAAACTAATTGAATGGTGAGAATGATTTAAAAAAACATCCTGCTCTAGCTCCACCTATGTGTTTACAACCAAGGCCATACCGGTCAACCCTCCCGTTTTTCCCGGGATTCTCCCGTATTTTACCGTTCTATCCCACTATCATCCTGTCTAAATATTTTCCCGTATTTCCCGTATAATGAGATATACTGTAGCTTACACTTCAAAAGGCTATTTAATTGATTCTGCAAGTTTCAAAGTCAGGTGCTGTGGGAGGGATCCATGGTAATCGCTCGATTGGACTCCTTGCTTTGTTTAGGCTGCGGTTTAGGGGTAAAAAAACGGGCTATATTCCGTGAACACAAATGCGTCCACTTTTCTGCCTATAAAATGAATATAGTGCATCTTTCAGTCGTGAACTGTTCCTAGGGCTCTGGCTTACGACCATAAGAGCTGCGCTTGCGTGTTATAAAACTCTAAAGATATAGCCTACACTAAGATATATTTATGTTACTAAATGAATATAATTGCCCCTCCGCCCGTATTTTGGTACCCGAATGTTGACAGGTATGACCAAGGCATATAAACAAAGATGCATTACTAAGAATTAATAACTATATTATAGGTGATAATGATGATGAAGATGATGAGGCTGAGGGTGGCACAGCAAAACGAGCAGCTGAGGATGATGATGATGATGATGATGATGAGGTAATTTCCACTATATCAATGGAATCCTTAGATACGTGTATAATCTGACTTTATGAACTGCAGTGTTTTAACTCTGCTTGGCCACATTTTTTAGGATGATGTTGAAACCAAGAAGCAAAAGACTGATGTGTAAGAAGCTACTTTGTTGGAAGTCTTCTCATCCCTCCTTGTCCACTGGGGGAGGAAAAACATGGTCATCATCAAGTAGAGTCCACCATCCGTGTGCACACACCTAACTGCAGATTTTGTAGAAACAACCAAGACTTCAAAGCTCTACCTTCTTACAAAATACTTTAAAAGGAAAAATTTGTTTGTATTTTTATTTACATTTTATATTTTTGTACATATTGTTAGGAGGTCAGCCATTTTTGACAGTGATCTCTGGTTACCAAACGGTGCTTTGAAGTTGATGCCTCTCTAGAAAATTTTTTAAACGATTATTTGTGGTTGGACCATGTTCATTGTTCTCCCTCAAAGGAAACTTGTAAAAAAAAAAAATAATCAAAAAAAGAAATGAAAAATTGCAGAAAAACATAAATTCAAAGCATTCCAGTAACTTTGTGTATGTACATCAGTTGTATAATACGTAGTTGGATTGTATGAGAGGGCAAGGCCAAAAGAAAAGATTTTTCTTTTCTTTTCTTTCTTGTCTATGAAATTGCTATCTATTTGTGGCCTGTTTGATGTATGTGTGAAATCTGTTGTGCTACAATAAACCGAAATTTATTTTGTGAGTTCTTAATGTTTTTTCTTTCTTTTTTTTCCTTTTATGACTTTTCATGAGTTTTTTAATGTTGGAGCTGTATGGGCAAGAATAATTGAACCAGCATTATCTTCAGATGCAGTTCATGTTTTTCATCAGCCTGTCGAAATTAAATGTATATCAATGTAAATTATTCAGGCCTTTAAGACTCCAAGATCTGGTATAAATTATATTGCGTTAAATAAAATTGACTGTGTGAATTCTTTCATTTCACATTTTTAGGCCACATTGCTCATGTTTATATATACTGCGTTTGTATGTATATGTCTGTGTGTGTGTGTGCATAAAAAGTTTATTAGGAAAGTGATCAAGATAATTCATGTACATTACATGAACACATTTCTTTTGTAAAAAGGCAAATTTGTAAGTCAACTACGTTAGTGTTCGATGTAGCACTTATGATACTGAACTTTGAAGTTTAAATATTGGAAGCTATTTTTAGCTACTGGCTGAATATAGTGATTTTAACAGACCCATTTCAAAAAGTGATCTGATTGTATCGTAACATTTTTTAAACATTTCAGTTTAAAATACAGACATTTTAAAGATTACAAAAGTATTTCATTAATTGCATTTATGTAGCCTAACAGACAAAAACATGTCACATATTGGAAAATGTGCATGAAACCAAAACAGTGCTAGAACTCGAAAGAGTGAAAATGTTTCAGTTTTGGTGGCTTTAAACTTTCAGAAAGGAGCACTATAGGGACGAGTTGATGTTGCATGACTGCTGTCAGGTCTTTGACTGTTGGCAGAGGTAGAACCAACAATCATGAGCACCAGATACAAACTAAAAGAAGAATTGATATGTGACCTGCTTTATAGACACGCTGACTCACTGGCCATTCAAGCCTTGATCTGGCATCAGACTGCATATTGTGTGTTCACTTGGTCATATTATGTATAGGAAAAACACCATTCTGTCTGTTTACCTAAGACATGGGTGTGTGCTAAATTACTTCAAAACAAGCCGTTTTTAATGAGTTAGCAGCAAATCAAAATCTTGTGGGAAGTAGGGAGTGAAAGTATCAGTGCCGCAAGTAGGTGGACACGCCGCCAGAGGAAACAACAGACAGACAGAGTTCTGGGCCATCACGCTTTCAACAACACAGGGAAACAAGCACATATGAAGAAAGTAAAAGATCAAGGCTGAGATGAATAGTTTGGAAACTTCTAGAGTGGAATTAGAATGAGGGAGCATAAGTAAAATGGATCCATTTGGAGATCATGGAGATCTAAGGAAGATGGATCAATTCCAGATTCCTTTTTTTTTTTTTTTTTTTGCTGTGGTCTATGAATGATTTATTTCCAACAAGCAATAACCTGCAAAAAGGTGGACCCTCTGTATACAATGTGGTGAGAAAGATGCCATGACCACATTTTAGCAGCATACAAGATGACACTTGCCTAATGAACTCTCTTAAAAATGCTTGATGACAGCATCTTTGAAAAGAAAAGAAGCAAACAAGTAGACTAAATGAAACTGTTTAAACAAATGATCTCATTCATTCAACTCAGCAGAAGCTCAGCTAATTATTATGCTTGAACTGTGTATAGCTAGAGGTGTCTACATTTTTTACTACGAAGGGCGAAAAAGCAAGTCTGTCTGAGGGAAGTGGGCCAAAAGTAAATGCTGCATTATATGTGGTCAAGTTTCTGCTGGTTCAAAGGGCTTTTTCATGAACTTTAATGAGGTCAGGGCATAAGGGTGTCACTCTAATAATAAAACGAATGGGATTTTAATTTAAAAAAGACAGGACACGCATGGGCTCTCATGAGAACCCCCAAAGGCTCATCATGTCTACATGATTTTGCTGGCTAATGATTCTGAATGTACATTTGTCTTGCGTAATGTCTTAATGAATGGCAGTCTTGTGTATGATTTGTCAGTGTTGTTTATTATTAGGTGAAGGTGTAACTATCAGACAGTATCTAAACCAAGAATAGCAGATGTGTTAACCACAGTTTTTGTGTGAGCACACATTTGAAGCACATTGATTTTGCATGCAGGTCATTGTTGAATGTGTTCAATGGAGTACAGAGATCAATAGAGTTCAGAATGTCTAAATGAATTCCACCATTTGCACATGCAATATATGTCCACAAGCAGATATCAAGGGCCTGTGACAGGGAGCACAGAATCATTTGCCTAGTAATTAAATAAAATGAATCATTAATAGCATTCTAGAGAGCATCACTTAAAAAAATCGTTTAGTATGATTACATAGTAAAAGTATGAATACAGTCAAAGCACCTGTAAGTATCACGATCACCAGCTGGGGTGCCCTTGATAACCACCAGAGGGCACTCCATCCCACCCCAAATCGCCCACATCATGTGTTGGAGGACTTCATTTCCCATAATCCTTTGCCCAGACTCATCAGCACTCATTGTTTGCACCTGTGTATCCTTAACCCTGCCTGCTCACCCTTTAAGCCTGGTTCAAGTCTTGTATGCGTCAGTTCTAGACTTTTATCCTGGTTCTGGGGCCCGTTCTTCGTACGTCATTAACTCAGTTAGCTGGATTTGATTGTTGATGATTTGGCGTGATCTTGGATTGTTTGGTTCTTCGAAGCTCATCCCGGAATTGCTGTCATAGCAACAGGTCCGTAAACTTAAACCTGCTCGGGAACAGGCTTATTTCATGTAAACAGGATTAGATGGCATCTTTTTAAGCAGAATTGATACTTAAAATCTCTGTTCTCTCCGCTACCACTGCCGACTTTTTTTTAATTTTCTTTTTTTTTGTTTTTTTTTTTTTTTTTTTTCAAAAATTTTTTTAAAGAGTAACCCTACTAACAGGGACAATAATTTAAATAATAATCATTTAAAGATAATATGATAATGTTGTGTAGTCTTTAATCCTATATACACAGCCATTTTTTTATCTCCTGAAAGATTTATTCATCATAAAAGAATCACTTCATAATTGTATTGAAGTCTTACACACATG
Source organism: Sinocyclocheilus anophthalmus (assembly GCA_018155175.1). NCBI lineage: Eukaryota > Metazoa > Chordata > Actinopteri > Cypriniformes > Cyprinidae > Sinocyclocheilus > Sinocyclocheilus anophthalmus. The sequence continues at coordinate 105,107 of JADLZN010006315.1, forward strand.
CTATACAGATAATATAACATTAATTTGAGTGCTGACAGCTATTAATCATCATGGCTTGATGTAGTGCAGGAGATGCAGATAATGATCTTGACCCTTAAGAAACTTTAATTAATGCTGTCAAGTAACAAATATGTTCAAATATAAAATTAAATGAATTACTAATTACTACATTGAAATAAAAATATAAAGCCTGTACAAAAATTAGAAATCGTGAATATAAATAATTGAGAATCATGTAAAAAAAAAAATCCATAATAAAAACGTGCCGCGGATACTTTTGGTTACCGGTTCCCTTTTCATTTATCTATTATAACATTTATGTTGTTTTGTTCGCTTGGCTGTTTCCTTATAAAGGTTCAGGAATTTGTCAAGTTTTTCGTTAGGTGTCTTTTTTTAATGATAGGATGCCATTAGGTTGCTCTCTTGCCGCCAGCCAATTGCTGATCGTGGTTTCGAGTATCGATACATCTGCCCTTTACGGGGAACACGAGAACGTGCAGTAATCCTAGACAACTTAATCCAGATATTTTAAATCAAATCCGCAAATTTGTTTGAAGAAACAAATTAGCCAGAGATCAGTTATCACGATTAGAAGATCTGGAATCTTTCAAATCATCTCAGATGTAATAAGCGACGTACAAAGAACGGACCCCTGGTCTTTTCTCCTGGTTGTTGAATATTCTGTATGTTTCTCTGATTAAAGTTTATATGATGCGATTTCAATTTTTTTCCCCTTTCTCTGGAGTGTTACAGCTCTGGTGCATAAAGAATATCGGTAAATTTTCAAAGTCTAAGTCTCCAATCCAAAGAGATATTCTTTATAAAATCAGCCACACCTACCTAAAACGGCTCGGTCTAACACGCCCCCACATGTCTACGTCTCTGTGTGGGAAGATTTGCATAACGCCCGCCCAAATGTTCACGCAAAGAAAGAAGTCGCAACTTTTATTCTCGCTGTAGTACTGTTGTCGCCGCCGCCGCCATGTCGTGAAGGCTCTGTGTGTTTTGTTGTGAAAGTGAAACTATTTTGTTTGGGCTTCCAAAAGAGGACAATATCTGCTTTGTCATGCCTGGAGCTGATCCGTGCTGGTTGCTGAGGAAATACATCAACTTCGTGCAGTGAATCTCCGGATCGGGTTTCACCGTGGACGAAGCGGATTCCAGCCCAGGGTTGTCACATGTGGTTACCGAAAGCCCGCCGGCCGCTCCTTCGTTGAATCCACCGGCCACGCCATTCTCAAGCCCGCCCGCCTCTGCTCACTCAAGCCGCCCTCCGCATACTCTAGAGGCACGTTTCCCATCTAGCCTCCGGCCTCCTCTCACTCAATGCCGCGTGTGTGACCGCTGTGTTTTTCGTTGGGAAAGCGAAACTACTTTGTTTGGTCTTCCACAAGAGGACCCCTACTTGAAATCAGTGGTTAAGTTGTATTTATCAACACTGTTCCAGAACAGTTCACCCAAAATATTCAGATTTCCATCGCATTTATGATGACGTTTCCTGACCGGGTAGGAGTAGACTCAATGCCCGCCAGTTCTGACTCACAGACTGTAAGTACGTTTTTTTTATATTTAAAGAATTTACCACTGACGATTCAAACGTGAGTTTTTTGGGCAGTGTAGAGTAGCACTTGTTGTTTGTCATTTCTCCGATCACAAATGCAGACATGGTTTTATGTTTACGCTCCGGCCAGAACAGCACAGGGCATTACAGTATGGTAAGGGGCATAACATTTCCATCACACGCTTGAGGAATTCGGCCAATCACAACGCAATGGATAGCTGGCCAATCACAGCACACCTTGCTTTTCAGACCGATGAGCTTTGTAAAAATCGACGGTTTTCAGAAAGGCGGGGCATAGAGGAGAAACAATAATGTACAGTATGTGGAAAATAATGTGTTTTGAACCTTAAACCGCATGAACACATTTCAGCCTTTGAGTCCCCGTGCAGTTTTGTAACAGTAAGGATTAACAGCACTGCAGCTTTAAAAATGTAAATCTTCGTGCTAACAAGGCTTTAAATCGGCTTATCATTAGATGTTTCACCTGTGGGAATCTTGTTAGAAAGATTTTATCACTGTTCTTCCTACTCTTCACGTCCTGTAAATACGTCTGTTAGTATAATTAAAGTATAATTATAGCATAATTAAGCATTTAAATTTATTACTAAAATTAATTCTAAAAACCTTGCTACACTGTAGGCTTTTAATGTAACATACAATTTGTTTATCATATTGATTACATTATATTTAATCATTTAAATGCAACATTGACATCACTCACATATCTTCTCAATAAGACATTAGTAAGTCCCTCTGTTGCTTGGTGATTGTGAAAATCCAAGAGTCTCTAGTCCAGTAGAATCCATGTTGGACAGAACTGCCTCTATTCAAGTGCTGCTCTAAATCTTTGTTGCCTCCTTCCTTATTCCATTCATGCAATGCATCATCCCAAGGCCAAGCATAGGCATCCTGGGATTTCATAATATTGGCATGGTGCAAATTTGTATTGGTCAGTCATTTTCACCTCTCTGTTTCAGGAATCCGTGGAAGAACAATAGTGAGAGTGAATGTGTCAGCTCTGTGTCTTTCTCTTTGTGTGAATTTCTCAGTCCAGTTAGTGATCTGGCTGCTTCTGGATAAACAGAGCAAGAATCACACCAGAGGCTGTGGGTAGAAACTGCTTTGAAGTCTCTCATGCCACCTTGTGGTGTTTTCAAAAACCTGTTTTATATTTTTGTCATCAGCAATGAGAACCAATTTAAATGTTAGCTTTTATATAGCAATTTATAGCCATGGCAAATGTGTGAGAACTTTATTTAGGAATCACAGGCAAGCCTTAATTAAAGATGGAGATTCAGTCATTCAGATTGCACTTTAACAATTAATTGTCATTTAGACACATATACAGATGTACTAGGGAGGGTGTAATTCTGTTTCACTAATAGTGTAGATGGTATAGTTGTATACATCCTATTTTGAGTTTTAAATTCCCTTGCTTACTCTTTATTTTATTTTTTATGCCAAAAATGATATGCATTAATAGATTATGTTATATATTAATTACATATTTATATATGCCAACGCTTTTAATAAAAGTAAAAAACCTTTAAAACATGTGATATATGACTATGATATATGAGCTGAATATATGACCTTGTCTGTTAAGACAGATCAAATTAAAATTATGCAGGTGAGACTTTGAATAAACGTTACTTTTATTCCTGATTTTTTTTTCAGGATGGGATTGTTTTTCCTGTTATTTCTCAGGAATAATATTTACTGAACATTTTGTACATATAAGACACACACTGTAACGTTGTGTGGTATGTAGGCCTACTTGTCACAAAGGGGGACAACTTTTTTTTTGACACTAACTTAATAATAATAAATCATTTCACAATGTACCTGTATTTAAGTTGTATCAATGCTTTTTCAGCAATAATTTAAACAAACAATTATAAGGCATCACTTTAGGAGGCACTTTGATGATTTGTTGTTGTGCTGCTTACAATTAAAGGCTATTATAGTGGACGTTAATTGTTGCTACACTGATCACACTGAGTTTCTATGAGATGTCATCACCTGCAGTCACACAAAAAAAATTCTGGCATCATTTCCTCACCCTCAGGCTGTTCCAAACCTTTATGAGTTTCTTTCTTCTGATTAACCCACAAGAAAATATGCTGAACATGTTGGTAACCAAACAGCTGCTGGTAACCATTGACTTGCATAGTATTTTTTCCCCATACTATGGAAGTCAATGGCTACCTGCAACTGGACTATCCCTTTAAGGGTGTTTGATTATTTACTAAATCCAATCAGCATTTAATCCATCAGCTGGAGTGAAATGCAGGAATTTCATATAAAATATATAATTTATAACTAAATAAATTTGGAATTTATCCAATTCTTCGAAATTGATTTTTCCCTTTTAAACATACTTTTAGAATTTTTTATAAGATATTTAACAGGATAGCCATCACCAAAGCCAAATTTAGAAATCTAAGTACTCACCCATCTAGTTTTTCCAGAGCTGTATGAATTTCTTTATTTTCTGCTAAACACAAAAGAAGTTCATTTTAAGAATTTAAAGATTTCTTTTTGCCAAACATTTGTTTGTCCCATATTTGTTGCTTCCATAGATTTTCACATACTGTTGGAGTCAGTGGTGACCCTCAACTGTTTGATTACCCACATTCTTCAAAATATCTTATTTCGCATTCAACAGAAGAAAGGCATTCATACAGCTTTGTAACAACTTGGTTTATAATTCATACTGATTGACTTCTGACCAACTGATACACAACAGTACACCATAACGTTGCTTCATGTTCCTTACATGGCATGACATAACATTAAAGCAACATATGTAACACTAATATGACAAACTTTAGAGTTTTGGAACAAATCTCACCTTCATATGTACTGTAGGCCTACCATAAATAACAGGCAAAGACCTGCATCAATGTATCCACATGGTGTCAGTACACACATTAATTAACAACTCAACATTTTCTCCCAGGCTCCTGCAGCCAAGCGAATGGATGAATGGATATTGACTCCATATATTGCATTATCTTAATGCATCCACATGTGTTTTTTTGACTGGGTAATTAAATTATAATTATATATAGTTATTAGATGTTATAAATCAATGAAAAACAAAAGAGACCCTTGCACAACGAATGATCAAACCTATTACAATATAGAGTATTTATATAAATAGAATACACTTTCATAAATATATCCAAAACAGATCGTGTAATACTGTGTATTATAACTTGATTTACATCTTACCAGCTTTTATTATCTCATGAAAGTGTCCACCTGAGCTTCTGTTTCATGTAATGCTACACTATATGCTTCACACAGTTTGTTCTACCTTTCGCGAATCCACGTCGTCACTAAAACCAAATGACTTTTGTTCAGTGTTGTTCATTCATTTCTAATAATGAAAACCCATAACAGGTGCAGACATGATATGTGCTTCTATGAGACAGTTTGTCAGTGCTGCTGATCTGCAGCTTAACTGCTGGATCTCTGCTTTCTCACTAATGAGATCTACTCTGAGTGATGCAATACCACTGCTTAAGAAAATGAAACACAATTTTTATGCATATTACTTTATTACTGTTATTCCTGAGTCTGCTATGAAGCATTCAAACCTTGCCATATTCAGACATACCACCATGCTAGAAAGCACAAAGGATTCCACTAAATGGAAAAAGGCAGTGCTACTAGTCATATTATTGTTTGACAGTGAAAAAGTCATGCATTTTCAAAAGAATGTCTAAAATTGGCATTAAACAGACACCATGAATGTGAAAGTCCATGAACTGATACAATATAAACTATTAATCTAATGAAACAAATCATGCATTTATTATAATATGAAGCCCATTTAAAAATGTATCTGATAATAACCATCAGGGTGATGGTTTGTAAAAATCACATCAGATGTATTCAGAGAGCAGAAAATCTGAAAGTGCCAGATATGACACTATTGTAGCTGTTAACAATTTGCCAGTGCAAGGTGAGATGAGAAATGAGCTGACAATAATCTCTTAGCATTCTTTGACTGGGATCATTAGTGTTGTGTGATTAATTGCTTCCAGGGTGCCAAGAATCATTTTAGCCTGCCTATACAATTCAATGAGACAGTCACATATGATAATTGCTGTTTACTTTATAACAGTGGTTCTCAATCAGGGGTCTGGGCCCAAAAAGCAAAGTTCTGAGGAGACTGCAGGACAACTTAAAATGATTTAAATGAAGTTTTATTCAAATAATCTAACTTAAACTGCTTTTTAAAAAATCACACACACAATCATGGCATAAACTGAATATTTATGTTCCTTTACGCTTTTTATTTTCCACCACAACTATTGTTTTATTAAAAAACATACTGTTCTTGAAACATCTGGAATCACAAAAATAATTGTGGTTAATTTAATACATTAATACTCCCAGTTTCTGTCAATAAACATATTTACAGTAAAATATATATATATATTATGGCTTATATGAGGGGACTATAAATTGTATTAGCCTTCAAATCCGAGATCTAGTGCTATATACAGTAGCACTGTTATGGTTAACTTTGTCACACACTCCCCTTGTTGATGTGCTATTACATAGGAAATGTATGTTAAAAGGCATTCTTAAGTTAGCGGCTTCTAATCTCACATAGCCAGACTTTTGACTATCTATCAGTATAAAGTATAAAGTCTGGGTCGAGGACCACCTACAGAAACAGTTCGTCTGACCGACATGAAAAACGACCAATCACGGTGCGGATTCATCTGATGTCATGATATATAAAATAACAGACTGGTTATAGACAACTATTGCATGGCAGTGTTGGTCCAGCTGTACAGAAACCCGCACCCCATAATAAAATAAGAGCAAATTTTGTCATTTGGATTCAGCAATTCTGTCCGTCTAAAAGTAATACATCCAGATTGTTTCACAGACATACTCAAAAACAAAATTGAATATCTGTTCTGGAATATACACTTTACTAAGTAGTTTACTTAGTGAAACTCAGAATACCAAATCCAGAAATGAGTTATTCCTCAAAAGCGCTTATTGCATCAACCCTGTAAACCCTGTTTCCAGTTGAACTAATCCCAGAAGTTGTGTAGCACCAGCCAATCAGATTAAATCTTGCAGTATCAGCCAACTCTTGCCATTTTTTGTTTGCAATATGTGTTTGGAGATCAGTGAACAGACTGTGGGTGGTCTGTAGTCTGAAATTTATGTTCTGGATCTATGTATGAATCATATGCATACCCTTGATGTATATTCCAATAGTGTTTTAAAGTGCTCTTTATTATGAGACAATCCATGTGATGTAAAGCACCCTGCTTCAAAATGAAGGGTTGCAAGTGCTCAGGTCCGGTTACAGCCATGCATTCCATGTCAAAGCTCTTCACTTAACATGCCTCCAAAGAAAGCAGAGGGTGTGTGCAACTGTAATTATACATAGTCAGCGAAGGATGAAAGCTTTATTTATTAAAAGCAGCTGAAAATCAAGAAGTAACTGTCCATAAATCATTAAGAAATTGAAAGTGTAAATCTACATGCTTAATAACATCAAATTAATGAAAAATGTTATTTCACGTGTATGGCCGTTATACAGTCTGGGTCATTAGCAATGCTATGGGAATCAGGTTCTAAGAAACAGTATATTAGAATTTGTATACTAAGAATAAATTCATTATAGTCATAACAAGACATTACAACAAGTCAAGGCTTGTTGAATTGTGTGGGCGGTGTGAACTGTGGAAATAATCCTCAGACATAGTATTCAGCAGTGTTGGGGGTAACGCATTACAAGTAACGTGAGTTACGTAATCAAATTACTTTTTTCAAGTAACTAGTAAGGCATTACTTTTTAATTTACAAGAGAATATCTGAGTTACTTTTTTCAAATAAGTAACGCAAGTTACTTTTTTTCCCCAATTGATTGATTGACAGCTCTCCTGTCCCCATGTTGAGAGAAATCAGAAGATGTTACTGTAGTTCCAAAATAAAGATGAATATGCATTAATTCATCTCACTCACACACACACACACACAAAAAACAACATTCCGTATTCCTCAAAATGAATAAAAATAATGCAACTCAGAATATGACGCAAACCTGCAATAATAAAATGTTAAACAATACAAATAAAAAATGTATTTAATCCCATTCTATTAACCAAATGTCTTTGCTTCTGACCTTCGATGAACCAGTTCAAGCGTACTAATAAGCACAAACTACTCTAGACAAACATTTGTGTCTTTTTTTATTGCTGAAGTGTGTTGAAATTTCTTCTTCTGCATTCTACTGTACGGACGTAAATTTACTTTCCCTTCAGCCTGAGGCTTATTCATTTCACTTTTGGTGTGAAAAGGCTTTTATATTTGCCAAAAATATAACTTTTTTATTTTAAAAACAAACAAGCAAGCCCTGTCCAGATTTAAAAAGTAACGCAAAAGTAACGTAACACATTACTTTCCATAAAAAGTAACTAATTAAGTTAATTAGTTACTTTTTATGGAAAGTAACGCAATATTGTAATGCATTACTTTTAAAAGTAACTTTCCCCAACACTTGTATTCAGTTGGCTTTCAATTTGCACACATATTTCTTCAGTGGATCATTGTAAATCTGTGAATATTTTCTGCTCGTACAGTCATTCATAGCATAGTTTATTTGTGTCTGAAATGCTCTGGAAAATAACCACTGACTCGAATGGGCGTTTAAAAAGACACCGCTGTTTTTTTTTTGTGTGTGACAGACTTCACCCCACCCAAGCTGTGGCAATGTGACAGCACCCTGTGACTCGACATCCACCCTTCACAAGAGTCAATTGACAAAAGCCATTTCATACATCAAAACAACTAACAAAAGCCAGTCTTAGCCAGACTTTGTCTTTGCTGGTAACAGTATGCCTTTGATTGGATGCCACAATGCAAATACGACAAGTTGACTCAATCTGAAAAAAAAAACCCGTACAAAAATAAACAATTAAAAGATATGTTAATTAATTTCACAAAACACTAAATAGTGGTGAATGAATGCATATAATGTGTGACCGGTGCAGTTTTTCCATTGAAGCAGGCACATGTGAACATATTATTCAAATACTGTAGGCCTATTATTCTGGGGTCCCTATATTAATATTTAGTTCTATAAAGTTATTCATATCAAATCACTTTAAAATTGATTTAAAATCGATCAGTTATGGCATATATTGTCTCTCTTTCAATGAAAATGAAAAACCAGAAATTAAAAAGTTGTACAATGTCCAGTAGCCATTTATTTACGAAATAGCAGGAATTATTCTCTTGGAACTCCACTCAAATCATAAAAATGGAACTTAGTGATGTGTAATAAAATGACTAAGTCGTCTTTCATTTTTATACTTCTGAGTGATAGTACCAATGACAATCAGTAAGTAAAGCAGGATTTTGATCATTCCAGCTGGCCGTTCAAGAGACTATAAACCTCAATCGCAGCCATTTCATCAGCAGAAGCAGGCTGATGGATTATGAGTCTTGATCAGATGTCATGAGATGGTACATCTACCGACAGATAAATAAAGACATAGGCCTATATGCTCCATATAGATAAAAATTGCTTTGTTGGTTTAAAACAAATGTAAACAACAAACATATAGGCCTATATTCTGCTGTACTTGCACAGTAAGCTCATATACACTGAACAAGATTGGTGTTCTATGGTTCTTATATAATTTCTCCAGATTTCATTACTTAAAGTGAGGATAAACTTAATAAAGAGCTCTCTCACCGGCTGCTTTCTCGCAGCAGCTGAGTGAAGAAACCTGAGCGCAGAGGGAAGGCAGTAGATCAGTAGATCATGTGATCTGCTTGCATATCAAGGTCGCCATTTTGCAGGAAAGTTTGGGAATTTCGGGCACACTAGAAGAAAGAGGAAGTGGTGCGCTGAAGAAGTTTGGATTCCGGACGTGTGCGGATCCGAGACGCCAGTGAGGGGGGAACGGGAGAGATGTATGAACGGGAACCGTCTGCGTGTGAACTTTACCTGCACTTCAGCAGGGATTATTAGTACTTCTGCCTATTCTACCACTTCCTTTGCAACAGATCGGAAACCGTTTTTCCAAATCTTTGTTATGCGATTTGCTGATTTACTCCATTCATTCGTTCTGCATAAAGTTGGTCAGAGTTGAGAGTTGTTTGAAAGTGTCCACGGGGGTCCTGCCGCATCTGACAGGGTTATGAGTGAAGCGGTCACTAACAGTTGTATTGGATTGGAGGATTGTTGATATCGAGCTTTCACATGTCAGTCTGACCCGGTCAGCGATCACCGGTGATTGTTGATCACAACGAAATCGAAGGGACGCGAGTGAAAGTGAAAGTGATCAGTCATTCATTCCAATGGTTTACAGCAGTCGCCCTTTAACAGTTGTGGGACTTTGAATCTTTGAGTCTTGATCATGCCAGTGAGAAAGAAAGGTAAAGTTTCTTTAAAAGGTGCATATTTAAAATGCTGTGTAGCCAGTATTTTAATATATAAGTTATAAGTTATGGGACAAAATGTATTCTGAATATATTTTAAAATATATTTTTTACTTTGTTATGTTTGGCCAGTGTTTCTCAGCAGGGTTTTTATAATGTGTTTTTCAGATGCTCAGAGGGCACTGCAGCTTCTGGAGGAATACCGAGCGAAACTCAGTCAGACTGGAGACCCTCATCTCAGACATTCAATTGAGAGAGTCATAAATATATTTCAGAGTACACTCTTTCAGTCCCTCATAGGTAAGTAGCTGCTAGAACAAACATGTTTTCCTCAAGGAAGTTTCTTAACACTTGTCTTGTTGTGCTAAGATCGTGGAACAGGTTTGACTTTATCATTTGACAAGGGTTGAAATTTTCCAATGATGTATCACAAGAGTCCACACCCCCCCACCCCTTATTCTACTGCAACTAAAGTGTTAGTAGTTTTCTCCTAAAAGACACTTAAAATATAAAAAGTTGAAAAGTTTTAGGAATGGAAAGTTCTGTTCGTTTTTTTTTAATGCTTGGTTGTAAAATATTTAATCTATTTGACCTATTTTTCCCTAGGCTTGGCTTCCCTTGGCTTGTATTTGCTGGGAATGTAGTCCAAATAGTGTTATATGTGCAGTAATTTCAAGTAAATTTGTCAATTTGGGAAAATCCTTTGAGTTTCTCTTTTAAGCAGGCTCTTTTGGGAGTTTATGCAATTAAGATCAAATGGAAGAGGAAAGTGGTGGTGATAAGCTTTTTACTGTTAAAAAAGGCCAACAGAACATATCCAGAAATAGCTATAAAAAGTTGTTGTTTTTGAATGTTTTTGTATATTTGTTTTATACTGGCTGCTCTTTGCACTTACATTAGTGGGCATCTTCAAAAAAGGTCGTGGTGTGATATTTTTGAAAAATAGATTTTGTAATGAATCTGTGACCGTTGTAAACTGTCTATACTGTTAAAAATGGAAAATGTACTGGTAATTTTCTGCCAGGACTTTATCCATCAATATTACAGACATTTCCGTTAACTAAAACACAATGCAATGCAGTGCAAAATTCAAAATACAGATAAAACACTTGTAAAAAATCAATATGGATCATAATAATACAGTACATTGTGCCACATTTTAACCGATTTTTAGAGTGTAGTATGGCCTACCCTATTGTAATTTAGAACATCCTTATATCCCCCACTGGACAAATCAAAGCACCGTTGTGCATACTTACTAAAGTCTTTTAGTACTTAATTAAGAGGCATTTGAAATGCATCATTGCTCTATTCAGTTAATGTTTTGCTGTGCACAGACGGTTACAACTCAGCGCATCCCTACCATTATTTTTCCACGATTTAAACTCCCATCGTTTAGTTTGGCCTGGACTCTGCATGAATCCATGGAAGTGCTGTTTACAACCATAAAGAGTATTCATGCTTCATGGTGTTATTATTTGTCCATCTGACTGAAAACATTTATGGAGACAGCGGTATCTCTGAAAATTTGTTTTTAAACATGATTTAATCAGAATCTCACTCCACTGCACACAGAAATCCTCTGTATGTTCCATACATGTTTGCTGCTATGTGTGGGTAGACATGGTGTGCAATACTTTTAGAAAATGTAAACATGAATGCAATTTGCTTTTTCAATAAAATTTTGTAATGTCGTATCGAAGAAAGTGTAATGGTCAATAGATGACTCCTTGGTGCAGTCATTATTTTTGGTGTAAAATTTAGTAGCAGTAGTCTATAACTGTTTATCCATGATGAATTTATCCAAAACAACTTGTAAAAAGTGTATTGTATTGTATTTGTAAGGACAATCACCCCAGCGCAACATGCCTTTCTCAAGTGGTCAGTTGCACCAAACAGCAACCATCTGGTTACCACCACTAAACTTTTACTGATACACTAGCTAGACTTTTTAACTTGATGACTCATGAACAATATACAACTGAACTGTAATTTAAAAAGGAGCACATGTATTCAAGTCATCATTTGTACGTGTTTAATGTATTTCTGAATAAATTATTAGATCCAGACACACACACACACACACACACACACACACACACAAACGAGTATGACACCACTGACTCATTGTAGTGATTGATAGCGAAAGAGTAAGACTGATGCTGTCTGAATTCAATTTGGGCTTGGCTTATCTGAAATCTACACCTAAATGAACTCTGGCTGCACTAGTACTTATTTTATCAGTAATTTTATCATTGTTACGTAAGATAGGAGTCAGGCTACAACAAATTCCGGTCTTGCAATGTTAGGACTTCAAGCCGTATACCGGTTGTAATTTTGAGGTTAAACATCATTAATGTATTTACACTTGCTCATGTTTTTACGGATCTCATTCTTATCCATTTACACATGGCCATGTAAATGAGTACCTGCAAAATGGGTTTAAATTTGTTCTAGTAAGGCATCAAAGTGCAAATAATGTGAAATCTGCATTTTCATAAAAGTTTGTATCTTTGATTCTGACTTTGATTCTGTAAACATTTGTAGGGATTATAGTTCTGTTGGTGGCTTATTAATTACATGTATTTCATTATGCAACCTCATAATTCTTTCAGAAATCCAGGAATTTTATGAAGTGAGCCTCCGGGATAATGAGGATAAGCCCATAGAGCCGTCAAGCCTTAAAACCAGGGAACCTTTTCCTCCAGTTAATGAATGGAATTTCACTGGCCCTCCCAGTACCATTGGACCAACAGAAACTGTGCCCAGCGTCAATGCCCAAAGCAAAGAGGTAAGCAGAACATTGATGTATATACCTCTCAGAGGTGCATATTTGCTGTATGCCGTATGTGGTTCTTGAATGCCATTTTTGGTTTTAGAGTAATTGCTGGTGTTTATGACAATTGTTGGTGCAGTCTTTATTCTTGCGGAAGCAGTTAATTTCCATGCAGTGATTCATTCTTAAAACAGATTAATTCTGAAACTAAACTGTAGCTTAAAGGCACGCAATGGTCACTACTTTGGGTATGTAGGAACTATTTGCATTGTCAGATCAAAAGTAGACAAGGTGACTGTTTAAAATGTAAGTTACATAGCATTAAAGGGGTCCTATGATGCGATTTACATTTTTCCTTTCTCGTTGGAGTATTACAAGCTCTTGGTGCATAAAGAAGATCTGTAAAGTTGCAAAGACTAAAGTCTCAAATCCAAAGAGATGTTCTTTTTAAAAGTTAAGAGTCAGCCACGCCTACCTAAAACGGCTTGTTCTAACACGCCCCCACATGTCTACGTCACGATGTGAGATTTGCATAACACCGCCCAAAATGTTCACGCAAAGAAAGAAGAAAGCGTAGCTTTTATTCTCGCTGTAGTTTTGTTGTTGCCGCCGCCGCCATGTCTGAAGGCGCTGTGTGTTTCGTTGTGAAAGCGAAAACAACTACTTTGTTTGGTCTTCCAAAAAAAGAGGACGATATCCGCTTCATCATGCCTGGAGCTGATCCGTGCTGGTTGCTGAGGAAATACATCAACTTTGCTCTGTGGATCGCCAGATCGGCTTTCACCGTGGACGAAGTGGAGTCCAGCCCGGGGTCGTCACATGTGGTTGCCGCGAGCCTGCCGGACGCTCCTTCGTCGAATCCGCCTGCCGCGCCGTTCTCAAACCCACCGGCCTCCGCTCACTCTAGCCATCGGCAGTTCCTCACTCTAGACCCTGGCCTCTGCTCAATAGGCTGCCGTGTGTGACGCTGTGTTTCGTTGTGAAAGCGAAACTACTTTGTTTGGCCTTCCAAAGAGGCACGACTAGAAATCAGTGCTTAAGTTGTATTTACAACACTGTTCCAGAACAGTTCAACCAAAATATTCAGATGTGTGCAGAACATTTTATGGAGGACTGTTTCCTGATCCTGGTAGAGTAGACTACAATGCTGGCTGTTCTGACTCAAGACTGTAAGTATGTTTTTTTATATTTACAGAATTTGCCACTGATGATTCAAACATGACTTTTGAGCAGTGTAGGCTTGTTGTTTGTCATTTCTCCGATCACAAATGCAGACATGGTTTTATGTTTACGCGGCGCGATGCAACGCAACGTGTTAAAAGACAGTATAAGTCATTATAATCTGTAATTATGTCCCCACTGGATGCAACAAATGCATGTTATAATGGTCGCTTCGGCCGGACAGGGCATCACAGTATGGTAAGGGCCGTAACATTTCCGTCACACGCTTGAGGTATTCGGCCAATCACAACGCACTGGATAGCTGGCCAATCACAGCACACCTTGCTTTTCAGACCGATGAGCTTTGTAAAAATCGACGTGTTTCAGAAAGGCGGGGCATAGAGGAGAAACAATTATGTACAGTATGTGGAAATAATGTGTTTTTTTAACCTTAAACCGCATAAACACATTTCATTACACCAAATACACAAAATAATGTTCTTTTTAGCAACATCATATGACCCCTTTAACTTTTGTTTGAGCTGTAATGATATTTGGATAAACCGTATGATTGTGAATGTTTTATTGCTTAACTAAAGAACTTGAATTGTAGGTAGTGTCTATATTTATACAGAGGTTCTATATAAAATCATTCAGAGACTCTTTTGTCATATCAATGTCAGTTTCAGAAGTCATGGTAATGATTCAGCTCTGGTAAACCTATTCAGGACATCCAGTACTTGTTAAACTTGTGCTTGAAAGATAATTGAAGATGTAATTAAAATTCATGATGCTGAGTGTGTGACGTGTTAAACCTCTGACTGATTTAAATGTGTTGCTCCAAAATAGTACATTGGAGTTCTGTGACACTAAATGCAGAACATTAAGCGTTATCTTATTTAATAATGTTAATTTAAATCTGATAAGGGTTGGTCATGCATTTTTCATTTAAATTGTTGTTCACATTCTAGAGAGTGGGTAGATTTTCCTTCTGTTGGGATTGGAAGTGATGTGCCATGCTGTGAATCGAAAGTGTTTTAACAATGCATAAAACTCATTTCTATGAAGTCTCAGATGAACCAGATGAGTGTTTGAATGTCTCCACTGGCATAGAGGATGTAGCTTTGTGGTGTTTTATTATTTATTTCAAACTTCTGTATCTCCACTGTGATTTTGAAAGCATGTAAGTAACAGGAATTGGGCATAACATGTCTAGAAAAATATTTAATGATCAGAAAAATATTTCTGAGTTTAATTTAATAACATACGTAATACATTTTAGGATTTTACTATAGCTTTCTTGATAATATGACAGAACCAAAATATGACACTCTCTCTGTATTAGTATACTTAGTATTTTTTTTAAGGGTTAATATGTTTAATTGGGGGAAAAAATCACTGATACATTATATCTCCGCATAACACGATAAAAACAACCCTGCTTACTTGATTAATAACATGAATCAGTTCAGCTTTTACGTCTTGTTGTTTGCTTATCACCGTCATTGTGAATTTTAAGGACCCTGTCTACGAAGTTGGAACATTGCAAACATTTAGCAAATTTTTTTGGGTTGCAAAACGTAAAGTCCACTGGTTGATGTTGAAACTGCAGGGCAGAGGCGTTTTAACCCACACAGTGACGTGCTGTTGGAGTGCGCGCATTCAGAGGTGAGGGGAGCACATTATGCTGGTCAGTCTCCCTGTGGTGCTCCTATCAACTCTGAACGCGCGTCAATATGAGTGCAGGCGTCCTCCTCCTCCTCAGCATCCCCGACACACTGCCGCGGAAAGGAAACATGAGGTGATGCAGACTTGACTTCTTTGAGTATGTGGATGCGTATGTTGTTTGCTCAACTGAGAGTA
Organism: Sinocyclocheilus anophthalmus; assembly: GCA_018155175.1. Classification (NCBI taxonomy): domain Eukaryota; kingdom Metazoa; phylum Chordata; class Actinopteri; order Cypriniformes; family Cyprinidae; genus Sinocyclocheilus; species Sinocyclocheilus anophthalmus. The sequence continues at coordinate 120,898 of JADLZN010006315.1, forward strand.
AGTTCCTGTCGCGTGCCCAATGCTTTCATGCATGTATTCGCATATTTTAGCGACAGGATTAGAGCAGCTGGAATGAGATGCTGAGAGGTCGCACTCTGAAGAATGGACTGTTTATGTATCGTTAGCACAAAGGTAAGGCATCTATGTATGTGTTTGCAATGTTCTCCATGTTGTTTGTCCATAGTATGTTTAATATACAGATCATTATGATTATACATTGAACAAAATTTAGATGGGCAAATGTGCAACTTTAATCTTTGGTTTCAGAACTATCGCTAGGAGATTCAAATGAGCATTCACAAAGTTTGTTTACTATCTGTCTGTCTGTCTGTAAACATTTGACTTAATAGTATTAAACCTCTTAATTACTAACCCTGTATGATTACTTTGATAAGAAATAATGCCGCAAAAGGTCATCACACTGTGCAGTGTGCACTGATTAGGCTGTTATTTAGTTAGAAAGTGGTATTTGAGCTTAATTGTTGAATATTTAGGAGGTGTCGGTATAGGAAAGAGTTACACAACCACATTTTATAACCAACTGACTCCCTTAAGATTTCAGGGGCTCAAAGGAATTGAATCGAAAGAGGTTGATACGTGCTGTGAACAAAGGAGCAGTCAACAACTAGTTGTCCATCACATCTTTAATCTGCATATTTGCAGATCTTTGCTGTCAATCACTTGTGTTAGGACTGTCAGCCTCTTTCAGATTAAGAAAAATGGCAAACCTAACAGTCAAGTTTATTAAATTTAAATGAGTTCATTTTACTCAAATATTACTGAAACTTCTTTGCACTTGATAGATATGTGAACTCCGTAACTGATTATATTGAGAAGAACTCAAATGGAATACATTACAGCAGATTTATAGCTCCCAGCATGCTTTGCTTGAGATTAAATGGGAGTGTAAATGTTGAAATGTTATTTTATTTGTTTTTTGCACACGATTAATATAAGGGGAGATCTGTTAGTGTTGTTTGTTGTTATGTTGGGTTTTATGTCTATGTTATGTTATGAGTTTTGGGTGAATACCATTCTGCGTAGAGCCTTTGGTTAATGGGATAGTTCACCCAAAAATGAAAATGTGATGTTTATCTGCTTACTCCCAGGGCATCCAAGATGTAGGTTGCGGTCTGTCTTATAATGGAAGTGGATGGGAATCACGGCTTTGAGAGTAAAAAAAAAAACATACACAAACAAAATCAAATTAAACCCTGCAGCTCGTGACGATACATTGACGTGTAAAGACACGAAACGATCGGTCTGTGCAAGAAACTGAACAGTGTTTATATCGTTTTTTTTTACCTCTGATGCACTGCAGTGTCTGAACTGTCCTGAGCGCGTCCTCGACAGCCAGCGCAGGAGGTCTCTTCTTCTTGCTTTTCGGCGGATCGCTGACTTATAAGTGCATTACCGCCACCTATCTCTCAAATGGACCATTGACAATCTCAATTAGGCGTGTCAGTGGTCCATTTGAGAGATAGGTGGCGGTAATGCACTTCTAAGTCTGCGATCCGCCGTAAAGCAATAAGAAGAAGATGATGCATCAGGCGCCGGCTGTCCAGGACGCGCTCAGTACAGTTCAGACATTGCAGTGCATCAGAGGTAAAAAAACAAAACAAATCAATGTATCGTCACGAGCCGCAGGGTTTAAATTTGGTTTTGTTTGTGTATGTTTTTTTGTTGTTTTATTGTATGTTTTAGCCGTGATAACCATTCAGCTCCATTATAAGACTGACAGACTGCAATGGTTTTAGTTAAAAATCTTTGTTTGTGTTCTACTGAAGAAACAAAGTCACCTACATCTTTGATGCCCTGGGGGTAAGCAGATAAACATCAAATTTTCATTTTTGGGTGAACCATCCCTTTAAGTCGAGCATGTTAAGACTACCTTTATATTACTTGGCGAGTAGTATTGGTACTTGCTGATGCAGTCTCTTGTTATATTAGCACATGTGTGCTTTAGCCTGATTAATAGCTAGCATCTGCTATCGAGTAGTGACGAGTCAGTGTTATAAAATTAAGATGTTAGAGTTTAGTTTCAGTTATAAAAAATAATTGAGTGGAGGTTAATTGCATTTTAGGAAATATTCTTTGTGATGAATGATATAAGTTCACAGTACTCATAACTATTGGTTTCTACACTTAATTGAATTGAGGCAACCGGTTTCCTCAATTAAAACAAGTTGGGTTTTACAGTGTAGTATGGTTTGTGAGAGGATCAAAACTCTTCTTGAGTGACCATGAGGAGGAACTGGGAAAAAATTAAACCGTATTTGTTGGCTGCACATCTGAGAGCATGAAATCATCAGGAGCTGCCTGACACTTTGGAATAGAAATTAGAATAATAAAAAAGTGAATCATTAAAGATGCAGGCTTTACTCAAGGCTAATGTGAGTTCATAATGGGAATCATCTTCAGTTACCTGTTGATACAGACATTATTTAGTGCGTTTCTGTGTGCTGCTGTATAGAAACATTTCTTTCTGTCAACTTATTTATATAAACAATATTTAAGGATGAATGGCTCTCATTTCAGTCTGGCACAAATGTGTGTCACTAGAACTGTGATGATTAGATTCATTCCAGGGTGTTCTTACCTTAATGTGATCAGAGTACCCGGGTGAAATTTGTAAAAGGTGTTTAAAATGTAAAGTCGTTTATCATTCAATGCTGATTATGATCACTCATCACCATAACAGAATGCTGAAGTGTTTTCAAGACCCAGCCATCTGGAAGTACTGAAAGAAATTGGCATACTGAGATCATAGTCTACTGATTTGATCCATTATCAGAATTTATTTAACTGTGTTTAAGCGCACACCTGCTTCAAAGAGTCCTCTCAACAGTTATTTTCGCAGGTTTGCACATAAAGAGGGCGCTTGCTGAATGCGGAGCACTTGCAGTGTCTGAACACTTACAGGCATGCACTTGAAATATGCTAAAATTATGGTTATATAATCTGTGGTGCTTTAAAGATGCATTTTCTACAGGGAGTGCATTATATTTGTCTGTAGAGAGTTCCTTTCTAGATTAATCTTGACATTTAAAATTCAGTGCTTCAATGCTTGCACATGCATATTGTTTTAACAAGAATGTCATACGTTGTTTAGTGTAAGTGTTTTTAGTATTTAACTCTTCCCCCTTTTATTGGTTTGCTTTTTACTGAGTGGTTTGCTCTTTTCGAGAGCCTCTCTTTGAAGAACATAAGCATGGTTTGCAGAGAGCAGCACACTGTCAGTTTTATGTGACTGGTGGATGTGACTAAACTTAAAATATGTTTTCAAGTGCCCCTGATTTCAACCATAGAAAGCTAGTCAATTAGCCTGTCTTCTTTTCAGGTGTTGAATTCTGACTATTTAAAGGGGCAATCATTTATACCTACTTGTCATAATTTCCCCCCTGAAGCCAATTCATAATGTAAGGGGTCTTGCACCGAAACATTTTGTTCTATGTGACCAGTGTTCTTCCTCCTCTTTAACTGAAACATTAGGTACTTGATTTTCTGTTATAAAGCAGCTATTCAGTGTGGAGCTAGATAATGATAAAATATTTTTATTAGTGGGGAAAAATGTTATTTCATTAAAGTGATAGTTTGGTTTGTAGAGATCAAAGCTTGATAGCTCAGGACTGTTTTGATTATCATTACCCTATAAGGTATTTTAAGAGAGATTGTTGTGAATAAAATAGTTTATCCAAAAATAAAGAGTCTTATTACTTACCTTATTTTGTTTCTTATTCATATGACTTCCAAAAAGAGATGTAGGCAGAATGCCATTCAGTTACTTTTTCATCTAGCTAATTAAATGGTGAATGAGAGAGTTTCTCTGTCATCTCTTTTTGTGTGCCAAATATATTTAGTTGTATAAATTAATTGTATAATAATTGTAATTACATATGATTTTCAAAAGATGAAGTGATTACCTTTATTTATTTGTTAGAATATGTATAACTCAATATTTTAACTAATTGCAAAAGCTGAAAACAGTCCATTTATGATTACTCAGTGGGATAATCGTGCGATTGTCAGCGTTATAATAATCGTTAGATTAATCGATTATCAAAATAATCGTTTGTTGCAGCCCTATCAAAAAGTCCATATTATTCGACCACTAGCTAGCTCTAAGAGATTTTCGTTGAACACTACAAAGCGTGCGCATGGGTGGTCCGGGAAGGGAGTTTACAGTTAGAGTATGTTTATATAGTAAATCAAACTTGTCATTATCACCTCCTTCGATTCATAACTTAGTAAATCAACCTGTTTTTAACAAACTACTACTATTCTATTTTTAGTTAATGTGTTTACTGGACAGATTCCTGCAATAGTTGTAACCTGCACAGATGTAATCATTACGGATAACCATCAGAGCTCAGCTCACCATATCCTGGGATTGTGGATTTTGAGAGTTTCTCTCTCAGGGCTCTGGCTGGGTTCATTTGAGTTCTCTTGCAGGTTTGTGTGCAGCAGATGTGCTCTGAATTTTTCTCTACCACCATAGCAGCAAAAACTTGCTGTTAGCACTTAACTTTTTGGAACGTTTATTAACTTTTATCTTATGTGTGTTCAGAAGGCCCAGAGATGTTCTTATATTCTTGGAGGTCCTCCATAGCTACTTAATGGGTCTTTAGAGGTCTGTTGACAAAAAGCTTGTCTTAACTTGTATATTACACATTTGGAATAATTAAACACAACTTTTTGATACAAATTAATTGCACGTAATGAAATTACAGTTTATGAGGTAAATATTTTATTATTTTGCCAAGAAGGTTTTTTTTTATTTTTATGTTTTTTTTTATTTTTATTTTTTTGAGTAGAGTAAATGTTTCCTTGGCTTACCTTTTAAGCTTTAAGTAGCTTAGCATTTATCCCTTAATTGTCTTTGGAAGAGCCTATTTTTGACTGCAAGAGAATTTGATCTTTGTCTTGGTCAGCTGAAATACACTTGAGTAGATCCTACAAGAATAAGCTGTAGAAGTGTTAATGAGCATTTGAATTACTCGAGGTCATTGCGTGGTGTCATTCTGTGAAGACTGGAGAGGACGACCCAGGCTAAATGGAGGATTCAGATGAGGGACTGAATGTAAAGTATCTTGCTTTTAAAATTGCTCATGTGTCATGCTGGGTTATTTCTGTCTTTGAGTGCCATTTATAGAGAGAAATATTGCTTGGTTATCCTGTTTTCTATATTAGTTTGGTCCATGTAAATGTGGGTGCTGTTTCTATGGCATATTACAATTATATGCATATGAAACGAAAATATTTAAAGCCTCTTTGGACATTTCATATTTGTCAGGAACTATTTTTGGTTATACAGTGTAATAATGGACTATGAATGCGGGTCAAAAGTGTATATTATAATGATTTCTAAGGATCAGTGATACTGACAGCTGAAGTAATGCAAATCTTGTTGTTAAGAATTGTCTTATTAACCAGATTTGTCTACCTATAAATTAAAAATGGCAGAGTAGGAATATTTTAGTGATATTTCACGAGATTTGGGTGAGTGACACCATGAAGAGGAAGTGATGTCGCCGTTTCTTCCAGTTTGAAGCTGTGTTTCTCTTTCTTCTGAATGTAGGTCTCGTTAGAAGTATGATAAAAGGTTTTACACGAGTCCTGCCTCTCACAACCTTTTTGTTTCTACAGGGAAAATATAGCTGACATTCTTATATTATGTATTTGCATTTCAAACAATCAAGTTATTTAAATGTTAAAGATTGTCCTCTTTTCATAGTTAATGCTAATTTCTGTTAGAATAATTAAATCAAGTGACAGTTTGACAATAGTTTGTTGTAGTTGAACAACTGTCGCTATACAGCACCGTTTGGTTGTACTGCTGTGTTGATGTCAGCAGGGATCGCAGAGGTCAACGAGGTGAGATACGTGTGTCGGCGTCTAGAGCTGCTGGGGTGACAGCAGGTGGGAGCTGTCGGACGCTGTGGCCGAGTTCTGCACTCGCACTTCCACGCTTACTGAGTCACTTCCCATTCACTTACTTAATGCCCCCACATGCACACTTTAGTGCTGGACACTGTAGCTAATGCATTATATCGCGTTTTCATAATTTTGTTTATTTTTACTTTTTATAAGATACATCTTAATATATGCGATTTGTCTGTGCAGTGTTTTGACAGCCCTAGTCTTTGCCTTCTGACTTCATCTCGCTCTTTAGACTATGCGCGGTACTCTGTGTCCCCATTCTGGCTCTCTCTTTCTTTCAGTCTGTGTCTCATATGTACACTGTGGTGAGCTTGCCGAGTGGGTGACGCCTGTGGGGAGATCCAGTCTGGTGCAGTGAGACCTCCATCATGCTGTTGGCTGTCTGTTTGAATTTGGAGCGAGGAAACACTCCAGTGTTGCTATTGTGTTCCTACAAAAAAATCACAAAAATATTGGATGTACAGAGATGATCAAACACTTCACCATAAAACCTCAGGCTGTTAGACGCAAGCTGCATCTTAGTTTGTTAGCTTAGCCTAAACCTTACACTAAATGAGAACAGCTTTATTAGGAACTTGGATGTAAAACGAAGTATGTGAGCTCAGAGTAGGAGAGAAGAAGACAAGTGAAAAGAAAAGAAAGCTGTTTTAAAGACACGCCACGTCTTTAAAATTCAAATACTTTATTTTCTATGAGTATAGGCACACCGGCGGTGCCCAGCTACGTTGTGTTATACTTGTAAGAATTGTTCTAGACATGCCGATGTCAAATTTGATGCTACAGCACAGCAGGTCTTCTTCGTTTTCTCTGATGTACTAACTCTGCAGCAGCACTTCTTCTTCGTCGTCTCGTCTGATGCACTCTCTCAACCAAGCGTTCGAACCACAACCTCGCCCCTCACCACCCCCAACCATTCGAATTTCTGTAGACGGGAATTATTTTTAATGATATTCCAATGAGCCGCTTTGTGATATCACAAAGCCCGGAAAACAAACGCTGTAGTCCAAACGAGCCGTTCGTTTTTAGTTCTTGAAAAGGGATTTTTAAAAAACTAAATATCTCCCTTTGGAGTGGACTTTGAGATTTTAACTTTTTAGATCTTTTTTAAGAAAGTGAAAAAGCATAATAAGACCCCTTTAAAAAGTTGTATTTTTGTTTTCCACCGCATTGTGGCTCTCTGTCTGAAACACTTTCTTTAAGACTCTTTAGAAAAAATACCCATGTGATTATGATTGACTAATAATCTCTCATTTTATCATCTCACTGCTCATCGTATATATGATAATTTAGGATGAATGTTTCTATCACAATTAATATACTGTGTGTGTGTGTGGTGGGTAGCATATAATATATATATAGTATATATATATATAAATGGTAGTACAGGATATTTTTTAGAACACTCTTATGGTGAAAAAGATTCTTCATGTCAGACCCATTAACCCCTAAATGCATGAATGTTTCGCCAATCATTATTAGATTTTCGGGTCTTTAGCAACCCGGACTAATATATCCAGCACGGATGGATCTCCAACTGCTGCAATAGCAAAAAAGTCTCTTGATATTTTAAGAACAATTACAGAAGAATAAAATAAACCATATTACGTTACCTTTTGAAACTTAAAAGGGTTCAATTTGAGCAGAGGATTTTACCATCGCTGTCATCCTTAGAGCGCACTTCCACAGTACATTCATAATCTGGCTCATATTCGCGATCTCAACCATAATCTCAAAACATTTTCAGTGACTTCAAAATACATATTTTGATCGCTGCCAGCTTATTCACTACATCCTCCATCAAATGACAGTGACATTTATATTTCATTGAAACGTCACGTCATCATTGTGTATCAAACAGTGCCACCTTGAGGAAAAAAGATGCATTGCACATATTGAGTCATCAGATATGTAAATATAGTTGTGCAGGAAAAAATACTTACAGATTTACATACCTCAGGTCTCCAGCAACCCTATACACTTTTTACAAAAAAAAAGTATCAGAAAACTGCCATTCTTTTATATTTTACTATTTTTTTCCTGTTATATTGTTTATAATTAATAGATTGAGGAATAATAAGAAATAGGGCTGTCAAAAAAAAATTTGAATTTCGAATATTCATCGAATAAAAAAAAAAAACACCATTCGAATGCAAAAACACATTCGAATTGAAAGTCTGTGTCAGCCGTCAGGCAGCCCTATCAGTGGCGCATGAGATGCGATGACCATGTATGTGTCATTGATTGCATTTGAATGCTTTTGTTAGCCTATCCAGTTGAACCCACTAGATGCGGCGCTGCTACGCTGTTCATCCATATATTGCAGAAAACGAGAGCATCAGTGTGGAGAAAATGTTGTTTACGTCAAAACTGAAACCAAGCCGTTCACACAGAACGCATATTTATCACATTTTCTAGAGGGACATCTATATCAGCGTTGCACTCGCGTCTCGCGGAGAGCGACATGTTTAGAAAGCCATGTAAAATTAATGCAAGTTCAACTTTTAAAAAACATGTTTAAAGACGTTATGGCGGTTTTCCCCCATCCCACTCTATCTCATGTTTTTAAATGAAGAAAGTAGGCTACTCTTTGTGATTGGTTTTCGGTCCTTTGTATTAAACTATACATGCATGCATGGTGCTGTTTTTTTTCTAATTGTTTAAGCAACTTTATTAATTATATATGGTTTATAAACATTATTTTAAATATTATGCACTTTTTTTCAAAGATTTAAGGGGGGTGGTTTTTCTTATTTGATTACGCTTGGAAGAAACGTGCATACTATTTTGCTCGATGCACCCTCTTGTGGCCTCAGGAGAGAAGCCAAAATCTTTTTTCCCCCTAACTGAAATTATGCCGTTTGAATTCGATTATATTTCGAATTTTGATAATATTTAAGTAGAAAATTCGAATTTAGTTTTTCAGTCATTTTGACAGCCCTACTAAGAAAGTTGATGTCTAACTTAAAAAAATGAAGGAGGGAGAGGGTAGAGAATGATGTCCCGGGTCGCTAAAGACCAGAGGTATGTATTTAAGGGTTAAATGTTAAAGTGGGGCTTGGCACAATCAGTCAGGTTCTATTACACTTAAGGCAAGAACAAGTCATGTCCAGATGAAACTCGTACTTGGCTAGTGTAGAGAGAAAGAAAAAAGACACAGACCAGTGTAGTCTGTGTTGTGCTGTAGCTGCACTCTTATAGTTTGACTCCAGTGGAGTTGACAGGGTAGCACAGGCAATCTAATGAGACACCTGCGGTGGAGCTGGAGGCGGCCGCCCACCCCTGAGTGTGACCCTGCTGGTCTGAGAGGAATAAATTACCTGTCAGTGTATGAGTATGTTGAGTAAGACTGTCAGCTTGTTTTTTTTTGCTGCTGGCCATTGTGCATTGCATATTTTAAGCATCACCACAGTCCTTTAAGTCACTCACAGGGGACTTCAAAAAAAAATTCTACTGAAATCCAGATGCACAGAGGTGATATACTGTGCCAAAATTGATTTACATTACTGAAAATGTGAGTACCTGATACACAGCACAGGTAATTTTCCATCACACACTATGAGGCTTATAGTCTATAATTTGCAATTGCGTGTTATAAAGTCAGAATTGCGTGATACAAACTCGCAATTCTGATTTTTTTTCTAAGAATTGCGTTCTTCAATTCAAAGAACTCAATTGCGAGTTTATATCACACAATTCAGACTTTATTTCTCAGAATTGCGAGTTTATATCTCACAATTATGACTTTTTAACTCGCAATCGCGAGTTCTTTGAATTGAAGTACGCAATTCTTAGAAAAAAATCTGAATTGCGAGTTTGTATCACGCAATTATGAGATAAAAAGTCGCAATTACCTTTTTTTATTCAGTGGCGGAAACGGGCTTCCATACATAAGACTTCATTAACATGCATTTTTTTTTAATCGTCCCACCCCCAATCATTTGAATGGTAGTGTACCTTAGAATATTGACTGGCCCATTATGAATTATTTTTTGTGTTATAGCTTGGTCACTGAGATGCCAGGGTCTACTTGGAGTTATAAAGCAGAGATTCATCTCTGTGTCCTTTTTGCTCAACCAGGTCAGGCTACACACATCCCTGCGGGGATCTCCAGTCCAGATGCTCTGGTTTCCTTTGAGTCAGTGAGTAATACACCCAGCCAGGGCACTGATTCTGGCAGGAGAAGCATTATGTGCAGCCATTCAGATTTTATTTTGCAGCCCTCACATCTGTAGATGAAATGAACAGTCATTGACACATTAAAGTTCTTTATTCTTTATTACCTCATTTTTTAGCTTTAAGACAAAGTGTCAAGTGTTCAGCTTCTATTCCATTCTGTTTCCTTCTGTTCCTCTTCATCCAGTTGTTTTTAACATAATGTCTGATCAGAGTGCAGTGCAGGGTTATTATTTGTTAACCAAAATTAAATATAATCAAACCATAAAAAATTATTACTTGAAATAAAATAAACATTAGTTGAAATAAAATATAACAAACATTTTATTTCAGCTAGTTGCCAAGGCAACATTTCACTAAAGTACTAAATAAACTGAAACTACAGCTAAAAAAATATATATATATTATCTATATATAGATTATATATATATATATATATATATAATCTACACCACACAGTGGGGCAAAAAATATTTAGTCACGCCCCAATTGCGGCAGTATACCACTTAAAAATATGAGAGAGGCCTGTAATTTTCATAATAGGTATACCGCAAATATGAGAGACAAAATGAGAAAAAAAAATCCAGAATCACATTGTAGGATTTTTAAAGAAGTAATTGGTAAATTCCTCGGTAAAATAAGGATTTGGTCACTACAAAACAAGCAAGATTTCTGGCTCTCACAGACCTGTAACGTCTTCTTTAAGAGGCTCCTCTGTCCTACACTCGTTACCTGTATTAATGGCATCTGTATGAACTTGTTATCAGTTAAAAGACATCTGTCAACAACCTCAAACAGTCACACTCCAAACTCCTCCATGGCCAAGACCAAAGAGCGGTCAAAGGACACCAGAAACAAAATTGAAAACCTGCACCAGGCTGGGAAGACTGAAACTGCAATAGGTAAGCAGCTTGGTGAAACTTTTACACGTCTCTGCACTGGTACGGTTAAGTTCGTATCAGTTACAAAATAGTATACTTGCCTATAGCCCTTAATGGGTAGCTCAGCGTACCAAACTAGTCTTCTAACAGCACAATCATCACGCTCCTAAGGTGCCCAACAATTCGGGATTTGGTAGTACCTAGGATATCAAGTCCACTAAAGGAGGTAGAGCTTTTTCGCATTTGGCTCCCAAACTCTGGAATAGCCTTCCTGATACCGTTCGGGGTTCAGACACACTCTCTCTGTTTAAATCTAGATTAAAGACACATCTCTTTGGCCAAGCATTCAAATAATGCATCTCATAATCTTTTACTGCAGTCATAATCTTTTACTGCAGTTATATCTAATCAAATGTACATTATTATTCGTTAGTTTGGGTTAAACAAATAATTTTTGCTTGGTTGGAACAGCAGCTACGCTAATTATGTTTGTATTTGTTTCTCTGTCTTTTGCCACGGGATTAACATCCCGTGGTAACTAGGATTTACACAAGCTTCAGTCTGGATCCAGAACATCTGAGAAGAGATGATGCAACCCCTCAGAGGACCTCAGATGATGCCAACCCTGAAACCACATACAGGACTACCAAATTTTGCTATAAGTTTGAATGCAACATATAATAATTGCTGTTAATAATGTTCATCGTCTGTTTTATTAAGTCTTATATTGATTTTTCCGTACTGCTGGTTGTCTGGTCAGAGGAGAACTGGCCCCCCGACTGAGCCTGGTTTCTCCCAAGGTTTTTTCTCCATTCTGTCACCGATGGAGTTTTGGTTCCTTGCCGCTGTCGCCTCTGGCTTGCTTTAGTTGGGGACCTTTTTTCCAGCGTTATCGTTGACATGATTGCAAAGATATTATTTAAACTGAGCTGGATGTTGACATCACTGAATTCAATGATGAACTGTCTTTAACTGAAAAATGAGTGTTTACTATTGTCATTTTGCATTATTGACACTATTTTCCTAATTAATGCTGTTCAGTTGCTTTGTCACAATCTGTATTGTTAAAAGCGCTATATAAATAAAGGTGACTTGACTTGACTTGACTTGGTGTGAAGAAATCAACTGTGGGAGCAATTATTAGAAAATGGAAGACATACAAGACCACTGATAATCTCCCGCGATCTGGGGCTCCACGCAAGATCTCACCCCGCGGGGTCAAAATGATCACAAGAACTGTGAGCAAAAATCCAGAACCACACGGGGGGACCTAGTGAATGACTGCTGAGAGCTGGGACCAAAGTAAAAAAGGCTACCATCAGTAACACACTGCACCGCCAGGGACTCAAATCCTGCAGGGCCAGACGTGTCCCCCTGCTTAAGCCAGTACATGGCCAGGCCCGTCTGAAGTTTGCTAGAGAGCATGTGGATGATCCAGAAGAGGATTGGGAGAATGCAATATGGTCAGATGAAACCAAAATAGAACTTTTTGTAAAAACTCAACTTGTCTACAAAGATGTAGTTGTTGGCAGTGAGAACGTTGATTTCTATAATGATCACACAGAAACAATCCGCCGCTGATTTTCGTTTCAAGACTAGCGAGTTGCCTCCAGGTCACTCCTTTGCCGTTTCCTTTTGTGACCAGCCCCACCATTTTTTGGGCTATCTTTGGTGTGTCCTTACCTTAACACATTATGACCTCCGTTTCGGACTGCCGGGCTGTTTTCTGACAATAGGTACCGTTGCTAAGCGACCGCATCGTTGCTAAACCATCCCCACAGACCATGATATGGGGCCAGTATCGTTGACACTTTGTATTTTGAGTGAAAACCTCCTTCCATCGGCAAGGGCATTGAAGATGAAACGTTGCTGGGTTTTTCAGCATGACAATGATCCCAAACACGCCGCCCGGGCAATGAAGGAGTGGCTTAGTAAGAAGCATTTCAAGGTCCTGGAGTGGCCTAGCAGTCTCCAGATCTCAACCCCATAGAAAAACTTTGGAGGGAGATGAAAATCCGTGTTGCCAAGCGACAGCCCCAAAACATTACTGCTATAGAGGAGATCTGCATGGAGGAATGGCCCAAAATACCAGCAACAGTGTGTGAACACCTTGTGAAGACTTACAGAAAACGTTTTGACCTCTGTCATTGCCAACAAAGGTATATAACAAAGTATTGAGATGAAATTTTATTATTGACCAAATATTATTTTCCACCATAATTTGCAAATAGATTCTTTAAAAATCCTACAATGTGATATTCTGCATTTTTTTTTCTCATTTTGTCTCTCATAGGTGAGGTATACCTATGATGAAAATTACAGGCCCTCTATCTTTTTAAGTGGAGAGAACTTGCACAATGGTGCTGACTAAATACTTTTTTTCCCCACTGTAATATATATATCTATATATATATATATATATATATATATATTAACAAAAAATACATATTGCAAAAACTTTTAACTAAAATTAAAATGAAAACAAAATATAAAAAAAAAAAATTAACAAAAACACAACACCGTTTTCAACTACAAATGGAAAACTTTTTAAATTTGTTTTGGCTGTTCATTTACATGACTATGGCGTTTTGGGGGCCTGAAAAAGGAAAAGTGCAAATTTTTGAAAACGATACCGTTATCGTTGCCATGTAAACTATAAAAATGTGAATTTGTAAAAACGGACATCATGCTCATACATATTACATGTTCAGTCTATAGGAGTGTGTATGTGCACAGGTAAAGTGACATCACCAACTACTGGCCTGGCATGCATAATATAGTGTTTTTAGTTGTTTTCGCAGAGCCGTGTGAACAGATTGCTTTGACAAAGTTGTCATCTGTACAAAATTGCACAGGAAAAACATTTCCGTTTTTAGTACAGTCATTGTCATGTAAATGCATCCTAAAATAACACTGGTGCGGTGGATGCTAAATCAGTCTCATAAAAGAGCTTTAAAAACAACAAGTGGTTCAGACAGTGCGCTGACTAGTCAATTATGAAAATTTGTAGATTTGCACATCCCTTCTTGGAAATTCCTATGCCTAGACAAACCCAAATCCCTCACTCAACTGCCTATCTTGTTTGTAGCTCTATCTGTCCTGTGATTTACTGTGAGTTATTGCAGTCTTATTGTCAGCAGCTCCATGGCCTCTGTGTCACATGTCACAGCTGGGCATGTTTCCCTGGGTCTTGCCCAGCTTGGGTTTTTTTTTAATTAATTTTTTTTTTTTTCAGCTCTGCAACTAGTTCGGCTGTAAAGAAACCATTCATCATCACTTTGATATGTCTTAAGCGTTTGTTGTATTGAGGATGAGGAATTTGTTAATAATCAGGAGGGTTCATATATTATTCATATAGTAAACCGATTATGAATACCTATTTTGAGATTCAAAGTACATTTAATAAAGGGACCGTTCAAATCGAGCATGTAGTCATGACAGTCAGAATCTAGTTTTTAGGGCAAACTGTTTTTCAGAAGGTGAGATGAAATGTTACTTCCTCTTAAACATGACATATTAACAGCTCACTGCTGCTGCTTTGGTAAGTGTGAAAATATGAGTAGCTTAATCCATATTTAGTAGAGGAGACAGAATGATCTTTATTAGTTAAAACAGTTTCAGGACATCAGTGGTTTATAACTAGGTTTAACCATAAGGATTTTTTTTCTTTTACTGGCTCAGTGGGACTGTGCCCCATGTAGTTCAGATTTGCACTTGCCTTGCCAACATTTGCACTTTCACATTTTCAAAAAAACAAAACAAAAAAAATATATATTACAATATTTGTACAAATAAAATATATATTCTTTATTTAATTAAAATAAATGGAATAAAAATACGTAAGTTAAATAATTAAAAATCACCAGTCGTTCATGCAATTTCAACATCCTCATCTGTTAATTAGCTGTAAAAAAAAAACAAGCTTGGTGATGCATTTAAATATACAAAATTCACAGCAGCAATGTTCAATACATCACTTAAAATTAGTGTTTAACCCTTAGAAGGCATTAAAGAATGCAGCACTGGCTGAAACTCTCACACTGGCTCTTGGCCATCAGGCCATCCTGTGTTGAGGGTATTTAAGAAATGCTTGTGGTCTGCCTAAAAACCTAAATGTGTGAGAATAGTGTAGTGTAATATGTAGTGCTGCATTTTTTTTTTTAACATTTATTCTCCTCATAAGGAGATGCATTTGGGACACCAGCTTTCTAATTCTTTTTTTCCATACAGTTTGAGGTCATCTCCACACCACATTATAAGGGGATTCAGTATTTATTTTAGTCATCTGAAGCAGCTCTATTTAAAGGAGTTTCCTTTGTCAGTTCCCCCTGGATTTGTAAACTTTGATTATAGGCCCATTACATTGTGGCTTCAGTAAAACTATAAATGATGTTCAGCTGCATTTCTTACAGATTTTTAGAATTTATGAATATAATCTTTTATATAATCTCAGTAGTATGTCAAAGTGAATATGTAATCTTTAGGCCTTGTATCACCCTAAATTGGTTACTTTTAATGACCAGCTGATTGTATATTATCCAACTTAATACACTGTTACTAACTAAGTAACTAACTGAATGAATGAATGAACGAACGAACGCATGCATGCATGCATGAATGCAATGAATGACTGAATGCATTGATAATGCATTGAATAAATGCATGAATAATGCATTGAATAAATGCATGAATAATGCATTGAATGAATGCATGACTAACTGAATGAATGCATGTATAATACAATGAATGAATGCATGGCTAACTGAATTAATGCGCGAGTAACACGAATGAATGAATGAACAAATAACTTACCAATTAATAATTGAATGAATAAATAAATGAATGATTGATTGAATGAATGGACATACTGATTTTGAGTTAAAATAATTTTTTTTCTGTATTAGGCTATTTATTTATTTCATTTTTGAAAGAAGAATCTGTGCAATGATATGACAATAAACTAGCACGGCTGGGAAATCGGCTGCGTGGGGTCATTTATGCAATTTAGTGGCCATACATTCGGAGCAGATATGGGTATCCCTGCAGCACGTGTTCTGTCCGCAGTTCATGCAATGTCAATGTCTGTGTTTGAAGTGAGCGTGATTACAGAACGGTGAGGTGTCTCTGCCTGCTGAGAGCTCATATCTGTGGGCTCAACTGATGGAGTGGTGTCAGCGTGATTTTGCTCTGTGTGGGAGGCAGGAAGGGCTGGAGGTGATGTGAAGGAGCCATGAGTCAGTTTGAGCTTTCATAGGTCACCACCTGCAAGCCATACAATCCCTTCATGTTTACAGACAGAGAAAGTGCCATTTCAGAGGTAAGGGATGTATAAAGGTATTGATATTGGAATCATGAATTCAGAACAAAATAAAACAATCAAGGGATCACATTCATGAAAATCTTCTTCAGAAAGAAGAAATTTCCTAAGATAACTTAAGAAGTTCCTAAGTGCAAATCTTGAAAAATTCTCAAATATTTTCTTAATGGTGAATTTTTTTTTTGTCTAAATCACTGATCTATAATAGAGAACTGGATTGCTCATGACGTCATAAAAGTGAAGCCACCGCACTTTTTTATATTTGTATATATTTGTATATTTGTATTCCCATACATTCTATTGAATGAATAGGAAATCATACAGTTTTAATGATAAAACATCACCTAACATGTAGGGTTGGGTATCGTTTGGGTTTTTTCCGATACCAGTGCCAAATCGATACTTTTAAAACGGTGCCGGTACCGGATACTTAATTTATTTATTTTTTACTCAAAATAGGATGGATTGGCCATTATTGAGCGCTATAAACACATTCATACTGGACGCCAGAGGGCGCCCTCGCGCAGAAACTCCACATATGCATCACAGAAGGAATAGAACTCAGGAAATCCCTAATATGGACAAAGGCATTGCTATCCCTGTAACAGAGTAAACGGAAGATAAAAACGTTTAGAATGATAAAACAAAGACAATAAACACTCGACTGCAACAATATAGTTTATCTGTTATTCAAGCCATCTCTGGTATTTTTATAATAATTAAGTATATTTATAATCCTGCTAATCGCAGTCTTTTTAACATATGTTTACAGTATAGAATATATTTTCTGCCTCCTTCTGTGACAAGAAGCCACATCAGATCACAAAAGGAAGCAATTGCGGAGTAAAAACGTTATAGTGTTCTCTTTTGTTGGACAACAGGTTTAGAACGCTTCTCATCAGAGATCAAAACAAAACAACGGTCACTAATTAGAAGTACAAAATGAGGATTTGTAAAGAAGAATGTTGGAGGATTTCGATATAAGCCAAGAGGAGACTGGTTTATCTTTGTTAAAGTAAGGAAACTTTGCTCCTGTTAACAAACGGTGGTTTTCACGAGACTCACTTGCGCATGTGCAGCACTGACCTCATATGTCATCCGCCCAGATCTGCTTCCAGTGTACAACAGTGAGCGCAAGCTAGATTAAAGTGATTATTACGTTTTGAATATGGATATTTTTCTTACAAAAATGCATCGATTCGCTACACGAGGCCTTTGTTCACCCACCTGAGCCGTGTGAGAATTTTTTTTTTATTTTTATGGATGGGAGCATTTATTAAATGCTTTGGAGGATATGCAACACCAGCTGGTTCATTGAAACCTTTGAAAGATCAACGAAAATTTTTATACTCCGAGGATTCGGTCTGAAAGAAGAAGTCATATTACACCTAGGATACTTGAGGATGATAATTTATGGGCTAATTTTCATTTTGGTGAACATACACTTATCTTAAAAACTAATCGTGTGACTGATATGCTTCAAATCGGGTGATTTAGGTCAGTGTTTTGGCTGTCAGTCAATGATGCTCTCTGCGGTAGGGAATAGTAAGATGGCGGCTCCAACATTTCCGGTGGCTTCACTGCCTGACAGCAGTTTAGAACACAATGAGTGATCCAGTCATTATATAGATCAGTGGTCTAAATACATTCTCTTAACCCAGTTTACTGTGCCTTTTATGGTTTTATCTCCCTCAAAAGTGTAAGCATCGAGCCTCCCAACGTTTAGATCGGTTTGCTCAGATCCGTCAAACTCTTTCCAGCTCAACCTATAGCGAGAGTTTGGGGTGTGGCTACTGCCAGAAGGCTGAACCAGAGGGTGTTTAGCCGGCATGGGACCACATCATGATCCTTAATCATTAATTGTGCTTAATCATGACCAATCAATGTTTGTTGCTGATTATTGCTGTCGCTTCAGAGAATTCATGCACATCTCTAGTCTTAATGAAAATTTTTTAATTTTTTTTTTTTATGTGATAAACTAGAGGTCGACCGATTGATCGGCCGATTTTTGGCATTTTTTTAATTAATCGGCATCGGCCAATTGTGCTGCAAATTAGGCCGGTTTCTAGGCAGGCACATCTGTGGGCAGCTAAGCGTTGTTGCGGAACGCTGGAGAATCTCTCTCTGGCTGTGTGAGAGACGGAGCAACTCACACTCTACAGCCTCTTCTTGTTCACACAGCTTCAGCTAATGATTGCAGGGCAAAACAGACCGTTTTTCTTTCCTGTAATGCCTGCTAAAGTAGTGTTTGTGAGTGCAGTGCTTATTTGATTACAGCCTTTACCGGGGAAACCGCTATATCTACGCTCCAACAGCGCCTCCTGCTGGCGAAGAATGACTTTGCATTTGCAAGTCTGTAGGAAACACTGATGTGTCAGCAAACATAAACAAAAAGCATGCTTCAGAACTGTTTTGAGAAGGTGCTTAGGTTTTGAGCCATGTATTATTACTCTAAATTGGGCCACTACTACATTACTATCTTGTACCCTGCAATAATCATTTACTTAAACTCACTTTTATGAGATGAAGGGAAAAAAAGAAAATCGGCCAAAAAACTGGCATCATATATCGGCCATTAGGGCTGTCAAAATTACTGAAAAACTAAATTCGAATTTTCTACTTAAATATTATCAAAATTCAAATCATATTTGAATTTAAAAGGCATAATTTCAGTTAGGGGGAAAAAAGCTTTTGGCTTCTCTCCTGAGGTCACAAGAGGGCGCTTCGAGCAAAATAGTATGCACGTTTCTTCAAAGCGTAATAAAATAACACGACAGCTTGAAAAAAAGTGCCATAATGTTTCTAAACCCTATATAATTAATTAAAGTTTTGTTAACAATAAAAAAAAAAACAGACCATGAATGTATGTATTAGTTCATACAAATGACCAAAAATCAATCACAAAGAGTAGGCTACTTTCTTCATTTTAATACATGAGATAGAGTGGGATGGGGAAAAACCGCCATAACGTCTTTAGACATGTTTTTTAAAAGTTGAACTTGCATTAATTTTACATGGCTTTCTAAAACATGCCGCTCTCTTGTGCGAGACGCGAGTGCAACTGATAGATGTCCCCCTCTCGAAAATGTGATAAATATGTATGTAATATTGACGTAAACAACATCTTTTCCACACTGATGGTCTCGTTTTCCACAATATATGAATGAACAACGTAGCAGCGCCGCATCTAGTGGGTTCAACTGGATAGGCTAACAAAAAAAAAATTTAAATGCAACGAAACTTACATCGTCATCGCATCTTGTGCGCAACTGATAAGGCTGCCTGACGGCTGACGCAGACCTTAAATTTGAATGTAACGTTTTTGCATTCGAATGTGGATTATTATTATTATTTTTAATTAAACGAATATTCGAAATTAGATTTTTTTATTTATTTATTTTTGAAAGCCCTATTGGCCATCGGGCCTGATTTTAACATATCGGCATCGGCCAGTGAAAACCATATCGGTCGACATCTAGGGTAACTGGATGTGGTATGTTGAACACCAACGCAAGTAAAATTCAACATTTTCCTTTGGGCATTCACACAAAGTGGGAGGTGCTTACTTTTATTTTAAGTATTTGTCAGGATTTTCCAGCTTCTTCTAAACGTTATGTTCTAAGAACAATCTTAAGAACAAATTAGAATATTTATTTTTCCAAAGAATACTTAAGGGAATGTTTGTATTGGTTTATTACAGAAAATAAAAAGAAAATGGCAGTTAGGGAGCATGTTATTTCTTAAGAATAATTTCAAGAAGCCAGCCCAGAAAATTTTTTCAGGTCATTTTAAAATGTTGCAAATGGAACTTTAAAGTAGTGCTGGGCAACGAGTATCGCATCCAAAATAAAGTTTGTTTACTAATAAATATACACAGTACACACACTATATATTATGTATAAACACACACACATACAGTATATAATTAGAAAATATCTACATGTATTTACATGTATATAAGTATAATAGAATATATTTTTAATTTAAACAATGTATTTTTCTGAAATATAGACATGCAGTGTGTGTATTTAGTACACATAATAAATAACAGTATACATACTGGTATATGTAAACAAAAACTTGATTTTGGAGCGATTAAGCGTTGCCCGGCATACTTTAAATATTCATGGAACTTCCCACCCAAATCCCACTTTTTTTGTGCACTGTGGGGAGTTAATTGGCATCATGAGTGTCAGAAAAGATAAGATAACCCTGCCCTCTACGTAAGAGCAGAACCAGGATAATAGATGGTGGGGGGGAAACCGGGGACCACATGGTTTGGTTAGGTAATGCAAATGGAGAACAAAAAAGTGGTGAAACACAGTTTGCTCTGGTATTTTTATAGACCAGTGGTGCTCAGTGTGTTGCTGCCGAACTAGGCATTTGTGAATAGTCGCCACACCACTTTTCAGTTTATGTTATGTTCACCTGAAGAAATGGAAAGTTAGTTTTGTTTCATTTACCCCATTTTATTTTTTTGGGTGAAATAACCACAAATGTAATCAAGTCAAAATTGAGATGTGCTTGTGGAATGATGCGACTTGTATTTATGTGCAGTGCGTCAAATGCATATTTGAGTACTAAATTACTTCATTCTGTTTATATAGATTTATTTAACCTCTCACAAGTTTGATGAGCAATCATTAAAGTTCAGTATCACTGCATGCTTTGGAACCCTGTGACTAGGCATGGCCGATTGACGGTTGTTTAAAGTACTACCGCGATTGAAAATGTCACGGTTGAAAACCTCTAATATTTCCGTTCTGCGGTATGCACTGGTTAATGTCTCCGGAAAGGACTGAAAGTGTAGGAATCCCTCAGGTTGAGAGCAGTGTAGAGGGAGTAACACGACCCTCCTCCTCCTGTTTGTGCGAGCGAGCGGTCAGTCACGTGTGTGTATGAGGGCCGAAGGAGCTTCTTCTGGAACTTGCGCGATCGGCAACCGGCTGTTTATTGTTTTATTGCAACCGATCTCTGTTCTGGACATGCACAAACTGCATTGCAATGCAATCAATTTCCAAAATGTAATTTATGTGAAAATTTGAAGTCTGTAAACGCCCGTTAACACAGGCCAGAGACGATGAAGACGGACGCAAAGAGAAACATACTGTAGCAGGCAGATCACTCACTATTCATGATGCACGAACTATTGGAAGAAAAACCTCAATATTGATTTGTGGGTTTATATGAATGTGTTTCTGAAGGGAACTGACTGTCTTCATAAACGTTTAGATGGTATTTTATTTTCATCTCGTATAATTCACATTAAAGCAGTGTTTCAGTGCAGCTCTGCTTTGTTTACAGCGGTAACAAAGGAAACGCTGTATCTGATGTTCCATGAGCGTCTCCTGCTGTCAGAGAGTGAATCTGCATATCATTCAGAGCTTCTGCTGTTTGTTTGTTTCGTTCAGGCATGTAGTATAAATTCACAAAGCTAGTCAGAACATTCTGTTTTTGCTTCAAATTGGATTATTAAATCAAATTATGTATATGAAATTATATAAATAAATTATATGAAATTATATGTATTGAATTATGGACTAAAATTAAATAAACGTTTGAAAAAAGTCAGTCTTTATTTTCCTCTTGTTAGGGCAGCAGTACCTCTAGCAGCAATCAGCCATCCACATCAAAAGATGCAGGACAGGCCCACATTTCAGAAAAAAATCAAAGAAAAAATAAAACACATACTACTGTTCCAAATATGCTGTATGTTGCTCAAAATAATATATATATAATCTATATAATATTATATATATATATAATATATTTTACCCGACTTTCAAATTAACACATTTTAGCGCTGTAAAACAATACCGTAATACTGTGGAAAAAACAGTGATATTTTTCAAAATCTCATACCGGCCCATGCCTCCCTGTAACAGCCAGATTAATTGCCTAAAGCTTGCACTAAATAACATAATTACTAAAGACAGATGCATGAAGGCGTATGATTAGAGCGGTAATGGAGAGGTGTCTCTAAACAAATAAAGCTGTGTGCTTGAATATATTGAAGATGGTTGTTTTACTTCTGTTTCATTTATTTGGACCCTATCAAAACTGCACAAGCTCATGTTTATGCATTGTACACTAAACCGTTTGGTTGCTTCAAAAAATAACTACAACAATACAATTAAAGCATATTTTTGTAGGTATTTGTACTCCTAGCTTTTGTATCTATATATCAATAATCTTCAAATTAATATAAACAAGTGTTATGTTATTCAACATATTCATTAATATTAATTATAATTAATCTAATAATCATCTTATTAGTGTAGTAGATTATACTATTAATTATAATTAATATAAAAAATAAGCATAATAATATGAACAAGCAAATATGAATTAATAGTATAATTATAAGAAGAATCAAATATAAACTAATAATATAGTGTTGATATTTGCAGATCCTTGTGAGGCTATAAAGTATGGCACAGGTTTTTCAAAGTTGTTTGTTAAAACAAGGCATTTGACCAGATTCATTGCATTTCCATGAGAGAAACAAGTAGCATATTGTCAAAATGATTCTGTGCTTCACGCTTTGACCACAGAGGGGAGTTCCTCATCTTCTTCCAGAAGTGCTGGAGCTGAAACTCTCTGTGCATTGTAGGAAAGAAAGAGGTGTTTATATATCACTGATACCTCCAGAGCTGTCGCCATAGCTTACCAGGGCTATCCCAGAGAGCTCACACGTGGCTGTTCAAGAGCAACAGTTCGTCTGTATGAGACACTGTAACAGATTGCAGATCGGGGAGGGCGGGACCATCCGTGTGGAAGAGTCAGTCATGCACACGGGGCCTAAACATACTCTATATAAGGGGTCGCCAACTGGCGGACTCTGATCTGAATCCGAACCGCGAAGCCTTTTGACATTTATGAAATAAATGCCAAACTCTGTTTTTTAATAAAATCTAATTTATATCAAACACATCAAGGTCAGCTCAGTAGAGCCGTTTGGGTCCTACACCGCCACGGGTTGCTACTAGGGATGGGCGATATCTTATCGTTTGCGATATACCGGTAAAAATTCTCCACACGATAAGAATTAGTTTTCCCGCGATAATAACGATAAAGTCTAGTTGTTGACATATTTCTGTGTGGAGTGCGTTGAAGGAAGGCGGACGTTAAATGAGGAGCTCCTTCTACAATCTGGAACAGGTTTGGATATGGCTGTACAGTGCGACAAAAATCGGTATGAGCCTTGAGTAAATGTACTACAGTAGCATGTGTACGAGTCGTTTACAAACCTGTTGTCCAACAAAGATATTTTAATTTATTGACATGCTCGCCATATTAACTTCATAACATAGTCGAGTGTTTGAAATAATTTATTTTTGTGATCAGACGTGGTTTGGTATCACAGAATAAGGCAGAAATCATACTATTTTATAGCATTATATACAAAGGCTATGTCGATTAGCATTGCATCATTATATACTTTATTATCCTTATAAAAAATAACCAAGTAGATGGAGGCCACAGAACCATTATATTTTGTGCAAATCGCATGTTTATTGCTTCAGGTTTCCTCAGTTAAAATTTCTCTGTCTGCGTTTTATTCAGCTACAGCGATCACGGGATACTTCTTCCTGGAGCATTACTTCTACTATGCATATGTGGAGTTTCTGCGCAAGGGAGCCCTCTTGAATTAAACAGTCATTACATTACGTGTGTACTCAGTAATGCTGACAACACCCTATTTTGGGTAAAAATATGAAAGATAATACTTTTCTTAAAAGAAACATGATTCCCTGAATTATCGTCATTGATATCATTATCGCAGTAAATACCAGAAATATCGTGATATATTTTTTAAGCCCATATCGCCCATCCCTAGTTTCTACTACAGTTAACTGTTGCTACGTTCAGTTCAGCAGTCATGCGTGCAGTAAAGAGAGCCGAAAGCGGCGCGCAGACAGATCAAACGATGGCATTCTCAAAAATTAGAAAAGTTGACAGGTCCTTAAAAAGTCTTCTATTTAGTTATCAAATTTAAGGGCATATAAAGTCTTAAATGGTACAAGAAAGTCTTAATTATGATTTCAAGACGTCTTAAATTTGTAACGGAAGCCAAGACTTGCGATACGGCTATGTGCATTATTAAACTTCAAAAGGGTTGTTTCATTTTAATAAATATTAGGCTGCAGGTTTCTGTACGGCCTACCGGGGAAGGTCTGTATTTGCGTTCGAAAGCGCCTCTGTGGCCAGAGAATTAATTTGATTTTTTCCATAGGCCTTCTGGCTGTTTTTGTCAAACAATGTGAACTCAACGATGTTTACGTAAAACACGCAGAGCTGTAAATGTGAACTGGTGGATCGATATGAAGATAATGCATTATAAAAATGTAAACAATTAAGACAGTATAAAATATTTGGTATTTAATTAATATAACAATCGATTGATGATAATAGTTTAAATTAATAGAATAGTTGATACTTTTGACTCAGTAAAAAAAAAAAAAAGGGTTTAAAGGTGGAAATGTGAAGTTAATAGTTTTATACAACTTTTTGGTTTGTGAAAACGTGTTTCAGTCATTTTTATTTTATTTGTGCAGGTCTTAAAAAATGTCTTAAATTTGAGCTTAACTATCGTGCCGATACCCTGGTCTGGCAAAAACCATCAGTTCAGGTTTTCTATATAATTGTCCGGATCTCGGCTGGTGAGGAGGGTTCGGCCTCAAGCAATTTTAGTTGAAGACCATGCTCTATACCATGCTGTGGGCTGGAAATCAAAGAAGAGAGAACATGAGAAACCAAATACTTGCTGGACTGAATAATCTAATTCTTGTCATGAAAGACGGACCACTACTTCCGTTAAAAATGTAAGTGATGTTTCCAGTTATAGCTGTCTAGATGGCCATAAATGACCCCGTGAGGTATTTCCCCTGCGAGGTATATCCCGTACTAGAGTGTTAACAGGCTTAAGTACGGCTCAATAAATCTAAGTTGCCTGACGAGCTGTCAATCTTAATGGCTTCCTGCTGAGAACGGCATGTGTCATCAATGTACATATTTTTTAACAGTCCTATATATTCATTCTAGAGGTTTTAAGTACAGATGTGTAATTATTTGCCTTTTATATTTTTCCAGCAAGGTATGGAAACGGTGTATTTCTGTTGTTTTGTTGGTGGTGTTTTGAAGAGTTGGTTTCTTCACATCTATCTGCTTGCTGAGCTGCAGTCTTTTATTTGATTGTAGTTAACAGATGGTCTACCCTTGAGGTTAATAATCAGACTGTTGAGTTGGTACAAATGTTCTTCATGGTCCATTATTTTTGTGTCTTTATGCTTTTCTAGCACAGTTTTTATTAATTAATTTATTTTTGCTGCTATATTTTTCCCAAAACATCTCACCAATGCACAGTGATAGAATAATATTTTACATAATTATTTTTGGCAACACTTTACAATGAGTTTGAATGAATGAATTAGTGCATTAGGATTTTTTTTTTTGTATAATTGATACTATTAATAGATACTGTTATAGTTATTAATATTTAGAATTAGTTTACACCTTATATTTTCTGTTTTATTTTAATTTGTAAGATTTTGTAATGCGTGAACGTAGGATAGTCTACATTGTTTTTTTATTTCAGTTTTAATTTGTTATTTTAGTACATTGAGTTCAACTAAATAAAAATGAGAAATTTTGTGAAAAATAAGTTGAACTAAATGTAAAATCTTTATTCGTGCATTTTATTTAGTAACATTTGTTATTTCAAGTAATGGAAATTGTTTTGGTTTTATTTTTAGTGAACTATAATAACCCTGTAATAAACATTTATTAATCTAATATAAAATTAATCTAAATTAATTTTCAGTTAGAAGTATATTTTTGTAAGTATGTTAATTCATAAAACTTGGAATGTTAAAATTCAATCTAGGGCTGCACGATTATGACAAAAAAAAAATCACAATTGTCAATTATTCCCTTTAAACTGTAATTGACATTATTAATTATGATTATCACAATTTAAATTGAATTATGTTTATACCATTGTTTAATGCAACTGCATGCCATATTTTTATATGAAAATAAACAAGCTGAAAAAACTCTTAACTGCAAACTTGCTTTTCTATAGTATTAAGCCTCAAATGTTAACTATACATTGGATTGGTTTCTTTAAATTATAAAAAAAAGTAAAAATATAAATGGTATTATAGTGTTAAACTAAAATTAAAACAATGGAAAAAACCTTAAGATAACATGTAGAAAGAAAAAAAAGCATCTTAAGCACACAGAATAACAAAGTGGACTTTGAACGATTACGTAATAGGTAGTTTGCAATCACGTGATTCTGATGACGTGCGCAATGCAGCTGGAGGGCAGGAAGTGATTTGTCTCCATAGGAATCACAAGCAGAAACTCAAAATGCCAGTGTTTTGCGTTATGGATGCTCAAATAGGCCAAACCGAGAAACCACAAGGAGCTTTTGTCTGTACGAAATGTTGTTGCTGTAAGGGGGGGGACTTCAAGAAGTTGACTGAAAAAAAAAAAAAAAACGCTGGAAAAAGTGGCTTGTCACTGCGGCTGCGGTCGAAGGAGCGAAGGCCGATAAGGCTTGGGTGTGCAAATGGTTAACTATAGATAATAATTATAATAAAGAAATATATAACTAGATACGGGTGACACGGTCAGAATTAACTGAATGCTAAACGCACACATAGACCAATGTCAATAGAATGTTGCCGTTCACGGAATAGTGAGATGCGATAAATGAAGGTGAGTGAAAGCTTTTTAGTGATTAAGTTGTTAGATGAAAGCACTATGTGCTCGCATTCTAGGCTATATGATTAGAATTTACATAAGTTGTTTACTGCTGCGCTACTCGATTATATATATATATTATATATTTCATCTATATTCTATTATATAAATATAAATGCATCATGCCTAAAACTTATTTCAGTCACTCCTGAAAACGTTGCTCCTGTAAAGGGTACACGATGTTGTCATGTTTAGCAGCAGTAAAAACAAACTTTTATTTAAATTATGAATTTATTATAGCGAGCAAATAGCGCTTCCCTATAATCACTAAAAAGCTGTCACTCACTTCAATCTATTGCAATCTCACAATGTTCCATTATAATCAATGAAGCTCTCTAAACTGCACAATATATTATTTAGTGTCTATGTGTGGGTTTAGCACGGAGTGAATTATGACTGTCCAATGCGGTGAGAGGTGGCAGGCCCAATCTATTATCCTTTATAAATATCTTAATATATTATAATACATTTTCGTACGCGATAAAAGCTTCTTGTGGTTTCTCGGTTTGGCCAATTTAAGCATCCATAAACAACGCAAAACACTGGCATTTTGAGTTTCTGCTAGTGATTTCTATGGTGAAAAATCACTTCCTGCCCTCCAGCTGCATTTCGCGCCCGCCGAGGAACTCAGTGACGTCATGTGCAAACTACCTATTGTGGCATCCATAATTGTAATCGCGATTAGAAATTCGATTAATTGTGCAGCCCTTATTCAATCTACATTTACATTAATCTGTATTAATAAATACTGTTAAAGTATTGTTAATTAAAAAAAATAATAATATTATTGCATCCATTAATCTTGCATACCAGTGTTACCATTTTTTTTTGTGTATATCTGATTTTGCAATTGTATATGGTCATGGTCAATAAGTTGTCTAAATAGTCCATGTTGAGTTTTTGATGTTGTTTGAGCGACCCACCATGACTGTTATGTTTACGATGGTGTGTTAGCTTATTTAAAAATAAGTCTCGAGACCCTGTTATGTTCCATTTCGGGGCACCCATCTAGGTCTTTTTGAATGCAAGGTAACATCTTATGTAAATGGCCTGTAGGAAACTGGTCAGATCAGTCAGGTGAACTCAACATCAGCCTAATTATACAGAGCCTCCTTAAGACTGATTAACTGACTAGTCATTTACACAAATCACTGACTAATTGATTTTGAAAATATGTAACTCTGCATATCCCTACTCTGTCTTCACATGCTCCTTGTCCAACTTAATGCTATATAAATTATTTATGAGCACTGTTGAATGAAATCTCTCTGTCTTCTGTTTCATTAATGTCAAAGCTGTGACATAATTGGATTGTTTCAGACCTGTTCTCATCACTTCAGCTCCTCCGGTCATTCTCTGTCAGGATATGATGGAGAAGAAAAATGGCCCCAGTCACCTGGATCCCTTGCATAAAAAAGTAATACGACAATGTGTTTGACTGAGTATTAGATAGAAATCTAATGGAACTGTGTAATATTCAAGTATCATGGTATTTAGGTGGTACTTCAGTGTTTGAGTACATTTCTGTTCTTCCTCAGAATGAGCTGTGCTCTCGGTGTCTGACAGTAACATCTGACCACTGTGTGTCATCATAGCACTTAAGTCCAGTGAGTGCAGATACTGCATATTTCAGAGCTCATTGGAAGCTTCACACACAAATGTAAAGATCCACACCTAGAAACTAAACCAACCCTAAATAAAAACATGATTAAGAATTAAGACCCACTGTAATCAAACTTAATTAAACATAATCTAACTGCCCTATTCAGCTAACGCGGTGTTCATGCTGGCATTTCATAATTTATACATGATGGATTAGGGCGTGGCGATATGTCCAATAATAAAATAAATTTTTTTTCCATATCTGTATTTATCATGTTATTCATTTACCATTAATGGGAAAGGGAATGCTTTCCACGTGTCTGTTAGACCCTGAGAATGAATGTAAACAGAGTAGCTAGCTTTTAATTTAGGGCCCCATGAAATCCATTTTAGTTTCTGTGTTTTCCTTTTTTTTTCTTCTCTAGATTCTGTGATTTATGAATGAATAAATTACAAATTGAACATCAAAAATGCAATACAATAAAATAGTAAATGTATTCATTAAAATAATACATCTTTAAAAATTTACTCAATCTTTAAAAATGTAATCAAATGAAAATACTAATTCACAACAAAACATTGCATTTTTATTTGTATTTTTTATTATTATTATTTTTTTGGTAAAAAAAATGCTGCCCAACTTAACTGTCTAAATTAAAATGAAGACAAATTTCGTGGGGGGTTGGTTTTTAATACACAAAAATACTAGATTATTAGCATTACTTACTAAGATATCTTTTATTAGACGATAGTATATATTTCTGCATAATTTCTTTAAGTCAATTGAACGTTTGGTGGTTTTGACAGTTTTCAGTTTTCACTTGTTTTGATCGTAAGATTTTTTCTCAATAAATTGGTGTAAAAGCAGGTGAAATACTCTCATAGCAGCTCTGGAGATGAAGTTCTCTTGTTCACGTCTCATATATTGAGACACAGACGCTGAAAACACCGCGAGTCACATATGTTTGAGTTTGTGTATCAGATGAAACCACTCCACGCATTCAGAGACACACAGACCCTTATTAGCGACATGCTCTTATTGGCCTGTTGTCGTGTTTATTTTTTGCTGTATGTTGAAAGACTGTTAATTCATCCGTATCGAGATATCGGTGTCCAAGCTTATTGTTAGCGACATATTATTTTTTGCGTCAATCTCTATATCGTATCTTTCTGTTGACTACTTTCTATAAGCCAAACGAGTACTGTTTACTTTTGGTAATATGCCGTCTGCCTAGTATATAAAAAAAAAAAAAAAAAAAAACTATATTATAGTTAGGGCTGCACGATAAATCGCATGCGATATTTAACGCGCATCTTGTCAGAAAGCTGGTTCTGTAATGAGCGGTAAATCTCCATCACGTGCGTGATTTCATATTGAGCAGCATTAACTACACAGAGCTGTTTTTCACTGACGAGCTGCGCAAAAAATCGAGTGAATATGATCGTGGTTTTGCGCAGCTCGTCAGTGAACAAACGGCTCGGTGTAGTAAATGCTGCTCAATGTGAAAACATGCAAGTGAAGGGGATTTACCGCTGATTACAGAACAGGCTTTACTGACAAGATGCACATTAAATATCGCATGCAATTTATCGTGCAGCCCTATATTAGTGCTGTCAAATATGATTATCGCGTTAATTGCATCCAAATAAATGTTTTTGTTTACAAATATCTGAGTGTGGCTGTGTATATTTCATTAATATATATATAATATACTATATCTTATAGATATACACACATGCATGCATATATTTTCAGAAAAATATGTTTATATTAAATATATTTATATAAAATATAAATTATATGAATATAAAATACATTTTCAAAAAAAAAAATATAGATAACCCTGGATTAAGCATTTGCAGCACTATAGTTTATATTAATAAAATAAATACACTAATTTTTAATCGTACATACTTTAAAACGTACATCTATTTAGCATAATATAGCAGTCATTTTAGATTTTAAATGATTAAAATAAATATATATTAAGGCTGGGGCAAAAAAAATGTGAACAGTAAAAAAAAAACTGCCCCATATTATAGACTGATTACAATGACACTTCAGGCTTGTAAAATGTCTTCACCTTCAGATAATCTCTGAATATGTTCTGAGCTATGGGGCCGTATACCATATGGCATATTACCAAAATTTGTCATCACCTTGATAACTTTTGTGTAGTTTGGTAACTTTTCCTTCCACGTCATCACATAGCCTTTTCTCTTTATGGAAAAGATTGCATCCAGGTATTAAAAGACAAATTTCAGCAGAAATTAATGTTGGAACAAAGACTCATCTGGCCAATGAGAGACCAGTTTCTCTCCGCTTTATGGATGTGAATCTCTGCACACACTTTTTCAGTCTTACTGGTATCTGATTCTTTGATGGTATCGTGGGAATTCAGCAGTCTGCCATCTAGATATTCTCTGAGAGCTTCTGCAAGGCAGTCGAATGATTAGCATCAGCCTGCGTACACAATTTATTAGGAGAGAAGTTCTCATTGTTCTCAGAGAAACTGCTGAGCACACGGCAATACACAAACTTTTGCTTGAAGAAATGCTTCAACACCAAGCCAAGTTTATGGATCTACGTACAAATCGTCCTTTTCTCCTTGAAACTCTCAGGGGAAGGGATTGATTTAGAAGTTAATAATAAGCTTCAGCTTTGGATGAATAATTTTGAAACTCCTCCGAAAGTCATTGTATATATCACCAATGTCACGCTGCCAGATTAAATCACTTTGTTGAAGATAGGATTGGATGATGGATGGCGATCTGTTCTTAATTCACAAAAACCACAGAAATATTTTTACCAGGGAAACTGCGGCTCTTATCTTATTATATTTTGGCCGTTAAGGAGAATTTAACTTTCTCTATGTAGCCTTTTTAGCAATAGCAATATTTAATCTAATTTAGTTGTAGTTAACGATCACTCAGAAGAATGTGACTCTGAATGTGAATATTATGAAAACATTCATGCAAATCCTGTTTAGTTATTTACAGTTTTAAGGTGGTCACATTACTAGAACAAAAATATGAAATTTTTATGTTTAATGACATGAAATTATTTGTTAAACTATCATTAGTAGTAGTAGTATTAAGTAGCATGTTGCTGTATAATGAAGAGAGGTTGATTTTCCTCCAGTAGCCAGATGAAGCTGGCATGTCCTGCAACAGATGCAGCTTTTGTTTCTAATAGAGAGGTTTATGTTCGTGTGTGTTTGTGCTGTAGTAGTCTGGGATCTGCATGCCTCCCTGCACTCTGATGATGTAATGGCTCAAATGATGTAGTGTGGCAGGGAGGCAGGAGGGAGGAGGGGCAAAGGAGAAATGTTCACACTAGGGCTGCACGATTAATCGAATGCGATTGTCATGCGCATTTTGATAGTAATGCCGGTTCTGTAATCAGCAGGAAAACATCATCACGTGCTTTCAGATGGAGAAGAATTTACTGCACATAGCCGTAGTTCAGTGACAAGTTACGCAAAAAAAATTGCAGATGATTTTATTGCGTGATTCTGAAATCTAAGAAATCGTTTGCGATAATGACAGCTGTTTGCATAGCTTCTCAGTGAACTACGGCTCTGTGAAGTAAATGCTGCTCAATCTGAAAGCATGTGAAAATACCACATTTAATAACATATTTTTTACTCCAAACTGACTTCATAACGTCATTCGAGTGTTTGAAATAAATCCTTCTGTGAGATGATGTGGCTTCTTACACCGAATAAGGCACGCAACATATTTCATAGTATTTAAGCAGTGATAAAGGCATTGCATTATAAATATACTTTATTTGAATGAAAATTATAATAATAAGAACTCTGATAAACCGTATATTGCCGGTTTGATGTACATTATTAGCCAAAAAGATTGTCTATTTGAAGTTAATAGACACTTTTTTTTATTGTTATTATTATATAATATTTTTATTATTTTCCCCAGAACACAATTTAGTGATGAAAATTTTGAATATTACTCCGGCTAGGCTACAGACAAGAAAATATTCACAATTTTATGATAGGTGCAGTTTTACCAGAGAAGCAGTTACTAACTTGTGCAGTAAACAGTAAGTCACACAATAACTTGGACTGTTCAGTTTCATGGCTGATACATTTTCTCAATGAAAGCAATTTTTGGACTCTGCTCTCACTGTTAGAACTTTGTTTTACTCAAGAAAACAATAGGTTTGAGCTATTGAACTGACATGGGAAAGCATGACTAGTGGTCGACCGATATATCGCCAAAGCCGATATATCGGCCGATATTTTGCATTTTTCAAATATCGGCATCGGCTGTCAAGTTTTTTGCATGGTGGTGGCCGATGTGGTCTGTTGATTGTTGACGGAGCGCAGAACGGGGTGTTCGCGGCCTGAGCATACAGTGCTCACATTCTCCCTCTTGTTCGCTGTCATCGTTAACAGTTCTGTCTAATATAGATAAAAGTCTGTCTAATAATCAGATAGAATGGTTAAACAAAGGAATTAAAATGTATACAAAGTATATTTATTAGTAATATAACAGCAAACATTATACTACTTTCTTGTTTTGCCGTCAGCATTCAGCAATACACAGTATATCATTTTTTAAACAAATCTTGTGAATGACTAATGAACATTTAATTTCACAAACCTTGCAAACTTCGTCGAATCCAGCTGTAGATCGTGTGACTGGGTGCATGGACCTGCACATCGGTGTGTTCTCTGCGTGACAGGGTCGTCCTGTGCAATTGATGCTGACCGAGGAAGTTCATCTTCGCTGAAGATGCACGATCGTAACTCCGTGATTTCAAATGTGCTGTCTTTATCATTTGCCCAATGTCATATTAATGTAATTTTCACTGTGTGATGTATGTAAAATCAGTGTTACCTTGGCTTTATTTGAAAAAATATGATTCCCAAAGCGCACAAACTTCCCAGAATACTGAGTGCCCTGTTGTTTACAGTGTTTACTTAGTTTTTAATTATATTTTTATTAAATATTTATTTATTTGTTAAAAATACTTTGTCATCTAAAGTATAACTCTTTATTTTACACATTTATTTTTTAATCCATTTTCAAATGATTTCAAATTTCTTGAATATTAATTAAAATAAATAAAATTATATCGGCCACCCTGCTTTCCAAGATATCGGCATCGGCTGTCAAAAAACACATCGGTCGACCACTAAGCATGACATATCCTTGTGTATGATAAACTACTGTCATCTGTTTCAGGTCAAGTTTATAACTTCACTGACATATTGCTTTTTGGGATCAGATTTAATAACTGTACATTAGAGGCCATACTATCTGCCATTTGATTCAATATCTTCCCTCCTCTGTTGTCCTTGCGATTGTAAATCTGTTGACAAAGCAGTCTCTGTGTCCCCCGGTTTCACCTCCGAATGGTCCAGATCATTTTTATCCCCTTCTCCCGGTCCTCACGCTGCAACCTTCGACTCAGAAACACTTCAGTTTCTCTCTGGTGAACTGTGTAATAAGCTCATCGCTACTGCTCACCCCTCCCCCTCCAGTCTGCTTACCTCTCCTCTCTCACTCTCTCTCTCTCTTCTCTCTCTCTTTGTGCCGCGCACCGCGTCTTGTTTGGATAGTTGAGTAGGAGAGCGTCCGAACCTGCTCTCCTCTCCTCCGAGTCATGGCAGCGGTTCCTCTGCAGCAGGTGGAAGCGCAGCAGCGCTAATGGATTGCACAGAGTCCTTCGTGTTGTGACACGAGACCCTGCGCACTCTGCTGCCCTTTAACCCTCCTCCTGCACCTCCTCATCCTCCCACCACCCCCTGGTCACGGCAGGCAGCATGGCTTCTCCAGATCTCCCTCAAGTGCAGCTCTCTTCGGGAGCGCTTTAAGCTGTCGGACCGATTGAGTCGAGTCAAGCGAAGAGATAGGACGGAAGAGCGGTGGACTCAACTGACAAGGGCTCGCTGGATGAAGGCATCACGTTGCTGCTTCTGCTCCCCCTGCCACGGACAGAGCCGAGAGATGAGGGTACACGTCAAAAGCAGGCAGTGGCCAGCGCTTGTGGAAGCAATTGGCCGGCACTTCAATCTCTGATGGATTGAAGTGCCCGGACACAGAGAGAATGTCTCCCAGCATCAAAAACTTGGATTGCTTTTCGCCAATGTTGTGCCACTGTAAAGTAGCATGCACCAACAGCACCATCTCACTTATGTTTGGATGCAAGGTAGGGCTTGTTTTGAATTCTGAACAAAATTGATCAGAAAGATGCATTACTTGACAGTTGCTTAAACGGTCCTTGGACTCTAATTGCTGGACTCCTTGGAATTTAGCTTCTAATCATCCTCACACTAAGGATAATTTTGCTGATGACACCTTTAGTGGGTTAAGATCTGAACATATGCTCCAGGTTACACCCTTATGGCAATGATCCATTCATTTTAGATGTGATCCTAATATTCATGTGTGGTTTAGGTCGAAAGTCTTATGTAGTTTCCATTTGTCCAGTTTTAGTCTGACAAAATGAAAGGCTCAGTGAGAGCTCTGACACTGGAAGGGTGATATTCTCCAACCAAGATTTCAATTCAATGCTCTTCAAATTTCAGACTGTACCTAGCTACGTTCCACCACTGTTGTGCACAAACCTCATGCGTCTGGGAAAGAAATCCTGAGGGACTTCTGGGCTTCTGTTTGCTGAAACAAACTGATTTCAGCTCGAAGCCAAATGAACGCAGCCCAATCAAAGTTTTAATTCCTGATAAAGACTAAAGCTCAGGCCCAGGATTCCTTTCGGTCCATTTTCTGCTCATCTAGTTCAGAGCGGGATGGCAAGATCTTTTAGTTACATAACTGCCTGGTCCTCTGGGTGTCTTAGCTTGTGTCCCAATTATATCTACTATTTGTGAATAGGATGCAGGGAAAAAGGTTATTTTTCGTTATTTCATGACTGAATGGTTGGTCATCATTATCTGTGTCTCAGAGCATTGAAACTTGCACAGAGTGCACAGGATTTTGGCTTGTCACTTTGCGCCTGCACAGACTGATCAGTTCAAAAAAGCTTTGTCATTATAGCTGAACCTTCTTTTCTGCTAAGCGTGAGATCAGAGGGCTCGGGGAAGCCCTTGTTTATTTCTAGTGACCGTCAATCCCTGGTAGTGTAGAGCAAGCACAGAGTTGACTCCTTGCCATTTGTGCTTTGCTGAAACAGAACAATGTGCATGTTGAGTAGCCACTTCAATTGTTTATATGTGAAAGTTAACATGTTGATGTGTGAGTTTCATTTTGATTGTCTAACTGTCTAAATTATACAATACAATACAAATTTATTTCTATAGCACATTTAAAATAACTGCCATTAACCAAAGTGCTTTCCAGCATCATTACATACCATCACACAAACAAAAATTCAAATTAAAAATTAAATCCTGATCAATTTTAAAAGCTATACTAAAAAGATATGATTTCAATCTAGACTTAAAAGCATCCACAGATGGGGAAGATTTAATGTGCATTGGAAGAGGTTTCCATAGTCGTGGAGCAGCCACTGAGAAAGCCCTATCACCCTTTTTAATCTAGTTTTAGGAACATGAAGAATCTTCTGATTTGAGGATCTCATATCTCTTATATTTTGATAAGGAATCAAAAGGTCAACAATATATTTTGGGGCAATACCATGCAGCACTTTGGAAACCATCAATAGATCCTTAAAATCAATTCTAAATTTTACAGGCATCCAGTGTAAAGAAACCAGAACTGGGGTAATTCTCTCCCTTCTCTTTGTGCGAGTCAAAAGTCTAGCAGCAGCATTTTGAAGATGAGATAATTGACAATAGAAATTATTCTGAGTTGATAAAATGCAGCCTTCACAACACTAGTAACCCGTTTAACTAAAACTAAAGCCGGATCCATTATAACACCCAGATTCTTAACATGATCTGAAATACTAAACCTCATAGAGGCCAGCCTACTTATAATTTCCTTGGAAGTAGAAGAGGGTCCAACAATACAACACACTCTTATTAGTATTAAGATGAAGTAAATTGCTTGCCAACCAGGCTCTAATCTCACCTAAACACTGAACAAGTCCATCAAAGGAATGAGAGCCATTTGGATCTATTTGTATATATAACTGCGTGTCATCTGCATATACTGTAGATGATACATAATATTATATTTACGAATAATTAAGCCCAAGGGGCCCATATATAATGAAAATAAAATAGGCCCAAGTATAGACCCCTGTGGCACACCACTGTCTAATTTAGCCGATGAAGAACACAAATCTCTAAGGCAAACCGAGATTGATCTATCTTTTAAATATGATTTAAACCAATATAGGACAGTACCCCTAATACCAACATCTTCCAAATGCTGCAATAAAATACCATGATCAACGGTATCAAATGCAGCTGTGAGATCGAGTAAAATAAGAATAACTACCTTTCCAGAATCAACTGTCAATAAAATATCATTTAAAAACCTTGAGAAGGGCAGATTTTGTACTATGGAGAGACATAAAACCTGACTGGAACATATCTATAACAGCATTCGTATCTAAATATGAAGCAAGTTGAGATAGAACCACCTTCTCCAACACCTTCAATAGGAAAGGTAGTTTTGATATAGGCCTATAATTACTTAAAACCATACAATCTAAATTTTGTTTCTTAAGAAGTGGCTGGACTACTGCATGTTTAAAACAAGCAGAACCATTTCAACTGATTAAACTACTATTAAAAAGAGACTGAATAATATTACCTAAAAGATCAAACAAATTTAACAACAACTGAGGAGGAAGAGGATCAGGCAGATGTGCAGCAGGTCTAGTGTGCGTTAATATATGCTCCAACTGAGATGGAGAAATAGGTTCAAAATTACTAAATTAACTCTGATGATTTAACTCGGAGCAAAAGGTTGTTACTGGGATAATCTGTGCCCGAAGATTATCAACTTTATTTACAAGGAATTGCAAGAAATCCTCACACATTTTTTGAGTAGCTTCTAGAGAATTAGTAGGTGCAGGAAACAAATCACTTTATTAATAGTGTTAAATAAAATATTTGGCTTCTTTGAGTTCTTATTAATTATGTTCGAAAAATATTTAGCTTTTGCAACCTTCACAGTAGACTGAAAATTTGCCAAAGCTTCTCTTAAGATTTCAAACGATACTTGCTGCCTATCCTCCTTCCATTTCACTTAGCCTTTCTGCAAATTTGCCTTGAAGTACGGCTTTCACTATTCATCTATGGCTGTGATTGTTTTTTAGATTCCCTGTACTTTAAGGGTGAAATTTCATCTAAAATTTCTGTACAAATAGAATTAAAATACCCATCCACACTAAGGTCAGAAGAGGAAAGAGGAAACTCTAAATCATGATAGAATGATGAAGCTAAAAAGGCCTCTGAAAAATGTTCAACAGTAAAAGTATTGATGAGGTGAGTGAAATGGCCAGGCTTATTGCTTACTGCAAAGGAAATGCAACATCAAAACAAACAAACAAATGATCAGACTAACAAACATCATCTACCGCAACATTAGTAATAGAGAGACCCAGATACAATACAAGATCAAGGGTATGGCCAGCTCTATGAGTAGATCCTGACACAAACTAAGTAAAATTAAAAGAATCAATCCGCTGCAAAAAATCACTAGCCAATGGCCTAGAAGGATAGCACATATATTGTATATATTACACATGTATATTAAAATCACCAAGTATAAAAAAAAAAAATTATCACAAGTAGGAACTGTGACAGACAAAAACTCAAAAAAATCATTAATAAAATCCTTATTATACCTTAGAGGCCTAAAAATATGTGCACATAGCAATGAAGAAACAGAATCAACCCTAAATAATTGCATTTCAAAGCTAGTATACTTCCTGGGCGGCAGTTGACTACATTTAAAATGATTTTTGCAGTACACTGTTGCAATACCTCCACCTCTCCCAGAGGTTCTAGGCGAGTTCAAAAAGAAATAATTGAAAGGACAAAGGACTTAAGTCCAAAGAATCAAGCCAAGATTCATTCACAAAAATGAAGTCCAAATTATTTGATGAGCAATAATCATTTAAAATGAAAGTCTTGTTCACCAAGGACCTTGCATTTATTAATGCCATCTTGACAGAGATGTGTTATCAACTTGTAAAGAATTCATACACTTATCTCCTTTCAATGATCGAAGATTACTGAAATTAACTCCTGTGTTCCGATGATGTGAAAGTCATTGGACTCGCCGATAAGCAGGAAGCATCCCGTTAGGCTCAACGGGTACCAGCCATGCATGTCTTAATTCCACGGGGATAAAGTAGTCCACATGCGGCACCAAACAATTCCTTTGGGTGGCCCAAAATCTTTTTATATTTAATCAGAAGTCCTCCTCGTTTTCCACATTTCTTGCGACCTCTCTTCCTTTGCTGGGAACACCATTGCCGACGCAGCTCCACAGGAACCCAAAGTAAAACCGGAGGATGAGTGAAACCACAATGACCAAAGTCCCGGGATCCCAACGCCAACATAGACGTCCGAATGCTTATAAGAGATTGACGATCGTAACGCAACATGGTTTTACCACTTGGCAAAGAGCCACATAAAGCACCATAGTTGGAACAGGTAAAAACACCGACAAACACGCTGGCGCCATCTGGACTTCTTTATAATAATCATTATAATAATGATGCTTAGCTAAGCTAAAGGGTCTTTTAAAATGCCTCATTGGTTGACGGGATAGGGAATTGCTCAATAATGAATAAGTAAAACTACACGAACGCAAAGCATTTCAAGACTTAAATCACTTTACAATATGATTGGAGACGCTCCAATCGTATTGCAAAAGACGCTCTAGATCTAGACATTTATTTGATCAAAAATACAGTAAAAAATAGATTTCCGTGAATATTACAATTTAAAATAACTAAAATATATAATAAAGTGTAACTTTTTCCTGTGATTGTAAAGCTATCAGCAGCCATTATTCCAGTCTTCGTTTATCATTATCAATGTTGAAACAGTTGTGCTGCTTAATATTTTTGTGGAAACCAGATACATTCAGGATTCTTTGAATGATCAGTTTAAACTTCACAGCTTTTTTGAATACGATTTTTCTGTAAAAATGTAAACACCTTTACGGTCACTTTTGATAAATGTAATGCTTCCGTGCTGAATTAAAAGTATTAATTTCTTCAGAAAATTTTTGAGGGTATGTATATCCCCAATCCGTTGCTCTTTAATGTCAATGTATAATAATTATGTAATTGCAAGAGTAAATTGGTTTAGTGACGACAAAATAAACACCCATTCAGGTGTTCAGGCGTATAGTTATACCTCAACAATTCCTGATCAGAATTAGTATAATATCTTAAACACAAGGCTTGAATTTAAATTTAAGCTAGCAACATCTATTTTGAAAATTGCATTAGCTTGCTGGTATCTTGTGGGTTCGCATAGTGCTGAGGAGATAAAAATTAGAGTAGGTTTGTGGGAATGGGACTGAAGATTGTTTGAACTTTAAATAATACAGAACCCCTGTCCATGCTGTCATCCAGCTGTATAGATGCCTGACTGAAGTCAGCAATGTGACTGAAGCCTGTTGGATACACAACCCACATTGATAATTAAAGCTCAAATGCATCCTTCCTCAGATACTCCTTTGCTTTGCCTGGATCCTGTGCATTTGTCGGATGAAGTTCCTGAGCTAAGCTGTCGCATTGATTTAATCCTGCTGAGATGTGGTTGCCACAGAAAGTGGGAATTGAATCTGTTATATGCTTTTTTTTCATGCGTGATGTGAAAGTTTGCTGTTTTAAGACTTTTGTAATCAATTTTGTTCTTATGAGTATGTGTATCACCTGTTGATTTGAGTATTTTATTGTTGACCTTTCAGTTTTCTTAGCTGACATCTTGTCCTATGTTATGTGAACTTCTAAGCTTGTCTGTCCCTTGAAATGGAACATTTCAGCACAGATTGTTTTATGAACTTCTCACAATGTAATGTTTCCTAAGAGCTACGAGTTATTAAACAATAACTCAGTTGAAAACTGTTTGACCTGGCAGCAAGCCTGAAACCTGAGAAGTGCTTGATGGCATTGTTTTCTCATTTCACATGCAATTGACATGGGAGAAGTGCTTTGACACTTGAATTCTGGGATGTTTTTTAAAACTTTACTAACAATATAATTGGTCCTCAGAGAAAAAAAATCTATATTAAAAATGTATGATGTAATTAATTTAAATTCAAGCTCACTTCTAGCTTCAGTTGATGCTTGACTAAACTGTTTGAATTATTATTCTATTTTCCTGTTACCCAGTGATATGATTTTCTGTTGAAGTATTTTATTAAAATAGGTCTTATCCTTTTAGTTGAAGATGTTTTCTCTAAAATCCCATGGGGAAAAAACCTAGTTGGCTTGTCAGTTGATTTTATGATTTATTTGAGTTTTCCGGGACTTCTCTTTGTTTTCAGTGTTTCAGCATTTGTAGTGTGATCAGGGAAATTTACTGTATAGAACGTCACTCATTCAGTCATTTCCTAAGAAGTATAGCTCACCCAAAAATGAAAATATGCTGAGAATTTATTCACCCTCGGGCCAAGATGTAGGTCAGTCTATATTTGGAGAAATTTTGCATTACAGCACTTGCTTACCAATGGATCCTCTGCAGTGAATGGGTGTCTTGAGAATGAGAGTCCAAACACCTAATAAAAGCATCACAATAAATTCACTAGTAATTCACATGACTCCAGTCCATCAATTAATGTTTTGTGAAATGAAAAGCTGCAAAAAGTTGTTGGTAGGAAACAAATACATCAAGGTGTTTTAACTTTAAGCTGTTGCTTCTTGCCAAAATATGAGTCCATAATAACACTTCCTCCAGTGGAAAACGTCCATCCCCCTGTTGTCCTCTCACATCAGAATTCAATGACTTATGTGACCCTGGACCACAAAACCAAGAAATTGAGATTTATACATCATCTGAATAAATAAGCTTTCCATTGATGTATGGTTTGTTAGGATAGGACAATATTTGGCCGAGACACAACTATTTGAAAATCTGGAATCTGAAAATCTAAATACTGAGAAAATCACCTTTTAAAGTGATTAAGTTTTGATATATTTACACTAGGAAATTTACAAAATATCTTCATGGAACTTGATCTTTACTTCATATCCTAATGATTTTTGGCATAAAAGAAAAATCGATAATTTTGACCCATAAAATGTTTTTTTTGGCTATTGCTACAAACACACCCATGCTACTTAAGACTGGTTTTGTGGTAGCAGGGTCACATATTTGTTTAGAACTGTTTTTGGACTGTTTTTGCTTGTAAATGATGCTTGATCTGTGCATATTTCTCTCCTGATCCATACAAGATGTTTTTTTCACTGGAGAAAGCAGTATTATGGATAGAGGACTCATTTTTTTTAGCCAAAAGCAACTATTTGGTTATGGTTTGGTATTACTTATGGATTATTGTGATTTTTTTTTTTTTTTGAGCCGTATGAACTCTCATTCTGACGGCACCCATTCACTGCAGAGGATCCACATAAAAAGCTTTGGAGCAGCTACAGGTCATCAGATATATTTTTGTGTTCATTTCCGTGCTTGTTGGCAGCTACAGAGGTTGGTAGACCTGATGTAAAGGTCAGCAGATGGATGTCTGATGTCATACCAATTCCGTCTCTCTCAGGGATGTAGATTGTAAAGGAAGCGTGTTTGGTATGCTGCGGACAGCTTGTCTTCTCCTGGCCTGTGGAGCTGTTTATTAGGTTTGGTGTCATCCCCATTCCTCTCACTTTTCCCACCTGCCGTTTTTGTCATCAGCCGCTAATATGTCCTTAAATAGAAACCGCTGTGAAGATTAAAATGGCAAACTGTATGAAATTACAGTACGCTTTTCTTAAAAGATCTCACTTACTATTGGAACTAAAATGTGACTATAATTCAGTGATGAAACCATTAGAAAATGAAGTAAAATACATGATTAATCATCTCTGTGACATTTTTTGGTTAGTGAGTTTTTTTTTTTTTGTACTAGAGAATTCTTCATAAACGTTATCAGTCACGTCTTGTCAACATACTGTTTTGTGAAATTTGTTCATGCCTTTTGTAGAATAAAATATATTTTCTAGGTTGATATGACTAACATTTGTTTTATGTATTTATTCAGGTGTAAAAGCTTAAAAAAATTTCAATTTGTATCACAAAATGAATGTTAATGAATCTTTACTGGTTAACACATTTTTATCATTACATGGTATATAATGACATATAGGACTAATAAGCTGTTAATTCCTAAAATGGAAATAATTGGTGTTTAGTGCAGATATTTACTGTACAAGATGCAGTCTGATGTTTTCTTCTGAAGATCTGCATTGGGCAGTATGATCCTTTTACATATTGACTTATATAACTTAGCACTTTACATTTTAGTCAGTTAACCGTGAAGCTTCTTTTGTTAGCGGCAGTTCCACATGCTCTCACATGAGCATCATTCATTAGCAGTTCGTTACGTAAAGCATGTTAGAATTGATCACCCCTTACGTCTTTGTTGATAAGCCATTAGAGCAGCAGAGGGAATCCTACTGAAGTGTGTAAAACGTCTTACAATGCGGTTGCCCCGAGTGCATATGATGTAACGAGGGCATGGATGGGGGAAGGAGGGATGCGAAGGAAGATCAGGGAAAGAACTAACTCCACTTTTATCCGGAATTCTTTTTACTCCAGTCACACAAGGGTTTAAGCATGGAAAATTACACCACAACAAATATGAGCAACAGGATATGATGTCACACTCCAGGGTGTCTCGTTTTGTATAATCCAGTGGTTCTTAAACAAGTTACACCTATAACAATGTTTTAGTTTTTTTTTCTCTAAGTGCAAGCTTAAAGGAATAGTTTATCCCAGAATGAATGCTGTCATCATTTACTCGCTGTCATGTTGTTCCAAAACACGTATGCATTTCTTTCTTCTGAAAAACCCAATCAAACAAAAAACCTAAAATTATAAGTTTATTTTTTTTTTCATAAAATGAAAGTTCAATGTTGTTGGAAGACCCTATTGATCACTTCTAAAAAGAAAAAAAAATATCGTCTATGTAAAATTTACAATAACATTTAAAAGGAGGTGTGGGGTTAGCAGTGTATTTGCAGTCCAATTGGAACACATAAAAGGGGATAGTTCACCCAAAAATGAAAATTCTGTCATTAATTACTCACCCTCATGTCGTTCCAAATCCGTAAGACCCCCGTTCATCTTCGGAACACAAATGAAGATATTTTTGATTAATTCGGAGAGAGCTCTCTGACCCTCCATCGACAGCAATGTAATTACCACGATCAAGGTCCAGCAACGTAGCAAGGAATCGGTAAAAAATCCATGTACTAGCGTTCAACCTATATTACGAAGCTACGAGTATACTTTTTGTACGCAAAGAAAACAAAAATAACGACTTTAGTCAACAATTCGTCTCCTCCGCCTCACCCTAGCGCCATTACCACAAAAACACATTTAGGATAGTACCCCCCCTGACTACAAACAGCGTACTCTATTCCAACTAACATTCAGCCGCACCACACGGATATGTTGTTTTCATACAAATCAAAGTGTAAACGTATCCGCGTGATGCAGCTGATACAGAATAGCATACGCTGTTTGCGTTCAGCGGGTACTCTCCAAAATGGCGGTAGGGTGGGGAGACGAATTGTTGAATAAAGTCGTTATTTTTGTTTTCTTTGCGTACAAAAAGTATTCTCGTAGCTTCATAAAATTATGGTTGAACCGCTGATGTCACACAGATTATTTTACCGATCTCCTTGCTACGTTTCTGGACCTTGATCGTGGTAATTACATTGCTGTCTATGGAGGGTCAGAGAGCTCTAAGAATTAATCAAAAATATCTTCATTTGTGTTTCGATGATGAACGGAGGTCTTACGGGTTTAGAACGACATGAGGGTGAGTAATTAATGACAGAATTTTCATTTTTGGGTGAACTAATCCTTTAATACTAATTTTGGGAGTAAGAGTTAATATAGCCAATTTTCAAACCTCTTCTGCTGTCTAGAAGAATTTCAGCCTATATTATGGATACTAGGCTGTCATGCTCAAAAA
Source organism: Sinocyclocheilus anophthalmus (assembly GCA_018155175.1). Taxonomy (NCBI): domain Eukaryota; kingdom Metazoa; phylum Chordata; class Actinopteri; order Cypriniformes; family Cyprinidae; genus Sinocyclocheilus; species Sinocyclocheilus anophthalmus. Next base: position 165,640 of record JADLZN010006315.1, read on the forward strand.
CGGAGTGCTGAATCCAGCATTTCTGGTTTAAAAGCTACTCTAAATTCATGTTAAGAAAATTGACTTTGGGGTGAAATAGAATCCTGCTTTTTATGTTGATTGAGTTACAATTAGAATATAAATACTCTAATCAGCACAGCTATGTTAATGAGGATGGTCAACACTTATTCCATCTCAAAATCCTGAAGAAAGTATGTGAGCGATGCAACAATCTTAGGTGTAAACGAGTTAAAGAAATCTTGTCAATAGATCAGAAATTAGAAGAAAAAAAAAAAGATAAAATGATAAAGCATTTAAATATCTTTTTTAATATTTTATGTTATGAACTTATTGCGATAATTAGGCTGTCAATTTATTAAAAAGTAAATCTAATTAATTACATGATATGCCACCTAATTGCAAATGATAACTTATTGAAATATGATTAAACAGCCTATCGTTGACATGAAGTCAATCCATTTTACAATTGAATTTGCAATTCAGTGTCAAATTAGGGGCCATTCTCTCATTTTGCTGCTTTTTCTCTGCTTCCATTTAAATTCTGTAAACCCCATGTCTTCACCCAGCATTTGCTTATGGCTGTTGTTCCTGTTTTATTCAGATTGATTCTTCACAGTAATGCAGAGCTTTCTCATAAAGGACCTAGAGTTTGCTTCCTGCTAGTTAATTATAGTCATCTCAAGGGAGAGCTTCCAAGAAACAGACAGCCGTCTTCTTTTTTTGATGTGTAACGAAAACAAAATTTGTGCTTGATTTGTTTTTTAGGATTTATGCTTCCAATTTGAGCAGTAAAACATGTCCTTGTTTGTTTTTAACCAATGCTTAATCATGAAAGACTTAAATGGTGTTTCCCAAACTTTATTTATTATTTATTTTTTTGTTGCATGTACCCACTAAAATTCCATTTAAAAAGTTTCAGGGAGACATTCATCAAGACCAAACCGGAAATGTATTGGTGTTTAACTCTATTATTTATACGAAAAATGACTTTTGAACGTACTTTGATATATAATAAAATAATGTTTCTTATCATTTAATTATAAATAGATAAATGTTTTTGCATGTTTATCAGTTCCAGCAATTCATTTTGAGGTATTTGGACAAGTTTATTTCAGGGAACGTTTTGCAAGTGACCCATAGGACTTATTGTTGCTTTATTTGTATTGTCATCTGGTGTCTGAGTGTAACAAAATTCCGCCTGCTTCAGTTTGGGATGAGCAGTTGCAATGTGCTTTGAAAGTTTAATTTTAGGTTTTGCAGTGGGGACAGCTGGGAGAAGGGAGGGCCATGATGTTTCCTAGAGATACAAGAGGCAGAAACTATTTTAATTCTGCTCACAGCACACTGTCTGTTTAGATGTCAGCTCTTTCTTCATCTCCCAGGTTGAAGCACAAGTTAGAGTGGATGTGATGATCTCATGTCTCGTTCCTGTCTGCCCTGTGGATCGCAGCAGGAAAAGGGCAGACAGAGGGAGAGGAAGTACAGTACACTGTGCTTATTGGGATGGCGTATGAAGTTGTGATCAAATATGCACTTTATTTTGAATTAATTTTACAACAGCCCTGCTGGAAAATATAGCTTAAGCTATTTTGGAACATCAAAGCTAGTTTGTTGCTGGTCTAAAATGGTCTGTCAGCTTTGACCAGCTTGGACCATATAGAAACCAGCATCAATGTTTCAGAAACTTTCAGATTAAAAGGATTATTCACCCCAAAAACAATATTCTGTAATCCTTTACTCACCCCTATGCTATTTCATGTTTGTATGATTGTACATGAAAAATGTTTTCGCTGTTTTTATTGTTTTTGATTGGAACAAAAGTTCCAAAAAGGACATAAAGGTAGTTAAATAGTAATCCATACAACTCCATCTGAAGTAATAGTCATTTTGTTTGATGAGCAGAGCATTTTGGAATGGCATCAGTGTGAATAATTGATGACAGAATTTTAATTTTAGTGATCTACACCTTTATAATTGATTTGCAGGACGAGAAGTGAAATACATTAAAAAATACAATACCTTTAAAAAAAATTTACTATTACATTTTAAATATTTTACAAGTACGTTTCAAGTACATGCTATTATTTTGAACTTTGTGTTCATCAAACAATTCCTTAAAATTTCCAACTATTTTAAACATTGATAATAGGAAATGTTTCTTGTGCACCAAATCACATATTAGAATGATTTCTGAAGAATCATCCGACACGTGACCCAGAAAAACTTTCAATTTTTTATCACAAGTACATTTAAAGAATCTTTTATAAAATTGTACTTAATCTTGTAATAATGTATTAAATTGTAATATTTTTCAATATTACTGATTTTACTAGGGATGTGTATATGGTGGCAGTCATTGCTGATTAAGAGATGGTTTCCAAAACCATTTAAAAAAAATCGTACCAACCCCAAACGTTTGAATGGTAGTGCACCACATATCATTTTATATTTGACAAACATGCTCGCACAGACACAGAAAAGCTGGTAAATATAATGCAAACCTCACTAGTGGTATAATTAGGTCAAATACTTTCAAATGGGCCTGTGCTGTCTGGTAAATACAACAATGTCTCAGTTTATAATTGAAACTATTATTATTCTAAAACTGTAGAATTTATTTCATTATTGACACCTTTTTTGTCAAACAGAATGCTTGCCTTTTGTTTGAAGGGCCTCACATATTCAGCAACACCTGCTCAGCCGAGGTGAATGTGCCAGACTTCATAATCCCAAATTATGCTGATTACGCATTTATCATGCAAATGATGCTTAGTCCTGTGGAGTGAATATGGTTGTTTTGGGAGCTGTGGGAAGTGCAGCCATGATACGGAGCTCTCCTGGAGGTATTCAAGGTGAAGCATCTATAATAAAGTGCTGTGTTTGCTGAGCTCTGGGCTTCGGTATGTTTTCTGCCAGATAAACAGACAAGAGCTGACAGCTTTACAGCCGCACGGTTAGACCTGAGACAGAAGGGGCACGAGGAGCAGGCGCGGGCCTCTTCCACTTTTAAAGGTCCTATACAGGATCCATCAAACTGCATTTCATTCTCAAGGTTCACCCTGCTAGGGCAGTGGCATTGTATTGTCGAGGACATCGCCTGTGTAAATCCTGTCTAGCATTCGTTTTTCACTGCTGTCAAGTTTTCCGAGACCTGTCCTCCTTGGTTGAATGGCTGTGTGAGTGATCCCTCTGCATTTGTTAGGTTTTACTGACGTTAGCTCAGTTTGGACGGACCAGAAGAGAGCGAGAGAGGGTTGAGCCAGTCGAGCAGCTCATTATCCAGACAAGCTGGCCCCACAGTGGCAGCGGCTGCGTGCCTGAAGCCGAGTCACTGAAGCACTCAGCGGTGTAATAACATCTCCAGAACTGCTCCCCGTCTGTCCCTTTCTCTCCCAGCAGTGGCTCAGAGTTCAAACTCACCTTTCAATTTTACTGGCTTTGTGGCCCGCTGAGAGTTCAGTTTGAACTTTTGAGTTGTTCAGAACAAGGCAAAGGACTCAGCAGACTTCTTAGGATTTTGACGTCCCATTTACCAAAGTATCAGTAGTAGTAGCAGCAGCAGCAGACTTCTCCTCTGTCTGTTTAATATACGCCAGGGCTCAACAATCATTTTTTTTCATGCTGGGCTGGTTGAATCACCAGAAAATAAGGTAAAAAAAATTTTTTAAACAAATTTTATATGGATTAGAAATAAATAGAAAAAAAAATCTATTTATTAATGAATAAAATATTGTTATATCTATACTTTTGAGGTTTTTTTTTATTTTTGTTGTGACTTTTTCCTGTTTTTACCGAACCAGCTAGAATTTTCTTTTTATATACAGTTAAGTTTTATTTGACTGTCCCAAGCACAGAATACGGGTAACATTTTTCTTAGGGGGGAAAAACACTTTATATGGTCAAAAAACTATTGAATTAATATGAACAAGATAAATTATATAGGTTGTTTGGTTTGGTAATTTGTATAACATTCTCGTTTATTATTTATTCACATTGGTCCACCACACAATCAGGTCAACTTTATTTTTTAGAACAAACTGTTATATGGCAAAAACAAAAAATCTATTAATGAATAATAATTACTTACTACTTATATTATTTTTCATTTGTTTTGATTACTAAAAATCTTGCATCTATTACTTTATCTCTTATAGTATATACATATATATATATATATATATATTTAATACATATATATACATACATACACACATAAAGTTTCCAGTAATTATTCCTTAGCAGACTTATGCATCTTACAAATAAGAAAACATAATGATTATAATATATATATATATAGATATTAATTATTATTATTATTATTTTTTTTTTACTATTTTATTTCAATTCCATGTAATTTGATTCAGTGTCTTTATGCTTAACTTCAGACCATTGCATCAGTAGCAGCTTGTGATGCGCTTTTGATACGGAGGTCTGAAGTCATTTTAAAAAAGTTGAATGGACCATTTTTTTGTGTGCTAAAATAGGGCATGGGATTCTACTGTGAATCTCCGTGTTGGCAAATCTATTCAGTCTTCCCCCATGCTTGGAGGTTGTCCCACTTTTTTGGGCATCTACCTTCCCTAAGAAACCTGCCCTCTTTTTCTTCCCTCTAGATTTGTGTTTGCATTTCCTAACCCATATCCCAGGAATGCCATAGAGGTGGGCATATGTATCAGGGTCAACAAGGCACCTGGACAAGATGGATGTCTATGGATAAAAGGCACTGCTGAATAATTTGCGTTTCCCGTTAAGAAAGATACAGAACAATATTTCACATACAATCATGGCAGATTGGGGTCGACTGTGACGACTGTGCAGCGGGTAGGATCCGGGGGTGCCTGGCTCATTTAAAAAGTGTTTCCCATCCCATCAGGAGTGTGGTCTAGAGAGAAATGAAGTTGAAATAGTTTCACAGTTCTGTATCTGTCGTGTATTTAAACTTTGTGAGGTCTTGTTTTATTTTTCTTCAGATCATAAGTATTCTACATTGCGGTTGAATTTGAATCCCAGGCTCAGAATTAACCAGTGTTAAATATTTTTTATCAGATTAAAAAAACAATGAGGTTAGAAAAATGTAATGCAAAGGAAACACTACTTTATTTTTCTCACCTCACCTGCAAATCTTTTTTTAAAATCTAAAAACAAAAAAATACTTTATGATTGTAGAACATTTCATTTAAAAAGGCATGACGTTTGGTATTAATTTGGGTTGGGTAAAACTTTTTTTTTTTTTTTTAAAGAAATGTAGAATTTATTATTATTATTATTATATTTTTTTGCAGTGTAATCATAAAACCTGATCCTATATTCAACATTTCTTATCTCCCTTTGTTTGTGGAGCTCTCTCTCACTGGGCATACAACATCAAATCGTGTATGAAACATTCGTGTTTGGGCCAGTGCAGCTATAAGCAATGTGTTTAATATATTATTGTGTTATAACTGTACGCATTCTGTCTCCTTCTCAGAAATACCGATATCAGGATGAGGATACCACGTCGCCTCCAGAACACAGCTCTCCACACCTACCAGGGGATGTGCGTCCTCCTGAGCTGGTGCAGGTGTCGGAGAAGAGCATCTCCCAGATTGAGAATGTACACGGCTATGTTTCCCATTCCCACATCACTCCTATGAAGGTAAAATCTCCCAGCATTCCTCTGGCTCCATGACAGATTTCTGTGCTGCATGGCATCTATTCTGTGTCTCTGTGCACTCTGTAAACATGCTTAAATGTTGTGTGTGATAGAATCTCCATCAGTGTCATGTTTACACATGTGCACAAACATACCCACAAAATCAATTACATTCACATACACTAAATTAAAGACTCAGACTACAGCTAATGATTAGTTTGCTAATTGAATCCGTTTAGTTCAGATGAGAGTGCTGACGGATGTTTTCCGTGCAGCGCTCACAAACACAATCTATAATTAAGTTTGTTTAGTTTATTATTTTTACTGGGGGGGGGGGGTTTTTTTTTTCCCCAGCAGAAAATACGGTTCACATTATTTCTTGGGGGGAACACAAAACCTTTATAATGCTCAGAAAAATCTATACTTAAATATTACAATATTATTATAATCCTTTGCTGTTTGGTTTGGTTTTGGATTTTGTATATCATTTCAGTTTATTAGTTACTCTGGTCCCCACCACAAACCAGGTCAGCTTTTTATATGGGCATAACAAAGCTATTATTATTACTAATTATATAGTTTTATTTTTCATTTGTTTTAATTACTAAAAATCTTGCGTGCATTACTTTTATTTAATTTACTTTTTGTACCCATCAGTTTTAACCAGCTAGATAACATTATCTCTTTTTATATAATAATTTATTAACAGAAAAAAATCAAGTAGCTTTAGTTTTGCAGACTTGCCAAATCAACTGAACACTAGCTTGTCCAAGTTGGAAGACCAGTTTAAACCATCTAGGATCAGCAAAAAAGCTTTTTTCAGCCAGGTAGATTCTCAACTTTCACCTGTTGTGCTGTTTGGAGAATTTGAGCTTATAACAAAGTAATATTATCTAGCTGCTTTGTTGTATAAAGTTCAACATAGAGTAGCGTATAATATATCATGTCCACTGCTGAGAAAACAGGTCAGTAGCATGCAACCCTTGAAAAATAATCTCTCTGTTCCAAATGCTAGTGCCTTGCTATCTACTTCCTACATAAGAAGCTGTTCTTAACCAAAATGAACCTCGTAAGGCATTGGTTTGAATATTTCTACTTGTACGCTTCAAACTTTCTACTGACGCATAACACATAAATAGTGCTCATGATATGCATGTGAAAATAGACTCCCAGCTGATTCAAAGTACAGTATGTGTTAGCACATGTTGCTAATGACACAGTACTCCAAGTACAAAGCAAGCACACACAAATTGAAAATTGTAATTATATGTAACTACTATGTATTCATATAAAGGCCTAAGACGTGACTGATAGTTCATCGCAGAAGCTTAATGCAAGTCGTGTGCTAAATGAGAAGATGGCAAGCGCAGACGCAAGAAAGATTTAGCAATATTATTTATTAAAAACTGGACTTCTACACAGTTAGCTTTGTTTATCTGGTCATCATTAATGCATAATAGCCAGTCCACAGAGACTGTTCTGCTGTACAGTGACTCAGTTTTCTGCAGGAGTCGGATGGAACTCTTAAAATATGGATGCACAGCGAAACATTTGTCAGAAAAAGATTATGTATAGCCTGATTATGTTTTTAGTACCTTACGTTAGCAGTCACACTAATTGTTTCAGCTGTGAATGATTCTGTTTACTGGCCAAATGAGAAACCTTTCAGGGTCAGGGTATATTTAGCATTTTTAAAAATAATTCTATCATGATTAGGCCTACACAGAATCTGCACATTCTTTTACGTTCTCTATTGATTACAGGACACAATCTGCAGAATTTTGCAGAATGGATTTAAGTATGGTAAATTGTGTTTCAAACTGCTCTGGAAATACTACAATCACATTGGAAAGACATTAAATAATATCACATAACGTTACAGTCTCCTAACCAGATGTGATGCAATTAGCAATAAAAACTCTTCCATAACCTTTTTTTTTTTTTTGGCCAGCAAGGATATTTTGTTGATCATTTTGTTTCTATTTCTGTGGCAATTTTCAAAAAATCAAAAATCTCGCTCCTAACTGTTGAAAGGTAGCTGACATGATGCCCTGCGGTGTGGGATGTTTTATACTCATTTTGCAGCTTTTATGACCTTATCAATTCAGAGAATATATGTAATATTTATGATTTTAGAAGTTAATTTGCCACAACGCTGGACCATTTAAAATAAACTCATGAAGGCTTATATAAAAAGATTTATATAAATAGTGAAAAGAAAATAGAAATGGGTAGCTTGAAAAATTAAAAAAATATAAATTGATAAATAATAAAATGATCAATTTGAATCTAAAATGGACACGTTATACGTCACTCACATTAAAGCTCAAATATCTGTGGCTTGTCTGTCAGTGAATGATTTTGTGCAGTTTATATCCAGTATGAAGAGACAAATTGCTTCGTTGTCACTTGTCTCATCATGTCTGGTTAGGACACCGTGTTATGAATGACAGGCATTGAAATGTTGTTTTAATGGAGCTTTTTGTGCATTTCCTAGAGTGCAGGCCTATTAATGACCTAGTGTTCTCATTTGTTGACGTCTTGAACAGCTCTACCACCAAACTACTATTAATCTTCATCGTTTGTAAAAGCCAGGTGTACATTGCAGTTTTAAAACCCGTGATTCTAAGCACACCGAGAGTAGTGCTGATGTTTGAGGAGCTGTGCTGGGCTCAGATCAGTGGAGCTCCCCGCATGCCGACAGAGCAGCGCCTGACAAGCCCTGCCTGTCACCTCCGATCAGCCTCAGCTGCGCAGAGCACGAGCTAGTGCTCTCTGTCCCCGCACACACACAAAAACACACTCGCTCTGTCATCACTATGAGCCTGCATTCCTCCTAAATCAGTCCATGTGCTCTAGGCTGATGGTGCTTTCTGGCTGCTGGCCCAGCTGACTCGCGCCCTCTCTTAACTCTCCCTCACAACAATATGAGCTCTGAGAACGCACGCTACAAACACACATCTTTGCAATTAGTTGTATTTTCTTTTTTCAAAATGAATCATGTTACCAAAACAGACTTGGATAGTTCGATGACAGTTCTGATTGTGATTAAGATGACGATTCAAAACAATTTCCTTCAAATCAGACTGGCGATGTGAAGCTCAGTAGCCTTACGCCACCTTGTGACCGTTGTTTGTAATGTAAGGCTCATTAGAAGTTTAAGTTAAATATAATTTTTCGATGTTAAAATACTATCCTGGCTTAGCTTAATATGCTCAGCCAGATGTATATGGAGCAAGTTTTATTTATTTTTAAATGATGTACAAAATGATACATATTTTGTAATTCTGTTTGACGATGCACAGTAAAATTATTTTTAGGTTTATTTTAAAGATTACGTTTTTTTTCTTAATTTTTTTGGTTCCCATTTAAAACAATGTCACATTTTAGCCGTAGGACCTTTAAATGTAAGTTGTGTAAAGTTTCTGGCTTTAATGCAGGATATTAAATAATGTTGTCACTGTCGATCAAATTTCCCATGAATCAGATCTCGCTTTACGCACTCTCTGCCCTGATGATGACGTGACTGCATGCTTTCCGCAGAACATGACACATGAACCTCATGCCCCTGGTCAGGTTTCTATTTACAGACCGCTCTACTGGCAGTCAAGACACAGGGATGCTCTCATCCAGAGTAACGGATTGTTTAACCTTTCGCTTCAGTGGCACACAGCCCGAGTTTACCTCCTAAAGCAAATGCAGTTTGTGTAACGTCATATTGATTCAAAGTCATTGATGTTTGAGATTTTTGCCTGATTATGAGATTTCTTATGATTCCCTGTGTGCTTGGCTGGAACTGTCGTCACAGATGGAGGTGACATCTTGTGGCTCCCCATGTCCTACAGTTGTAGTGTCCTGTAACTAGCCTGCATACTTGTAAAAGCCTATAATGATATCTGTGCTGAAGCACAGCAGAGCTCTGCTGTGATATTTTTATCATCGTGTTCGTCACTTCACGAGTAAGAGAAGTGGGTCATGGTATATACATTACATAATTTGGAAACACTGAGTGATAAATTGTGGTTATTTTAATAGTTTTTTTGTCATTAATGTAACTATCATGAATTTCTAGTTTTAAATTTGCTGAAATTTGCCAATGAATATACACCACTATTCAATAGTTTGTTTTGTAGTACTGTGAGATTTTTTAATGTTTTTGAAAGAACTCTCCTTTACGCTCACCAAAGCTGCATTTATTCGATCAAAACCAGGGGGGAAAATTTAATATTGTGAAATATTATTATAATTTTAAATAACTGTTTTCTATTTGTATATGTTTTAAAATGTAATTTATTTCCGTGATGGCAAAGAAAGCTGAATTTTCGGCAGCCATTATGATTAGTGTAATTATTATTAGATCATTCATAAATGGTTCTAATACGTTGATTATTGGAATTGAAAACGGTTGCTGCTTATTTTTTTGTGGAAGCTCTCCATAAATAATAAAACGTTCAAAAGAACCGTATTAATTTGAAATAGAAATATTTGTGATTTTACTGTCACTTTGCTCAATTAATGCTCCTTGCTGAAGACAGTATTTATTTATTTAAAAAACAAATCTTAATGACCACAAACATTTGAATGGTGTCACTGTCAGATTGTCAGAGTGCCTGTGCTGATAAATCAGTATAAATAGGAACAAATCAAAATTTTGGTTAATAAGTTTTTCTTATTGTTCTTATTATTATTAAAATTCTAGTTATAAATATGGCATCTACAGTATGAGAACAAGGGCACATGTAGAGAATACAATACTCTTATAGGCTGCTGAAAACATGATCAAATAAGACAAAATATTAAGCAAACACAAATGGGTATGTATAGAACTTTGAATTGTGTGGGTTTCAATCCTGCAGTCGCTTTTTCCACCATCGGTCTGAACGGTTTTAAGAACAGTATGGAACAGTTCCCGTTATGTTTCCGCTTGAGCTTTATTACGTGGGTTCCTTCCAGTTCTTTAGAAACTTTGTGGAACTTTCTGTGGAGTTGAGTGGGTGCAATTCTATGTGGACCTGCCTATGAGTAATTATGCTTGTTAACCCAAATACATATAGGATTTACATCATTTTAACTTTGGCCGTCCAAATTAGATGTTGACATATTAGATGCCAGTTATTCTCATTGATTCATATCAAGCATTTACTGCAGAGAACACCTATTTCGTGCTTTACCTTCTCGTATGACACACAGATGACACATGTGATCACATTGTTACCCATCTGTCCAAGCATTCTCAGAATGACTCCATGCTATGGAAATGACATCAATTTCCTGCTGTCTTCTGCCACACAACTTCAAGTGTGTGCTTTTTATGAGTGTCTGCAGTTCATAATGATGATCCATGGTTTTAGAAGAAGAGTGCTTTATATGTGTGCTGCATTATGAACGATCATCATTATGGGTGATTAGGGTTCAGTCATTAGACTGAACTCACCTCACACCCTTTATTATTCTATTCCTCACTCGTTTTTGCGTTTGCCAGCTGTTTGTTGCTTAGTGAAGTTGTTGTGCTATGTATGTCGTAGCTGCATGGGTTTAAGTGAAGGGCACGATGCTTTCACACACTCTCATTTTAAAGCTTCTTGTGGGCACATTGTTTGATATATTTGTGTGTGTGTGTGTTTCTGTCAGAGTGTGTTTGCTACTCATATTTATCACCTGAGCTGCGTGCCCCTCTTCAGGTAGAGTCTCTGGAGTGCGTTTTTGATGGGTCGTCTGCGTTAGGAGGTGAGGAGGTCCCAGCCCCTGCCTTTGGCACACTATACTCTCAAAGTGACACATTGATGCAGGTAACCCAGTGTGATTCTATGGATTTTATTTGCATGTTTGATTCACCAACCACTGCTCTCTATGCAAAAAATGATAAAACAGATGGCACAAGCTTATAATCTAGAGAAAACTGTGTTGTAGTTTGCTGTTCAAGCACTAGGTGGCAGAGATGCTACAGTGTTAGATGGCATGTATGTAGAATTCTGTTGGATAAGTTGTAGTTTGGACTATATAATTTATATGTCCATATTATTTTATACAATAAGTATGAAGACACAAATTTCCCTATTTAATTTCTTAATTTCCTGTACTATGAAATATTATTTGAAAGAAAGTGTATGTTTAATTTTTTTATCACAATGTCATAACTGCGTTCCTCTTAAACACGTTGTAACCATAGCTAATGTTAGAAGGGATAGTTACCCAAATCTATTCTGGTCATCATTTCCACTCTGTTCCAAACCTGTACAAGTTTTTTCTTTTGTGAACCAAAAAGATATTTCAAGACTGTTTGTAACCAAACCGTTGATTGTCTCATTGACGTCCATATACTAAAAAAGAAGAATATTATGGAAGTCCATGGCTACCGCCACTGATTGGTTACCACATTAAAAAAAAAAAAAAAAAACGAATTCTTTTTTTTTCAAAAATGTCTGTGTTTGTGTTTAACATAAGAAAGAAACTCGTACAGGTTTGGAGCAACTTGAGCGTGAGTAAATGATGACACATTTTTGGGTGAACTATACCTTTAAGGCATTATTATAGATGACTTCTGTTCGATCTGACTTCATTCTGTTATGCAACAGGCACCATCTATTCAATAAAAATCCTTTTTTAAATAAATCAATCAATCAATCAATCAGATCCCATTACCAAAGTAAAATGTGTTGTGAACACCATGTCACATTGACTTGAGTATTTGGTGTCCAGTTTAAGATTCACTGTGCTATATACCTTGTAAAGATAATTTTCTTAAAATGAAAAAATATTTAATTTCTTGAAAACTATGTGAGTTTCTTGTTTATAGATTTTACTTATGCATTTTTGTAAATACATTTTAAGTGATTTAAGTGACAAGTCATTAGTAACAATTTTGACACCTTTGGGGCAAATACAAGTACAGGTGCAAACAATTTTGTAGCTGAACACGGTTTAATTTTTATGTCAGTGTGAAATGTTTGTTGCCAGGCCTTTTATGGTATTTGTAGAAAGAAAGAAATGACCTTATCTCTTTGTTGGTGACACTCTTAAAAATGTAATGCTTTCCAATAAATTGGACTTGTGCCAGTTTCTGGGTCAAGGAGGATTAAATGATTCATGCTTAATTTGTTGCACAGCTACTCTAACAAACCATGCTCATCAGTAGGTCAAAGCATTTTGTCTCTTTAGGGTGAAATGGTCAAACCAAGTCCAAACCTGACATAAAGCTTAGAAGATATATTTGCCATTTGATTAATGAAATCACGTTCTGTGTTGCCTGTTCAAGATAAGTGTGTTTTCTAATATAAGCCTACATGAATCTGTTCACGGATACTGTCATGTGTTGGGGGGGGGGGGGGGGTGGGGGGGGGGGGGGGGGGGGGGGGGGGGGGGGGGGGGGGGGGTTGGGGGAGGGGGGGGGGTGTGGGTTGTGGGGGGGGGGGGGGGGGGGGGGGGGGGGGGTTTTTGTTAGAAAGTTGCTAGATTTTCTTCTGTTTATGCATTTTTTGTATCTTTAAGAAGTGAAGTGTGACTCTTAGCTTTCTCTGTTGACACGCATTCCGAGACTTGTTTCTTGTTCACTGAACAGAATGTCAGACCGCCTTTTTAAAGTAGGCATTTGGTGTTTATAAGGTTTGTGGCAACAACAATTTTCTGGGGGAGGTTGTGAAACAAGACTATGCATCGTGCTTATATTAACAGGCATGCAGACTTTTACACAAACAGATGGTACAGGCCTGTTCATACCTCTGCTACTTTGTTATTTAATATTGAAGTAATGTTATATTGAAATGTGTTTTATGACATTTGTCACAACATTTAGCTAGAACAGAATTTAATTAAGTATATTTTTGGCTGCAACTTTGTAGCCTTTCCATGACTTTACACGAGAAGGATAATAAATTATTACTTGTCTCCTGCAAGTCTTATGAGGTCTTGACTCAAATCATGTTTAAGCAGTATTTAGAAGTATTATAATATGTCTTGTACATTTACCATTTGTTTAGAAGGCTTTTTCAGTTTTGAGGTCTGTATTCCTGTATTTGTATTTCTATATTATTTGAATAACTGTACATTACAGTTCAAATGTTTGAGGTTGTTAAGATTTTTTTTGTTGTTGTTATGCACTTATGCACCCCCCCCCCCATTTACTTTACAAAATACAGTACACACGAGATGTCAAGTGTTGTTACTATTTAAATAAGCCTGCTGCTTAATAGTTTGTAGAACTGTTTATAAACATTTTTCTCAGGATTCTTGGATGAATAGGAAGTTTAAAAAGAAACTGCATTTAGTTAAATATAATTTTTTTTGGGACAGTGTAGGACTTACTGTCACTTTTGATTAATTTAGTGCATCTTTGCTGGATAAAAGTATTGATTTCTTAAAAAAAACTAAACATACTGACCCCAGTCTTTTGAATGGATGTCTATGTTTACTTTTGGTGAAATATGTTAGAGCACTTTTCTACATACTTCTGTGAAAACCAAAAATGCAAAAACAGGGCTTTGTGTGTTGTTTAGGTAATAAACCAATATATTTCCTGAAAATGTGCTAGTAAATGAGGCAATTGTAGTTTTTCTGTTTATTATTTAATTTAGTTTTTAAAGGATTAGGCCACCCAAAAAGGAATTTTCTTTCTCACTTCACTTACCCTATTATTGTATGGCCAAAGGCTGCATAAAGATTTATAAAACATTTCTCATTTTGTGTTCCACTGAAAAAGTAATACGGGCATAAGGTTTTTTTGGCAAGGCATGAGGTTGAGTTTTTATTTTCATATTCTCTGGTCCTGAGATTTTCCATTTTTGTACTGTGTTCATGTCGTTAGTGCTTGTCATCAGCAGTGGAGAGTAATGCAGTAATATGGCTGGAGCTGCAGGGCAGTAAGTGCATTAGTTTTGTCCAGCCGTATAAAGTAATGGGAGCTGGAGGTGGAGGTGCGTCTCTGCCTTGAATTCAAATAAGGTGCTTTTCTGACTCGGGTACAATCAGTAATTTGTTTTAGCCTGTAGCCTCTGTTGGGGACAAGTGGATCTGTGGTGGCTCTAGTGTACCATGAGCGTGAAGACTTCAAATCCCATGTGTTACCAAATAATGTGATGCATAACAACTGTTGGCAAGGAGACCAAATGGCTGCATGGCTGCCGATAGGCTCAGACTCCACTTGATTTTCCTTGAGAGTCATCAGTTTTTTTTTTTTTTTTTCAGCATTTTACTTCTTTTGCCAAGGTTCACTTAATGTGTATAATGTTAGTTGCTGAAAACTGAATATGCATCATTGATGTTAAAGTGAGGCTGTTTGGTTAATTTCGTAATTGTTGTGATGTCATAGCCATGAGGATTTCGGAGCAAGCTGTCTTTTGCAGTTTATTTTTAGTAAATGTTCCTTTGGGACTAAAGATTATATAGAGATTTTATCTTAGGCCTTGTGGATTTTAGTGCCTCGCTTAAAAGGGTACTTTATTTATTGCAATTCAACCAAAAATGAATATTGTGTCAGCATTTACTCACCCTTATGTTGATCCAAACCTGTATAGCATTCTTTATTAGTAGTATTAGTGTTTTTGATCAATTTAATGAATCCTTGCTGAGTTCAAATATTTATTTCTTTTAAAAAAAATGCTAAACTTACTGATATTTTTTTCCTCATATGATGGTATATCAATGGTTACTAAAACGGTTTGGTTACTAATATTCTTCAAAATATACTCTGTTTTCTGTAGCGTTTCAAAGAAAGAAAGGTTCCAAAGCGCCTTTTCGCAGCGATGTCATAGAAGAACCATTTTTGGTTCCCCAAAGAACCTTTCGGTGCTCAGTTCTAAACAGATCCAGTTTTTCTTAATGTGAAGAACATTTCAATAATGTAAAGAACCTTTTTGTAACTTTTGTGCAATGGAAACGTTCTTCACTTTTAAAAATAAAGGTTCCAAAAGGTGCTTTTTGCAGTGATGCCATAGAAGAACCATTTTTGGTTTCCCAAAGAAACTTTCAGTGAACAGTTCCTAAAATAACTAGTTTTTCTTAGTGTAACAAACTCTAATACTCTGAAGAACCTTTTGTGCAATGGAAACGTTCTTCACTTTAAAAAATAAAGGTTCCAATAGCAGGTTTTCACAGTGACGCCTTAGAAGAACCATTTTTATTGGTGAGAACAACATTTTAATAATGTTTTGTGCAATGGAAACATTCCACACTGTAAAAACCATTTTTGGTTCCCCAAAGAACCTTTCAGTGAACAGTTCCTAAAAGAACCATTTTTGTTGACGAGAACAACATTTTGATAATGGAAACATTTAAAAATATAGGTTCCAAAAGCGGCTTTTTGCAGCGATGCTATAGAAGAACCATTTTTGGTTCCCCAAAGAACATTTCAGTGAGCAGTTCTTAAAATAACCACTTTTTTTTTAGTGTAACGAGTTCTATATTCTGAAGAACATTTTTGTGCAATGGAAAGGTTCCATGAATGGTTCCTCATGGAACCATCAGTGCCTCGACACCTGACAACATCACCAGAGCCACTTCTGCAGTTTCAGAGGCACAAACCCAGTTGAAAATCTCAGGTCTGCCGACGCACATGAACCTGAACGCTCTGTGATATCAAAGCAATCCACACGTGATTAATAATGATTGATTCTGTGAGATTTCAGATTCTCCTCCCGTATCGCTGATCGTCTGGG